>JARQTG010000185.1:0-16920 GCA_030142615.1 Syrista parreyssii | reverse complement strand
AGTTCTTGGCCGGTACTTTATGGGACTTTCCCGAGGGACGGTAACGCGTCCCGTAATCGAAACACGACAGTTCTTCTCTCGGGACTTTGTGACGCGGTATTTTAACGTCACAATACATTTGTTTTTTTTTTTAAGTAAGGGTTACTTAAAGTCGTATGATAGAGATTCGAAACGACGTCCAGCCCCCGTTTTTCGAGATCTGTCGGTTTACACGTTGTGGACTCTAATCGCGTCACTACGTCGTGAAACGGGGTGCGGCGTATTGCGTCGTAGTGTAAAACGTCTGGGTCCTTGGTCTCCCCCGTTGCAAAAGAGCCTGTCCAAGCGTAATTAATTACTAGACACGTTGCGTGGTCGATCGTGATACCCTTGAACTTGCAGACTTCAGCGTGAAAACCGTCTGGCTTGCGTACCCTGTAAACGCGTAAAATTTCGGGCCTCCCGATACGAAAGATGTGATATAGCTACCGCCACCGTACGACTCCAGCTCGTCCGTTAAATCGCCCAAAAGACTGCCAAGCGGCGGCTCGTAATCGTTATCGGCGTGTCGACCACCATATACACGACATATATACACGAGTCGGTGTCAATACAAAACGCGTCTATCTAATAACTGCATGTAGTCGTACAATTTCAGACGAGCCTGAACCGTAGTGTACGCAGCTATAACAACGTTTGTGTATGCTTTAGGTATCACCGATTCGTTTGCGCTACCCGTACTGACGTAGAGCACCTCGTCATATACGGGTAAGATATGCGTAATCTCGACCTCCGGACATGTGAGCAGACTTATGAGCTTCTGAAGAGTCGTTACGATTTCCGTCTTAGGTAGATTTTTGCGCTGGCCAAACTTGCCCAAAAGGAATTCAGTTATAATTTGACGACTGACCGCAGACCGGGGTTTGATTTTATATTACCAGGATCTAGCCGGATACCCTCGACCTGATCGTACTCCTCTATATAGAGCCTCTTGGCCTCGTCGTCGTGGGCCCACTCGCGCGGCCAGCCGCTAGCCTCCTGTTTCATCTTTAGAAACGTATTGATGTAATCGGCAAAATGACTGCCCGTCCGTGTCGCCGGATCGTACTGGGTAATCTCATACTGCCGTATATCGTGTATCACCGTAATTTCATATCCCTTATGTACGGCGCGCCTGATCTCGTCAGCGACCCAGGTGTCTTCGAATAACCTATCCATGGGGTTCTCGTGAGGGCAGGGCTCTTGTAGCGTAGACGCTGCACAGGAACGACACAGTGGTTAATCAAACCCGGCTATCTCTGTTCATATGATAGCATTTTGGGCAACCGTGCCAGAAACAGCCCTGAAACTGGAATACGTGTCGCGAACCTGTGACGGTGTCCAGGTAGTACCCGTCGACGGGTGTACCTTCCGGTAGGCGGTACTCCCGAGTGCGCCCTATATGGACTATAGTACAATCCAAACAACGCTTCAGCGAAAGGATCCATAGGAGAGCCTTACGCGATTGTTTCTCACCGTACCGATACCCGCCCGGCGGTAAAATAGCTACTTGCTCGTCCCGCGAAAAGTTTTTCCGAAAAACTCTCGAGCACGCCGAGGTTATAGTGGTGCTCTCCGAGAAAGGGCAAACGTTACCGTGCTGGAGAAACATCGCGCGGAAAGAAACGTAGGCCTGTCTGAGAATGGTGACGTCGGATCTACAGTAATCTATAAACTCGGTTCGGAAGTTAAATACGTATCCCGCAGAGTGCTGTTCGTTATACCACGCTAAAAATTGACTACGTTGAACCGACGGCATCGTATCGGGCGAATAAAACTCGAGCGCCAGCAGCGGACCGATATAGTGTTTTCTTGAGTGTATTGAATAGATGCGGGAAAACGCCCTTTTGTTTCAAACCACCCGCACCCACGGGACCGAAGGCTTTTGGTAGTGCGCTTAGCGGCATGTGGAAATAATTAAGACTATCTATGAAGGTTACGGCCCGTCTTCATCATTATGATTCTCGTACCGTTGAGTATCAACGTTGGCGGTTTTAAAGTTTTTCTTTTACTCTTTACCATGTGTCGTAGTATAAAGTTCGCGTCGAAACCTTTGGCGTTATGCGCCACGCAGATCACGCGCTGAAACGATTTTCTTTTAAGGTCGCACGTAAAATCTAGAAACTGTCTTATGGGATCCTCTTCGAAGATGTACTCGTATACACCGCAAGACGGGCATACCCTCGCGAGATCTGTATTATTTATACAGGCTGTGCACGCTTGTTGAACGACGCACAAGTTTGGCGTGTAGATACGTGTCGTATCGTCACCGGGCAGTTTCTGTATCTGCTGCGTTTCAAAATCGTAAAATATGTACAGAATATTTTCAGCGGTAGTCGTTTTTACGGGTCTGACGTAACACCGATGTCCTATATCGTTAACGCTCCTGCAGACGCTGCAGTAAACCTTATTGCAAGAATGTTTACGAGTCGTTCTTTAAAGAGGTCTAAGGCACTGCGGACAGCTGCGAACGGTCTGGCACACGCTCTTTTCTTTTCCCTTCTGTTTGATAAACAGCGTGTTTATATGATTATCGAAACAGGTTTGGCCAAAAAAGTACCTATGACATTCGCCGCAATACAAGGTGGGGAGAGCCGTATCGCAGAGCATTTTTCCGAAACATCTAGCGCATTTGCAGGAGCATTTATGCTCTGCCTTACGCGTGTAAACCCGGTTACACGGTATGCAAAAACCGCGACTCCCGACCGCACCCCGCATATTTAAAATAGGGTGATAGTGCTTCGAATTATTATAATACAGGATGCGGAGCGTTTGCCGCTGAACCGTACGCGCTATCGACTACCGACGATCCATCGTACAGCGGTTTCTCACCGCTACCCATAAAAACCTACCCTGTCAAAGTCATAAACAACAATGACTATACCTTTCATGGTTAGATACCTTTGGAATTTATCAATTTCTGGAATACCGCAACCGTCAGGCGATATATCTACACAGGCGTTTGTCGCAAGCTCGAGAGCTAATTGTTTTTGTAATTTACCCCGTTGAGCCCGTACCGCATCGTGTAATTCCCCAGAGCACACCTCCCCGCGTTCTGCTGTACCAGCGCCACAGCGAGCGATCTTGGTAGACAGAGATTATCGGCATTGATGATGGTCAGTATAGAGCGTTTTATTACAAACTCGTGCGCTAGTCGCATACGAGCTGTACCCCGCGGTACTTCGACTATACACGACTCGATAACAAAAGACCTGTCTATTTGGAACGCCTGGGTGCTCTGTGTGACGGACGATATTATGCCCCACACATAGTTTTCTAGAAAATCGCGAGCCGGCCTGTACGACAACCACGCGGCCCTGCACGTAAAGCTGTCAGATTTGATTGTCAGCCCTATATAATCCTGCACGGTACAAGAGCTTATGAGGTACACGTGTATATCTCTGACAGCGCCTTGCAGCCAAGATACTGTATTCGTATCAGGATCTTCGGGCGACCGCCGGATAGCCATTTTATTTCGCGCCCGTCTAAACGATACCGATTTCTACGACGCGTCGTTTCGGATTGCACGGTAAATCTATACCCCGGCGGTAACACGTCGTTATCGGTGTCTCCCTCGTAGTCGGTGTCTCCGTCGTCGTCGTTCTGTGGTCGAAGAAGGGGTCCACCGCGGGTCTGACACCGCACCTCGCCCCTGTCTGCATCTAACATTTGGAAAAAAAGTTTATTTTTCGTTGTTAAACAACAACATAAAAAAAGAAAATAAATGGGGTATAAAGGACATACTACCTTCTTATTCCTCGCGAGGATTAAATATCAAGCCTATGTACGAGAATACCGCGCCTACCTGGATTTCATCACCCCCTACATTTTAAAAGTTAACAATTTCGACAACAAAAGACATTAAGCACTAAAGAATACCACTTTATACGTTACCGTCTTCGCGGGTATCCTCATCGTTATCGAGCTCCGCTAATACTTCGGCCACTTCGTCGGCATCCGCCGCTTCGTACACCCCGTTCTTAAGAACCCACAGTACCAGCTCTTCCGCATCGTCGTGTCCCTGCGGCGGTAGCTGATTATCCGGTACAATAGGTTCTCGAAATAGGTTGTACTCGTTAGAATCGTTGGAAATGGTGGAGCGAACATCGTCTTCGTCATCGCCGTCGTCATCGTCTTCGCTGACGGCTGATGCTATCGGCATGAGCTCTTCTGTAAAATAATTTATAAATAACACCGCCCCCAACCCGTTTTTTCTTTTTTTTCCAACACATTATAACGCATACCCCATGTATCATTAACCATTTCTGCTTCTTCTTCTTCTTCTTCTTCTTCTTCTGCTATCCGTGTGTCCATCGTTGTCGATGGCCTGCCACTTTTTTTAACATAAAAACGTAAATTAGTCGTAATCTGTTTTTATCCATTAAATGTTTTACCGTTAGCGTGGTGTAGCATCGTCGCGGCGCTGGTGCTGGGCTCTGGGCAAACCTCCTCTATACGTTCGAGGCACCCTAAGAGCAGCCGCTTCTTCTGCGGGGCGTCTTCGTGGCGAATCGCGTAAATTCTTGTGAAATTTATTTAGTTTTGTTTATAAGAAAACAATTTATTTATGTAATATTATTGGTAAGCGGAAAATACATACCTTCGTGGAACGCGTGTTTGGTCATAATAGCCCTGGTGATATGGTTATCACGCACTCCGCGTTTGTTCATACACGCTGCGGCTAACGAGAGTATGTACGGATCGTTCTTCATATATCCTCTTTCGTGACCTCTGGCTAGCACGCGCAGAGTACAATGGGAAAATACACTTTTTAATCTACGCGTCAGCGTACGAAAACCGAAATATCTTAACTCACGACACCACACCGGTGAGAATAGCCTTGGGTTTCGAGGGGTATTCAAGCGGCGAGTCTTTACGAAATCGCCGATGCACTCGCGAATATTCCTTAAAGATGCCATTTTATTAATCTGGTGATTGTTCTAAATGATCAGACTGTTTACCGAGACGCTGTGATACGAACTGAAATAGGGTAGATCTTTTCCGTGACCATCTTACCACCGCAACGATATTAATTTCAAAACAAGCGGACTACATCCTATTACACGGCTATACGAAACCGTTGATTCAGCACCAAAATGTCACGATTTTCTTATAGGATCGATATATGTCGAAATTCGGATAAAAACGTTTTAATCGTAACTGTTGGAATATGTGAATGTTTCACCACTCAATACGCTGTACGCAAAGATATGTATAATGGATGCGCGTCTGCCGAGCGACAGTGAACGGAACACACACATGCGTGTCTCCCCACTCCTGAGTGTATATATGAGAGGTGCGTGAGACGCGAGATAGCTAGTTCCCTTGACTGTTGACTATATAGACTCACGGGCTTTTGGCTTCGGCCACTCCAATAAACTATTCTTTACTATTTCAAATAAAGAGACAATTATTCATCCTCAAATCAACAACAGTAACAAAAAAATATATGTATATAGGTATTATTGCTCGCTCGTTCGCTGATTCCGAAATACCGCGTATCCATAATACGAGAAAACCGTATAGAGGTGCTGCGTCGGGAGCTGCAGCGATCTACTGACGTACCTTGTTTCAGGTTGCATCACCATCTCGTCATCGTGATGTAGGATTAGAGATACGAATCATGCAACGCGGTGTACATATGAATTTTTTTTTTCATTTATTTATATGACTCATTTACAATCGGCAGGTACCAAAAGATCGTACCAATCTTTTACAAAATCGAACTCGTCGATATCGCCACCAATGAGTTGTACGCTGATATCCTTTCCGACACAGCCATCCTGCAGTAGTGTCTCGCAGCTCTCGTCGCGAAAAATTGCCATACAGCGTACGTGTCGGATGTGGCGTCAGGATGCTGTTCGCGTGTCCATCGCGTAGTACGGCAAATTACTCGATTCCTCAGCGTGCTCTCCCTCCTCATCGTACACATCGTAGTGTGTATAGGCCTCCCACGTATCCTCGAGTGCTTCCAGGTACGCGTAAAGACCGCTGGGCATACTGACCACGCTTGTTCAGCATTCCTTATATTTCAGGTGCGGTGGACCATCCCGCGTCGCCAGGGTAACACACCCTATGAACTCTGTCAGACTGCAACGTTTCTCCAGAGTGCATAGCGCCGTCTCGTACGCCCGCATAGCCCTCAAACACCACAGGGTGACGCAGCTTTCGCGTAATCTCTCGAGATGATTGAATGCTGCCAGCCAGGCCTGCGACTCCAGACGCAGAGGTGTGTGGCGCGGTAGCTCTCCCGGTGTGGGCCGGCTCCACCTTTTTATCATCATCGCTAGGTCTGATCGGTCCATCGGGCGTCGATACGTGATGCGGCACTTGGGGCTAGCATCGTCGGACATACGCCACTCGTCTTTTGCCACCCACTCGTAGGTGCATACGCGCTGTGCGTAAGGGCTATTGTTACAGCGCTGATTGCAAATAAAACCCAACGTTACAAAAGATTAAGGATTATGATGACGTATACGCTTAATAAACAATAGCGTAAATTTTATTTACATAACTTACAATAGTTGTTCAATAATACGGTTTAAATAAAACATTGTCCGATTTTCACGTTACTTTAATATTCGGACACTTTCAGAAACTACTTATTTTTCGGCTGGATTTTGTTACAATACCTGTTTTAAAATTTTGTTGGGTAGCCATCCTGCTTTATCACTTGCAAACGCTGCTGCATATTATTAATAATTTTTTTTTAATATTCAGTACTCAAACTGTTCCATTCTTCGTTTAAATGATTTTTTAACATTTCTCTGGAAGATATTGGCGTTTTTCAAATTCGGCGCTCTAGTTCATCCCACACATTTTCAATGGGGTTAAGGTCAGGTGATTGAGGTGGTGGTTGCAAAAGTTTTGGGCAATTGTACAGCAAATATTCCTGCACAATGCGTGCCTTATGTTTCGGGTCATTATCCTGGTAGAACTTGAACCTATTTAAAATCCCCATTTTTGTAGAACTTCTTTGTAAATTGTTTTTGTATGGTCATGTACAAATATTTGTCTATAATCGTTTCCATGAAAACTAATTCGCCTGGTCCGAAAGTCGAAATGCAGCCCCAGACCATTACACTGCCACCTCCGTGCTTTACGCTCGGCCGAAGATTTTTAAATTTACACTCTTCGTTTTTTTTCCGCCACACCATTCTTCGTCCATCTGACCCAAAAATATTAAATTTACTTTCGTCAGTAAAGATGACATCATTCCACCATGTTTCATCCTTCAAAATAAATTCTTTGGCATAATTCAGTCTCTTCTTTCGATTCTTTTCACTCACGTACGGTTTCTTTCTAGCCACTCTTCCATTGTAGCCGCTATTTTTTAAGGCTCTGCGGATCATTTGAGGATGTACGTTTTTTCCAGTCTCGTTTAAGAGCTCTGATGCTAATTTTGGTGCACTGAGCGTAGGTCCTTCTTTATTTTTCTTAGCAATTTTCTCTCATCGCGAATGTCTAATTTCTTCGGTTGGCCTTTTTGGGGTATAAAATCTATACGATCCTCACATTTGAACCGCTTGACTATATCTCCCATTGTACTCTTGCTTATGTTAAGCAGAGCAGCAATTTCTCTGTATGATTTTCCTTTGGCATTATGATATATTACAAGTTGCCGTATATCAAAACTCGTGTTCGCTTTGCGAGGCATTGTACAAGTGTATCGTACGATGATCGACAAATAACTAATGAAATAAGGCTTAAACTAGAACGCTTGATTAGGTTTGTAAACAAACATTGTCCTCTAACTCGGCGTAACTCGGCTTGAATATTGGAAAAAGCGCTACATTGTAAAGTATCCGAATATTAAAGTAACGTGAAAATCGGACAATGTTTTATTTAAACCGTATTATTGAACAACTATTGTAAGTTATGTAAATAAAATTTACGCTATTATTTATTAAGCGTATACGTCATCATAATCCTTAATCATTTTTTTTTTGTTAGAAATAAAGTTATAACGTAATATAGTAAAAATCTGATAGTGTCCGAATATTAAAGTTACTCACTGTATATCGAGACTAGCGGTATGTACATATGTACACCCGTTAAATATCCCAACCGCAGCCACGCGCGTACGGCCTCCTCATCTGGATCGTGTTCGGGGCTTGCGTAGCGATAGACGGCACGCGTCTTCGTCCACCGTATACGATTATGCCTCCAAAAAGCGTCGTCATCGTAGTTTACCATTTCTTCTTCGATGTCTGCCGAAAAATTTTTTCAGTGCACCGCTGTAACGGTTTTACTGCTTTTCTTAGACTGTACATCTGTGGACGCTCGCGCGTGCCCCAGTATTAGCATCTCGTCATCTCTGATGCATCCCGCGGTATCAGCAGTATACTCTGTCTTGGTCATAGCCTCTTTGTTCGCTGTATTCCATTAAAAATGTGTGTGGCGGTGGTGGGTGGGGGTATGTTCGATGGTATTTCGATGACCTTTTTTGTTTTCAAATATCGCGTTAGACAGTACTGCTCAGACCGTCGCACCGCTCGTATAACGTTTTTTTTTTTTTTTACTATAACCATGTACAAGAAGCAAGTACTGCTTTCCACTGTGTACGGTCTAAACCGGTCGTTTCCAAAACAAGTAATTGTCGGCTTCTCTCTAAATCGTTCGGGAAGCTTATCACCTGTGATACGCATCGTTAATCAGAATTATTCTGGCGTGGGGTTTGAGCCTAGCGAGTGGGTCATCGTCGCCGAACACTTCTCCGTCATCGACAAATTCTTCACCGCCGAGGTTAACATCAAGGAGGTACCCGAAGATTTTAGCACCCCTATTCTTACGACCACTCACGAGCTAGTTTTCACGTATGTATACGGCGAGCGGGCTATTATTTTCAAACTAACGATACCGGCGTCTATGAGCAGCGACGGCGCGGGTATTAAAAGAGCTAGGGCGTACACCTCCGTGGTCGTGATGAAGAGGGTGTCCTACCTTAATCTCCAGAGGGTTTTGCGCTGTGTAACCATCCAAATAAACAGACTATGCGAGATCACCGATAGTGCTAACAGCTACAAAGATACGCTGATAAAGATACACCGGCCCTTTATCAATTATTGGTGGAGCTGCTCTCCCTGTATAACTACGAGTACCTCTCCTTTGTGCGGAGCACCACGGAGGCCCAGAACAACCATACTTAAGGATTATGCTCTTAATAAAAATTGTACGATCGATGTTTCTTGCAACATACAATATATTTCTTTAAAAACCTATTTCTCTTTTCTTTTTTTTTCCTTCACCTCCATCTCTCCATACCTTATCAATGATAGTAGCGAGCGGTGGCGGGGATACAACATTAAGCGTATTCCTCTATACAGGGTTCAGTTAGTAACGAGCCATCGGTGCGGGACTTATTCCAAATCGTTAGTGCGAAAAATTATGGCGGGTTTTCCACCAATGTATCAGCGGTTTACCACTATCCTCCATACGGGTGACTCGTGCGACGTTAATCTCCGCATCACGGTCACCGCTGATAACGACTGTTATACGACCCCGTCGATTGACTTAATCGGTCCATATACTACTTTCACCTTCCATCCGTACGCCTGGAAAGATTTTCAAGGCCACTTCGCTGAGATAACGACGTTCTTCAGAGGGGATCTGAACCCCGATTACAGCATTGTTCGGAGGATGTCTCCAACGTACAGTATAACCTTCATACAGTCGGCTTATGTTTAACGGCTTAAAGCAGGTAGCGAATCGTGTCAACAATATGCTAATAATCGAAAATGTATCACACCTGACAGTTTTATAATATACAATGTTTCTCACAAAACACCGTGTTCTACTTTACCCCGGATACCTCCTTAGGATAATTAAAAATTGTTACCGACCGCGGGTCGCTGCATAAATACCGCCCGTGGTATGCTCCTGGGGATATGCAACACCGCTGCTACTGGGGGGTTTCGGGCCTTAGGACCAGGTCCGTATGGTAGGGAGCCATTAGAGGGGTAAGGGGTAGGAGCGCCATCTTGTACGTTGGTTGACGACCGGGACACATAAGCGAGGGGGTGGCGCCATAGTTCCATGCGGTGGGACGGAGCGCGGTGCACTCTATGGCTCATAGGGGCAGTGGTAGGGGTTTGTTGTGACTGCCCATAGTGACCTGTAACTACTAGTCTGCTTAACACGACAGAGCACAAAGTGGAGGTACAACTACCGCTAGTGATACTCGAGCCGATAGAGACATTCGCTACCCCACGCGAAGAAAAGGCCGAGTGCAATGGTAAGCCCGAAACACTGCGTGTAAGCGCAGTCACAAAAGAAAGGGGGATCAAGCGTATCGAAAGATTACGCAATGAGCTGGATTTGGCACACCTCAACGGAGAAGAGCGAAAGGCCCTTACCGAAATAGTAAACGAATATGACGACATATTCCACCTGCAGAGGGACAGGCTGCCATGCACTCACATGGCAGAGTATCGCATTCCCCTGAAAGAAGGGGTACAACCTGTGAAGGTGCACCCTTATCGGCTTCCTGAAACCCACAAGAAGGAGGTATACCGACAACCTAAAGAAATGCTGGCGAATGGTCTGATACAGCCCAGCAGAAGCCAGTGGAATGCGCCTCTACTAGTCGTAGCTAAGAAACCCGATGCCATAGGAGAAAAACGGATGCGAGTGGTAGTGGACTTTCGAAAGCTCAATGAAGCCACTGTCGGAGACTCGTATCTACAGCCCAATATCAACCAGATCTTGGACCAGCTGGGGAAGGCACTATATTTCTCCACGCTGGATCTCGCCTCGGGATTTCATCAAATCTCGATGGTCAAAGAAGACAAGGCGAAAACGGCATTCTCCACTCCACAAGGGCACTTCAAGTATAACCGGATGCCCTTCGGCTTAAAGAACGCACCTCCCACGTTTCAGAATCTAATGAACTCCATGCTAGCGGGACTTTAGGGAGTAAAATGCTACGTCTACTTGGACGACATAATCGTTTATGGGAAGAACCTTAAGGAGCATAACACTCGCCTGAAGGAAGTATTCCAAAGGTTAAGGGAGGCGAACCTGGCTCTACAACCTGGCAAGTGTCGGTTCCTAAGGAAGGAAACGCACTACCGGGAACACATTATCTCAGATGAAGGTGTGCGGGCTGACCCCGAAAAGCTCGCCGCCGCAAAAGAATTCCCTGTCCCTAGAAACGTCAAGGAAGTTCAGTCATTTTGGGTTTGGCCGGGTACTACAGGAAGTTCATGAAGGACTTTTCGCAAATCGCCAAGCCCCTGACCGTACTCATTCGTAAGGATGCGAAGTTCGAATGGATCGCAATCCGAGCTGCCGCTTTTGAAGAGCTATAAACGACAACAGTTCTTTGACAACAGCTCCCGTGCTGCAGTATCCGGACTTCGAGAAACCGTCCGTCGTAACGACAGACGCGGCCGACAAGGCAACCGGCGCTATCCTATCGCAGGGTAAGGTCGGCGAAGATCTGCTAATCTGATATGTGAGCCGAACGTTATCAAAAGCGGAGCAAAACTACACCACGACTGAAAAGGAGCTACTCACTATGGTATGGGCGATAGCGCAGTTCCGACCATATATCTACGGCACCCGGTTCAAGGTTGTGACGGATCATCAGCCGCTAACATGGTTCTTCGGAGTAAAGGACCCGGGCTCGCGACTCGTGCGATGAAAAATCAAGCTGTCAAAGTATGAGTTTGACGTCGAGTACAAGGCTGGAAAGCGCAATACGAATGCGGACGCACTAAGCCGCATCAATGCCACAACCACGGTACAGGAAAAGACCCAAAGGATCGTAGACGAGGAAAATGGCAACGACGGTCTGGAACCACCCGAAAGGGAAAGTTACCCGGACCACCCCGTCGTGAAGCAGTGCGGTTGGGGTAAAGATAACATGAAATACCGCGCCGCGGAAAGCGCGGCTGAAGATGAATCTTGTTCGTCGTTCAACGAAGAAGACAGCTGCACAAGAGACGAGTGCAGCAATGACGTAAGCACAACCTGCCCAACGGTAGAAGACCGTGAGAAGATAAAAAAGTAATACGACGACGATCCCCTTGGAGGGCATGAGGGCGTCAAAAGGATGCTGCAACGAATCCGAGCCAAATATGATTGACCGGGTATTAAGAAAGAGATACAAGAATACATTTCTTCCTGCCGCAAATGCCAAGTTAACAAACGAGGGCGGAGAGGAAGGATGCCGATAATCATCACGGATACCTCAGAAAGGGAACTCGAAAAGGTAGCACTAGACATCGTCGGACCGCTACCAGAGATAGTCGCCGGAAACAAATACATACTCATCTTTCAGGACGCTCTCATCAAATATAGTGCGGCCTTCGCCATTCTTGATCAGGAAGCCCGAACGGTGGCGAGGGCACTCGTCGAAGAAATCATCTGCAGATACGGAACGCCGGAATCCATACTCTCAGATAGAGGAATGAATTTTCTGAACGCCACCTTCAAGGAAGTGTGCAAACTGCTCAGGGTAAAAAAATCCAGACGACAGCGTACCATCCCGAGAGCAACGGTGCCTTAGAACGTTCGCATCGTACATTGGCCGAATACCTTAAAAACTATATCGACGATGACCAAAGAAACTGGGTCGAATGGTTGCCCTACGCGATGTTCACGTATGACACTACGCCGCATACAGCCACAGGTATATCCCCGTACGCGCTAGTGTTCAGACGCGTAGCAGAGCTCCCAACGGTCGTAAAACAAGACCCACGGAGCACTTACACGCACGAAAACTACGCGCAAGAACTTCGCGAAAGGTTATGCGCCACATGGACCGTAGCCCGGGAAAACCTACAGCACGCTAAGGAAAACTCATAATTGATTTACGACGCGAAAGCACAGTTGGAAGAATACCAAATCGGGGATAGCGTTTTACTCCACAATGAAGCCGTATGACGTGGGCGTACTGCAAAACTGACCCTGAAGTGGATAGGCCCTTACAAGGTTATCGCAAGAGATTCGGCGGTCAACTACACTATAAAAATGAGTCGAAAGACAATGGTCGTACACGCAAACCGCCTTAAACATTTTGTCGAGCACTAGAGAGGAATCGGGTCGTGGATGTACGTCGGAGATGAGAAGGAAACAGTTTCGAAAGATCACACTAGGAAATAACGGATACACTTTATTTATTATGACGAAACACAGTCACGTCACAATTTACGCCCACACGTAGGGCACGCGTCCACAGCAAACAAGCGCCGCAGTGTGAGCCGATCCTCGTATTTCACGGGGTCGTTCTATGCGAAAGCACCTCTGCCCCACAAGATGTCGACCGCTTGACGACAGCGTTCACTGCGGCAACGGGACTCCAGCGCCAGCCGAACGAAGATCTCCTACTCGGGCCGGTCGCGCCGACGAGAAAGGATCACCAATTCTTCCTAAAACGCGAAGAAAAGTCATTTTTGAGAAAACTCATCCCAAGACAACCGGTCCAGATGTACAGTCGAAAGAAAAGGATGGACGTCGACACTTACCAATTAGCACAGCACGTCAGGCCCCACAGCCACACCCTCGTAAAATATTACACCAAATACCAAATCCATTGTACGAGTTGTCCTCAGTCGAAGCACAGAAACAAAAATGAGCTCTCAGCAGTCTACCGTGACCGGGTAAAACAAAGAAATGAGGGAAAGACAAGAATTTATCCTGCGTAAGCAGTTTCACGATCGAGCAAGTTTGGGGTAACGCTTCGTTCCCTATTCCAGAGTTGTCTTGCTGACTGTCAGCAACGTGGATACGAAAGAAGCGGAAAAGGGGTTTACCGTAACACCCTTTGCAAGCAACCCTGGGATATATTTCGAAGAACTCGGAAGCCTTTCGGAGGCAAAAGCCACCTGGAGGCTAGCAATTAGCATGGACCAAACCGTGTTACATCCCTACAAAATCGATAACTGATATACTATAGAAAACACTAACCCTTAGCCTAATGACACATAACTAACACCTCGCGACGACGAATCAGGAACAAATCACTTCCTCAGTCACTCACTGACTCATACAAATCACTCATCCTATCCATCTGAATCATAACCCCACTCCAGTAATATTAGTAGAATCATACTACTAGTATAAAAGACCGCTGGACGTCACCCCAACCAGTTCATCTCAATCTTCATCCGGTCTTAGATCAGTAATCATTCTCTTTTAAACTGATCTCTGCACCCCGCAGACCGGTCCCCTAAACAGTCTAGTGCCATAGTAAAGTTATTCGGAATTCGAGTGTTGCGTAGAAGTTAAATCCTAGGAACTTCTCGACAGCTCAACCCTAAGAATTGGGTAGTCTAGCCTTCTTTCATCGCCATCATAAAATCTCTCTCATCCTTGGATCACCTTATCGTAAGTAACACAATAACACTTATCACTGTCACCAATATTACGCCACACACACATTTTCGTATACTATACACTTTTTTGATTATCATATTATTTACATCTTTATTAATATTTACCCTACTCGTGATATTTTATCTAAATAAAGACTACACTCCATATACTACTCTAATTGCCAATTTGCACTCTTGACACAATCGCCTCCTACGATCATACTAAACCAACCATTCATGACACTGCAAGTGCAACCAAAAGAAATACGGATAGGTGTGCTTCAGCACTTTAATAGAGGCAAGAACCCAAAACAAAAATTAAATAATCGCGTTAGTCCTGTCTCACAACAGGACGTAACAACCGCTATAACGAAGAGGGAAGAGGACATCGCCACTAACCTGCAGAAACTCTTGGAATTCTGCGCGAAACAGGAAAAGACAGATGCCCTCTGCCCTGTCGTCATCGACTTCATAATTAAAATGCTGGGAAAAATAGAAGACGTCATGGGAACGGTCCACGATCTGGTGAAACCGGATGCAGTGCGTAAACGTGGGGGACTAATCAACGGGCTAAGATCGATCATCAAGTCCATCACTGGAAATATGGACGCCGCGGACGCGGAAAAGATCTACAACGAATTTGCGGCTATACGTTTGAACCAGCGGACGCTGAAAGAAAGCTTGAAGAACCAGCTGCAGGTGTTAGGATCCACCTTACATGTCTTCAATAGTACCGTGAGCAATATTTAAGCAAACGAGCTAGCCTTGCAAAATCTCGTTACTCTCGTAAACGTTAGTTTGACCGCAGACATGAGCCTAATAATGAAAGAACAATGGTTGGACGAAGGTCTCACCGCCATAAGCGTGATAGTTGAGGGACTGCTAGATGACGTGAAGGAACTAGTGTGGTTGTTAGTCCAGATCGCGACCGGAAGAGTAAGCGCAGCGGTCCTGTCACGGAGAAAGTTCATCCAGTATCTTACCAACGCACTACCGCACCTACCACAAGGGACCGGATTTCCCATAGTTATAGAACGCAATAAAGCGCCCACACTCCTGCAGCTAGCCGACGCAAAGGCCTACAGTCAGGGAAACGCGGTAGTACTGATATTTGATATACCTTTGATAGGTCAACGGACTTTTAGTGTGAGCAAAGTATATCCGATGCCTATGAGGACAGAAAACGATGCATATCACTACTTCGACCCTACAGAAGACCTCATGATAGTGGGCCAGGAAAACCGAAATTTCCTACGATTGACTAGGTTAGAGCTAAGAAACTGCAAGCATTTTGCGAAGCAATACATATGCAGTCATTCGCATCCGACCATGCCGCTCACGGACGCAGCACCATGCGAGGTGCTGACATTCGCGAAAATGGACACGGGCAGCGGCCTTCACTGTCCTAAACGGGTCGTGACTTTCACTCGCACGCTCGTAATAACTATGCAGCGGCCAGGTAGGTGGTTATACGTAGCGCCATCCGAAGAACCGATAAGTGCAGTCTGCGACGGGAATCCCGCACACCATGTAACCCAAAAAAATGTAGGTATACTGGCTTTGGTAGGCGTCTGCACGGTAACTGCCCAGGATTCTAGCATCCGAACGATTTAGCGCGTGACGCAAGTCGCAAACGAGGACTACTTACCGCCATTCAACCTAACCCTGTCCGAGTTTGACCTCGACGTCCACGTACGAGTAAATAGTGACAGTGAAAACGTGAAGTTGGAGAATGTGTTGCGAAACCCCGAGAAATTAGCGCGCCTCGGAACGTGAGTGGCAAACATCAAAGCAAGCCTGGACAATGACAACCACCACTATGAACAATACTATCATTGGTCTGCTACGCTATTTATAAGTTTTCTAAGCGAAAGTGCTGTTCGGCACCGGCAACGCCGGCCATATCTCCGGCTCCGGTATCACCCGCAGTGATCATACAATTAGAACCCCTAATATCTAGGCCAGAAGGCTTACGAGCTGCGCTGAATAGAGCCGGCTCAAGAAAAACTCGGTGGACCAACCGGGGTCCACGTATCCAGACGAATGCTACGGGCAGTCCGCTTGAGAAAAACATTAACGCAAAGAACGAAACCGGATGAAGGAGCAATGGAAAAATACGAGCCACTATGGGGAGTCATAACAATACCCCCACCGCCTCGGCGCGTCATGCGAGCATACCCCGCCCGCACTGCACCATTGTGCCGGACCCCTCTCCTAAGTGGGCCTCCAGGCAGTCTTCTCCCCTACCACTGCTACTCTGGTCCTAGAAGCGGACCCGAATTTCCCCACCACCACTCTTGCTCTGCGCACCCCAAGGGCCTCACTTACTGCTGCTGGTAATGTTGACCCGCGGTCGGTAATTACCCTAAGGATGTATGTGTGAGGCGGGTAAAACAGACCGCTATTTTTGCTAAGAAAATGGGGTGTATATATATATATTGTGACGCTATTTGCTAGGGAATGTACTTCACCTAGGGTACGATACAGCTTCACGTCACAAACCTCGATACTCCCCCCCTTTTCCCGAAAGCCTTTTGGGCGCCAGGCACACCTTAGTGCCACGGAACGGGACAGGTAGTTTTCC
>JARQTG010000184.1:2085-20279 GCA_030142615.1 Syrista parreyssii | reverse complement strand
AACTCCAAATCATGCAACACCCAACAGGGAAGAAGCCAACATACAGCTTCTCCTGATGGGCAAACAACCAAAGATAATTAGTCAAAAGAAGAAGAGAACAAAGACTGACCCAAGGGGCTGTGACACCACTCTAGCCCTTATGTCAATACTCAAACTATTGTGCGTTGTTCAATAGCCGGGGTACCCGGGTACCCTTACGGTAAATCCATGCAATAAAACGAGTTTATGAGCGGGAATTCGTCACTGGGTTTGTTTATTCGACATCTGAGTCACATTAGGTGCTTCCACTACCTGAGGCAGCCCTTTTTAAGGTATTCTGAAATGACTTGGAGGGGAATTATGGCAAATGCCCTATGGTTTATGCGAGAAGTTCAGTAGTGTTACCGTCATTCTCAAACGAGACCTAACTGAACGCGGACGTTTGTAAATGCAGTGATATTTTGGAATACTGTGTGTTTGGTGTTTTGCATTACTGAATATTGAAAACTTTTTGATCGAGTAGGTGAACAAAGTTAAAAGAATAATGGAAGAATTATCAGCAGCTGAATTTGCAAGGTATAGTTACATGAATCCAGTTACATGAAATTTCCACTTTATAAATGAATATACTATTATAAATATTCTAATCAATACCATAACAGATTGACTGCTGTAGAAAGGGAGGCTTATTTGAGCCAATTATTAGGAGAGGAATCTGCTGAAGAAAATGATTATGCATCGTATAGCGACGACGAAGATTGGATTCCGTTGCCTGAAGGACAATCGCAGGGTTCGGAAAACTCAGACCACGAAGAGACTGGTATTATACAGTTTTGTTTTTGTATTATGTAAATTATAAGTTGTACATAGCGTACTTTTATGCACTTTTAGTGGAAGATCGAGAGAGCGAAGCAGAAGACGCAGACGAGGATGTTGATGAACCGGTTGAAAGTGAAGAAGCTAGTAATGAACCATCAGAGTCGACGACAACTTTTGTTGCGAAACATAAGACGACTTGGTCTCGAACACCACCAATTCAACATCAAACTGCAGCTCGTAATATTATCCGGCAAAGAAGTGGCCCACACAGAAGAACGGAAATGTTATCAATTTGCAATACGTTCAAGAGTGTTTTCACTGTCGAAATGGTTGATATTATTGTGCGTCACACAAACAAGAAAGCGACTGCAGTTTACCATGCGTACAACGTGGAAAATCCTACGAAGAAGCAACTGCTATGGAAAGATCTCACACTTTAAGAGTTTTACGCATTTTTGGGAATTTTGATAACCTCTGGTGCAAATAATTCGAACACTGATCATTCGACTGACATGTGGCAATCTACTTCATATCCATTATATCGAGCAGCGATGGGTATCAATCGATTTTGGAATATTGTAAGATTCATTCGATTTGACGATGCAAATACTCGAGCTGTTCGCATACTGGAGGATAAAGCAGCTCCTGTACGTGATATATGGACTATGTTGAATTCAAACCTATCAACACTTTACAAACCAACTGAGTGTTTGACAATTGACGAGCAACTTTTTCCATACAGAGGTCGAACGAAGTTTACACAGTACATTCCATCAAAACCAGCAAAGTATGGAATAAAAGTATGGTGGATATGTGATGCTGAAAATTCGTATCCACTAACTGGTCAAATTTACACAGGAAAATCTGCGGCCGGTCGCGAAACGAATCAAGGTGAAAGAATAGAAAAAGATTTGGCCTCGCCTTATAAAGGATCAGGTAGAAACATTTCAATGGATAATTTTTTTACTACTCTACCCTTGGCCAAACATTTATTATCATGGAAGCTCACAATAGTTGGAACTCTAAAGAAGAATAAACAATATATTCCTGTCGAAATGGCTGCATCCAAAACCCGTAAAGAATTTTCAACATTATTTGGATTTCATGAGAATGTCGCTATATGTTCTTATGTGCCAAAAAAAAATAAGGCAGTTATACTGCTATCCACGATGCACTCCGATATGACGGTATCAGACGACAGAAAGAAGAAACCAGAAATCATTCAATACTATAACAAAACAAAAATTGGTGTTGATACTATGGACCAGATGCTAGGGCGATACACTACACATAGGCGGACTAATCGATGGCCTCTTGCATTTTTTTATAATATTCTTGACATTGCCAGTCTTGCTTTTTATATCATTTATTTTGAAAATAATAAAATGATAAAAAAGAAGACAAACCAACGCCGATTATTTTTACGCCAGCTGGGTGAAGAATTATATATGCCAACAATTGAAGATCGTTCTCAAAATGTTCAGGTTATGAGAAATTTTACAACAAAGCTGGCGATCGAAAGCATTTACGGTAAACCTGTCGATCTTCAAAGCAAAACTGCAACAGCATCTGGGTCTGCACAAGCGGTAGATCCTACTGGACGCAAGGTTGTCGTTGGATCATGCCATATTTGTTACAAGGGTGCATTCAAAAAACGAAGGAAAACGCGAAAATCATGTGTGGCTTGTCAAAAACCTGTTTGCGATGAGCACGCAAATACAATTACCAAGTGTAACGAGTGTACTGAATAAAAACTCATTATGAGTCCATTTTTATATATATAAATCACAATAAATTGTTTTCAAACTAACAATATAAATATTTATTTATTTACTTTATATTCCTTTTCATCCATTATTATTATTTTTAGTTGTTAGGTTAGAAATTCAATACGAGCGATACATTGACAAAATGTGGGTACCCCGGTACCCCGGGTATTGAACAAGCGTATATTCAACTTTATTTATTGAAGTTTCTGACTTTTTTCTTTTTTTCTTCAAAACTAAATACATAAATCAATGTGAAATTGACGAAATAACGAGGATCTGAAAGGAATTGTGGATATTTTGTCAGGAAGATCAAAAATTTTAATTTGGAAAACGGAAAAGCGTACCCGGGTACCCGGGTATTGACATAAGGGTTAGTCAAACTCACCACCAGCTCCAAACCATTGAAGGGCCTATTGAAGGGCCTAAGGGCGGTGGCAATCATGAGGTCAGGAGGAGTCATTCAAGGACATCATCCCACGCTAGGAATGACCTTCGCCAAGGACATCCTTATCCAGCCTATCGAGGAACCATCAGCTCCAAACCATTGACAGACCAAAGAAAGGGGCTAAGGGCGGCGACTATCGTGGAGTCAGGACAATGCCAACCAGGATATCATCTCACGCAAGGAATGACCTTCACCAGGGACACAGCTCATCCAGACGATCAACGAAGCGCCGGTCAACAATAACGGAGCCAACCCCATTGAAGGGCCAAATGGAAAAGGGCAGCACAGAAAACCCTAGGGCAACATCAAAGGGTCGGCTCAAGTAACACGCCGAGCTATGTGGGGAACTGTTGGCATAAGGAGAATCAACGGAGTGACCTCCACTCAGAAGCCAAGGTCAACCGATCAAGGTCAAACATAGCGCGGTTGAACCAGCATAACAAGTTGAGCACAGCCCAAGAATATTATGTTTTTTAGTTAATTATGTTTAGAGAGTCAATAGACTGACAAGGAGCCGAGTGGGGGAAGCCTCCTATAAAAGGAGCGCCGAGCCCACTAGGCATCAGTATCATTCCAATTATCAAAGTGTAAAGTTACAAAGAGCAAGCAATAAAGTGAATTAGTGATCTGTGATAGAGAATTGAGTCACCTTCATTTGTCCTTGAATTCCAAATTTGGGAGTGAAAGTTCGGAAGCACTACGCAAGAAGAAAGAATAGATAGCGGGTGAACCGAGACCACATCCTGAGGATTCAAAGAAGCTTGTGGCAAACAGCACCATAAATTGAGATACTCCGAAGGCTAACTTAATGGTAAGAGCCTAGACATTGTCATTAGACCTGCCAATAGGGTCATTAAACTACATCGGCTGGCGGCCGTAAAAAGAGTTCGGAGTGAGACCCCACGAAGGTGCCGAAAGGCGGGAAATCTTCCCAGACCAACGGTTACAACGTAACCTTTTTTTTTCACCGTGGGGGAAATCTTCGAAAGACCCACCCTGACTCCTTGGGGTGAGAAGTCGGAGTAGTGCCGGATTTTTACCGGCTAAAACCCCCCACGGTGACCCTCCCTGGGCCTCGTGGGGGGGGGTGGGGGGGGCCGGGATCTCATACGAACCATACCGGGACCCCCCCCCCTGCCAATACCTTTCGGCCCATCCGCAATGCCCTTTTTGGGCCCTTTCCCAAACGCCCCACACCGCCCCCTCCCTGCCTACCACGTGCAATGACGGCCAGATCCCCACCTGATCGTCTGTGGCTTAGTCCGGGCCGGGGAGAGGGGCCCGCCTCTGTCGGCGGCCTCTCCCCCCTGTCCGACCTCTCCCCAAGGGATCCGCCCTCTCGCGGTCCCTTTCGGCGGCCTCCTTCTGCGAGATAACCGTCTGCAGGTAAAGTGCACCCGGTGATACGCGAGCGCCCCTATGATGGCACCCCAGCGTACGGTGCCGAAGGCGTTGACTATGTCAACGCCCTCTGCCACCACCACCCCGCCCCGGGAGGCCATCCCCCACGAGAGGTCACGGACCCGCTGGATCGCGTCCAGCGTGGACCGACCCCCGCAAAACCCAAACTGGTTTGCGGAAAGATCGGGACCCACCCACGTCAGGTGCTCGACGAGGCGAGCAGCGACCACCCTCTCCAGAAGCTTGCCCACCACGTGGAGCAAGCAGAGAGGCCGGTAGGAGGAGGGAACCCCCACCGGCCTGCCTCCTTTATGGAGGAGGACCATCCGGCCCCTCTTCCAACCTCGAGAGAAGACGCCCTTCGTGAGGCACTCCTCGAAGACCCGCCTCACGCGGGCGCCAATCACCTCGTGGGACAGAACCCACTCCCTTTCGGGGATGCCGTCCGGCCCCGAGGCGGCGGACGGCAGCCCGAACTTCCTCTTCCCGAATGGGCGGAACCGGGAGGCCCGGGGCCATCGTCTCGAGCTCCCCGCTCACCACCACCTCACCGCCCACGGAGGGGAAGAGGGCGCTCACTACCCGCTCCACAGCCACGGGCTCGAGGGCCTCCACCACTGGGGGCGCCCGATGGCGAAGTTTCTGCATCACAATCTTATACGGACGCCCCCAGGGGTCCCCATCCAAGGAGGACAGAAGGTCCCCCCAAGCCCGGGCCTTGGCGTCCCGTATCGCAGCCTGAAGTGCCATGACACGAGCCCTGTACTCCTCGTAGAGCGCCCTCTCCCCCTCCGTGTCCCTGGCGGGACCGCGGGAATCGCCGGCGGGCCCGGGAGCACGCCGCCCTCATGTCGGCGATCTCCCGAGACCACCAGTAGACTGCCTCACGGTGCAGGGCACCGATCCGGGGCATGGCGACGTTACACGCGTCAGCCACGAGCCGGACCAGGGCCCCTGTCACCGCCTTCACGTCCCCAACCGGCCCCGCCGGCTGGGCCGCCCAGGTCCCAGCCAGGAGGGCCGCACGCAGGCAGTCCTCATCCAGCCACCCCAGGCTCCAACCCGCCCTTGCCGCTGGGGCAAGGCGTGCTCCACCTCCGAAAGGGGGCGCGACCCTCATGGTGATGTAGAGGAGGTCCGAGAGAGTTTCCACGCCCTCGGCCACCTCCCACCCCGTTATCCCGCGTGCAGCAGCGGGGGTCGCCCAGGTGAGGTCCTCCACGGACTCTCCCCGCCACCCCACGCAGGTACTCGCCCCTCCCCGGTTGAGGAGCACCAGGCCCAGGGCCGCCACCCTGTCGAGGACCGCCGCCCCTTGGCATTCTTCCTCCTCGCCCCCCCCCCCTGGGGGGACGAGGAGTTAAAGTCCCCCCCGATGATCATCGGACCGGGTGCGCGGCGTGACACCACCGCCGCGACCCGGTCCAGCATGTCTTCGAAGTGAACCAGGGGGCGACTCGACGGGGCATAAATCCCCACCACAAGCGTCGCCCCCCAGTCCACCGCGACGAAACCCTCTCCTTTCTCCATCAACGAGAGGGGTGGAGAGCTCCCACGCCTACCTCTGACGACAGCCACAGAGCCGGCAGCATCACCCGTCCCGTCGGGTGGGCGGGGACGCTGAACAGCTTCGCGGCTATCCTCAGCCCCGCCACCATTCCCGCCAGGCTCTGGACAAAGAGGTCCTGAGCCGGACAGGCGTGGTTCAGGTTCGCCTCGAGGACGGGGATGGCCATTTACGTGGGCTCCTTGGGGACCTCCTCCCCGTTCCCCAGTGTCACCACCCGAGTCCCCTCTGCCTCCGCAACGGTGGCTCCACCACTTTCCACCTTCTTAAGAGAGGGACACGCCTTGCCACCAAGCCGGTGATCCGCCGGCCTCCCCCTGTCTGCGCATAGAGGGCAGTGGGGCGGGGGCGAGCACCGGCTCGCCTTGTGCCCCTCCGTTCCGCAAACCTAACTTAACCTAACCTAACCTAACCTAACCTTGCTACAGGTTGGAAGTACACTCCTAGTTCCTTTTGACTTTTTCTTACTTCGACGAGCATGAACCATGCCAATTGAGGACCAGTTGTTAGAACACATTCACGTTCTGTGGTCCCAAAAAGTCACCATAACATCTGAAGACGAATCAGTATTATTGGACGAGTCATTTAGTTAATTTTGTTTTAGTTAAATGTGGACTAACCTTAATAGTTCCTAGTCCCCATTGGGAGGACAAGTTAGCTTATTTTAGCTTCTTAATTTCACGCTGTCCAGTTATTAGGATCGTTGTAGACACGCGTTAATTAAAACTAACCTACAAATTAGTCTTAACCTTCGGGTACACTATACACTACACATTTAACACCACTGTCATTTAATACACTTGTTCTTTATTTTCACTTATTTCGAGTACCATCTCTTGTGCGAGTCGTCACTCATTACTCTTGGTAAACCTGTAAATTGTCATCTTTGGATATATAAATTGTCAGATGTACCCTACGTTGTTAGATTACCATAGGAGAGCATTATCCGTCAAGTATCATGCGAACTTCACACGAGGGACAAGGTCGAGATCCGAGTTGCGCAGGAGAACGCCACGCAACTTCAAACACCTCGCGCGAAGCTCTAAAATTATTAAACAAATTAATATAGAACGCTATATTATTGTCGGGAACGAATTAAGCTGTCAAACATTAATTTAACTTAAAAGAATAGTTTAAAACCAAACAAACGCACACCATTCATACTCATGCAGAACACACTATACATGCGGGACCCATGCACACATTCTTACCTCCGACAATACTTACCTTCTAGATCGTGGGGAGGCTGACGGAGTACAGACGACCACCCTGGTGTCGGCGGGTTGCCAGCCCGTCAACACGTCATTAAGCAGGCCCAAATACACAAAGAGAATATAATTTCCGGCGGAAGCCTCGGACCGCCAGACCTGCTTCACCTATTTCAGGAGCATTTGGTTCACCCACAATAGACCACACAATAGACATTCTGCCGGCCTAAGCCATGAAAACACAACCAGCTTCCAATGCCCGGACTGTGAAAGCTCCTTTGGAACAAAAATAGGTCTTGGAGCGCACAAAAGACATGTGCATACGGATCGAGCCAACGAAGAAGTGAATGTCGAACGAGTTAAGCGCGGATGGAATACCGAAGAGCTGCGCCTGCTAGCTAAGGAAGAAGCACTGGCTATCGCTAGTAATGTTAGATTCATTAACCAACATCTACTTAAAATTATTCCGGGAAGAACTCTGGATGCTGTTAAAGGAGCAAGAAAGACTTCGGGGTACAAACAACTGCTCCAAGAAGCCTGTCGACTACTGCAAGAATCGCCAGAGAAGGACGACCCCAGTCTAAACGTGGCGCCCGCACCACGCTAAGCCATAGTATCCTATCCAGAGGAGCAGTTACAATACCTTCGTAGAGAATCAGCACCCAACATCGAAGATGTCTCCACCTTGTTCCTTTGACATTGCTATACGACAGCTGGTCAGCACAGTCATTAATATCAATGGATTTCGATCTACTTTGTTCACCTGCATTGCTAACGAGTTCCTAGACGGCAGCGAGATTAAATCAAAACTTCATGATTGGGCGAGTTCCGTATTTCCACCTGAAGGCCATTCGGACAGACAGACGAACAGAACCCAGAGATTTCGCATTGTAAACCCAAGCAAAAAGGTCAAGAGACGGAGGGAGTACGCTCGCACACAGAATATGTTTAAAAACAACATGTCAAGTGCTGCAAAATTGGTCCTTGACGGGGGAAAAGAGAGCTAAACTCCTCCTGTTGAGATAATGGCCCAACATTGGGGACCGTTTATCGCGCAGCAATCAACACCAACACCGACTAGAGAAACACCGAAGCCTGATCCTAAACTAGAACATCTATGGTCACCCATAACATGCCAAAAGGTAGGTACTATAAAAGTACCACTTAAGTCGGCTCCAGGTGTCGACGAAGTTACCCCAAGGCAATGGAGAGCAGTGCCTGCCTCGTGTAAAGCATTATTATTCAACCTGGTGATGGCCTCTGGTGGGTTTCCAAGCAACATGATCATGAGCCGTACGATCTTCATCCCTAAAACATTTGGGGCATCAACACCACTCGACTATCGACCGATTAGTATAACATCAGTCATAGTGAGGCATCTGCATAAAATCCTAGCACAACGAGTCAGAGAAGCACAACTTATTAGAGATAATATATGAGCCACCACGCAATAGAATATGCCTTACGAAAAGCAAGGGTACCTGCGGCTTTCTGCAAGTACATGGTAGAACTATACCGTAACAGTGCGACGATATTTGAAGTCAATGGTAAACGATCAGAACCTTTCACAAATGGGAGAGGTGTTCGCCAAGGCGACCCTCTATCAACGATCCTATTCTGCATGGTAGTCGATATTATCTTGCAAGACTACCCTCGAGAAGTTGGTTTCCAAGTCGGATCTAGGCGGCTCGGGACACTAGCATTTGCCGATAACCTCCTCATATTTGCGTCCACAAAATGAGGCATGAGTACTGCCTTAAGAGCCGCCGAAACGTCAGCAAGAGAACAAGGTCTTCTCTTCAATGCTAAAAAGTGCTCCGTGTTATCCATCATACCGTCGGGCAAACATAAGAAGTATAAGATCCTAGCGGCACCCGAATTCCGACTCCTAAATGGTACATTTATCCCGCAACTCTCATCAGTGACAGAGTGGAGATACCTAGGCATAGATTTTAAAGCGGCAGGGCCTAAAAAGGTAGGAGGAGATCTGGATATCTATCTTCAACGAATCACCAAAGCACCCCTAGAGCCTCAACAGCGCTTAATGATCGTGCGAAAATTCCTAATCCTTCGGGTCTATAATAGCTTTGTTCTAGGACGCGTGACCCTAGAAAAACTCCGTGCATTAGATCGACAAATAAGAGAGTACGTTCGCAGATGGTTACGCCTGCCACATCACACTGCCCTAGGGTTCTTCCACGCATCCTCGAAATATGGGGGTTTAGGCCTACCTGCCCTCCAAACCACCATTCCAGGCCTAATGTCACAGCGGCTTAAATAACTAACCAACTCGACATCATCCGTGATCAGAGAAATATCATTATCATCGTGGGTAGCCAAGCGCCTTCAATGGGCTAAAAGAGCATTGACCAAAAATGGAGAAACTCTACGATCCCCCCACCTCAGAGACAAATGGTGGGCTCAACTTTTACACTCATCTGTAGACGGGTGGGAGTTGCGTCAATGTAAAGACCAAAATGTCTCCTCATGGTGAATTGATAGTGGTAGCCCCGCCATCCCGGACAGAGATTTCGTGCAGTACATCCATGTATGGATCAACTGTCTTCCATCGAGAGTGAGAACCTCCCGTGGAGCCAGGAGAGAAGCACAGGATGTATTGTGTCGAGCAGGTTGTCGCGTATCTGAAACAACAGCACATATTATACAGTCCTGTTACAGGACCCATGGAGAAAGAGTGCTGCGACACAATGCTATCTGTCGTACCGTAGCTTCTGGTCTTCGGAATGTTGGATGGCAAGTTGATGAAGAACCAATCATCAATACTTCGGAAGGACCACGTAAACCGGATATTGTTGCCATTAGAAACGCCACCGCGGTCATCGTCGATGCCCAAATCGTAAGCGGAGCTACGTCTTTGGATGATAGCCACGAAAGAAAGACACTGTATTATGGTAACAACACAACACTAATAGAAGAAATCGCCCGCAAATCTAATTTACCAACACCAGCGGTCCGTACTACATCTTGTACCTTAAGTTGGCGTGGAATATAGTCCATGAGATCTGCAGAACACCTGCTTGGGTTGGGTCTATCGTCCGGACTCTTGAGATCAATAACAACAAGAACATTATAAGAAAGCCACACAAATTGGAGTCGATTCAACCAAAAGACTACCATGGCTCGAAACAATGAGAGAAGAGTACCAACGGCACGGCAAAAAATTGGGTAAACAAAATTACACAGATAGTTCCTAAATAGTTAATGTTAGGCAACCCGCATCCCATACTTACCATTTATGTTGTGTGTGCCGCCAGGGACACCTACCGTATTTGGACGGTGTCCTACCTGTCCTTATCCTAGAATACCAACTGTTAAATACTTACCAGTCTCAACCATGGGTCACGGTCCTGGTCCTCGTGTTGCGCCCCTCTACCGGGTGGTTGGCCCCTCGTCGCAATTACTGTCTGATGATGATGATCCGGCGGAGTTCCGATTGCTGGGTCCTATGGGTCCGCATGCTGTTCGTAGTCCTGGTCCTGAGAAAGAAAAAGAGATGGTAAGTAATGTGCTTGTATTACCTGTAGACGTCTTCTTTATTCAGATGTTCTTCTTGAGTCCTTTAGCTGTTGCGGGAAATCTGGAAAAAAAAATAGGCAAATGCCTCGTCATCTAATTAATGACGCGCATGAATGGAATAACGAGAATCCCACTTGTGGTGCCGGGTAGTAGAAGGATATTGTTGCGTATGCCCATTGAGGCGAGGTCGCATAGGTTCCATCTCTTTGTGAGGTGGGCCTTCGGAAGCATTGTCCGTATCTACAGGCGGGAGTAGCTATGACTCATGGGTCATAGTTGCAGGCGCTGTGATGCGAATACATAGCCTCTCACGCCCAAGTCGATCTCTACCTCCACGCGGTTCCCGCTGGAAACTCCAACCGTTCTGGCGGAGGCTAACAGAGGCTACGGCGGCAGTTCTCTCAGGGGTGGGGAGTCCCGCCGTGCGCGTGTCGACGCAACAGGCCCGCGCCCGTGGTGCTCCGTTCACGAGGGCTGTTTACGGTCAGGCGAGAGCACTCCCTTGGGATTGTCTGGGGGATGCGTTATCTCGCCATGGATGCGCGGTTCGAAAGAACGCAGGCAACGAATGATAAGATCCGGTATCTCGGTTACGAATTGACGGAAATCTGGGAGTGTGAATTCGATAGCTGGATAAACGATCCGGCACAGGCCACATTATATAGAACATTGAATGAGAACCCGTTGGTAGCGCAAATACCGCTGGAACCTCGCGATGCTTTCTTCGGTGGGCATACAGGGAATACCGTCAGTTTTTACGAAGCCGAAGGGTCTGAGAGAATACACTACGTAGATGTGTGTTCGCTCTACCCCTTCATATCGAAAACGGGGAAATTCCTTGTAAGTCACCCTAGAGTGTACGTGGGCGATGATTGTCGCGAACTAACGGGTGATCACAATAACATCGATAGCGTAGAGGGTCTGATTAAGTGTGTCGTGTTACCACCGCGAGATCTGTATCACCCCGTGTTACCGACGCGCATGCACGGTAAATTGCTCTTCGCACTGTGTCGTTCCTGTGCAGAGTCAACGCTACAGGGTTCGTGTCCTCACGAGAATCCTGAGGATAGAGTATTCGAAGGGACATGGGTTGTGGACGAGGTCAGGCGCGCTGTACGTAAAGGATATCAAATAACGGCGATACACGAAATATGGCAATACGAGATCACTCAGTACGATCCGACGACACGGACGGGCGGTCACTTTGCCAATTACATAAATACATTCCTGAAGATTAAGCAGGAGGCTAGCCGCTGGCCGCGTGAGTGCAGCGACGACGAGTCTAAGAAGCTGTATGTAGAGGAGTAGGATCGGGTCGAGGGTATTCGACTAGACCCTGCTAATATAAAATCAAATCCCGGTCTGCGGGCAGTCGCCAAACTATGTCTGAATTCCTTTTGGGGTAATTTCGGGCAGCGCGAAAATCTACCTAAAACGGAAATCGTAACGACTCGTCAGAAGCTCGTGAGTCTGCTTACGTGCCCGGAGGTCGAAATTACGGGTATTCCACCTGTAGATGACGAAGTACTCTACGTCAACACGCGTAGTACGAGCGAATCGGTGATACCCACGGCGTACACGAACGTCATTATAGCTGCGTACACCACGGCTCAAGCTCGTCTTAAGTTATATGACTATCTCGAGAAATTAGATCGACGTGTACTATATTACGACACCGACTCGTGTATATACGTATCGGGTGGTCGTCACGCCGATAACGCTTACGAGCCGCCGCTCTGCAGTCTTTTGTGCGATTTAACGGATGAATTGGAGTCGTATGGTGTTGGGAGCTATATCACGTCTTTCGTATCAGGAGGCCCGAAGTTTTACGCGTACAGGGTACGTAAACCAGACGGTTCTCACACCGAGGTCTGCAAGGTCAAGGGTATCACGATCGACCACGCGACGAGCCTAATTATTAATTACGACTGGATACGCTCTTTTGTAACGGGAGAGACCAGCGAGCGGGTTGTTTTACACTACGACGCGATACGCCGTACACCGTTTCACGACGTGGTGACGCGTCCAGAGTCTAAAACGTGTAAACCGACCGAGCTACAAAAAAGGCGGGGCGACGGTCGTTTCGGATCTCTGCCATACGGCTTTATGTAACTATTATAATAAAAAATTGTACAAATGTATATTGCTGTATTCCCCAAAGGGCTCTACCAGACCACCCACGTTATTTGTTTTTCAGCGGCGCTTCGTGTAGGCTAGCCGTGCACGCTGGCTAGCGATATGGTTGATGCACATACACGTCGTCGATTGGCTCACAAGGATACAATTAGTTCGCCCGGACGAGGGGCTAGCAACGTCGCCGATAAGAGCTAGCACGCGCGCGCGACGTACGAGCTTCACGCGTGTCGCGCGCCCGCCGCAGCCAGGCCAGCGCGATGGCGGAGGCGGTGTAAAGCCCTGTAGACTCTTTAATAATATATTCGTCTAGAGCACCGCCGAAAAACCTCATTCGCCATAATGGACACGCGGTGGAAGCACCCGTGGACGTCGATGGTCTGCGGACCGACGGGGTGCGGGAAGACGTTTTTCGTAAAGAAATTCCTACGGTTTATCGAGGACATGAGCGACGTGGGCTTCGCTCGCATTTTCTTTCACTATGCAGAGTGGCAAGTGGGGTACAGGGAGTACGGGAGCGCTATAGAGTTTCACGAGGGACTACTGCAGAACACCGATTACGGCAACGACCCGCGCCTGAAACTCGTCATCATCGACGATCTCATGAGGGCATCGTCCAATAACACGGTGGTCGATCTGTTTACCAAAGGCAGCTATCATAAGAACATCAGCGTTATCTTCGTTACGCAGACTCTCTTTCATCAGGGGCTCGGACAGCGCGATATCTCGTTGAACGCCAATTACATCGTTGTATTTAAAAATCCGCGCGACAGAGCGCAGATACAACATCTGGCGAGACAGGTGTTTCCTGACAATCCGCGCTTCGTACAGGAGATTTACCGCGATGCCACGGCCCAACCGCACGGCTATCTACTGCTCGATTTGAAGCAATCGACCCCCGATAACTGTCGTTTTCGTACATGCGTGTTTCACTCGGATCCATTCCACTACGTGTACGTACCGCGAAAGGGTACAAAGGGTGGGTACACCGATCGAGACGTACCAGTCATTCGGTTGTAATGGTATCCAGCGCACGCGGCTCTATAGGCCGTAAGCACGCTACAGTTTTAAAGGCTATTTGCCATCTGGATAACAAACAGCGTAGCGCATTGTTACGAGCGGCCGATCCTCGACTCGTGAACTGTATATGCGAATGGGCTCTGAATATTCTTCGCGGTAACGTACCTCTCAAACCGATTCAAAAACGCCGCTTATGAAAACATGCGCCGTTGCTGTGACGTTTATCCAGGCCCGGTTCCGCCGTCAAAACTAGAAAACGACTTATCGTTCAGAGCGGTGGTTTTCTGCCTCTTCTGCTAGCGCCCATACTGGGCACCGTTATATCGAAACTCGTAGGGGGAAGCTGATAGGGTATATACCGCGAAGAGAGAGAGAGGGAGATGGAGCACGCCAAAAAGATTGTTCTCATCCCTCTGGAGGGTGTGGAGCAGCAGCACCACCACCGTGCGATGCCTCATGCGCACCACCACCATCACCACCACCAGCAGGGTATCGACACCGTAAACACCGTGCAAACCTCTGGGACCCCCTTAAGTAGATTAAACGCATCCATGAAGCAGATCCTACACTCGCCGAATTTCATTGACGAGCGCGAAAAGTGGAAGATGTACAATCAGGTGCCACAGAGGTATCTGCACTTTATCGAGGACGTGCGAAATAATACCGACGAGGATAGGCGAGACGATAACGATGACAAGAAGAAAAATAACAATTCGACGGAGGATAACGCCAGGAGCTCGATCGACGATGGTGACGCAGACATCATCGCCAGCGTACCCCAAAAATACAGAGCTAAGGCTAAACTGTTGCTAGGGAGGTTGCGCAAAGCGGGCTCGCCGCGCATCTCGTGGAGTAAACAAGGCGTAACGCGTTTCGGTGGATCTGTGGTGCAGGACGCCAACATCGTGGATTTAATCAACGAGGCTATGCGTGAGAGAAAAACGGAGAGACCGGCTGGGAGCCGACAGTTTGCGCGGTTCCTCCGTACTGCGGGTATACCGCGCGAAATTATCGGTAAGCAGCGTCTATGGAGAGTGGGGAGCAGCGCGGTGTCTCCCGGTAATCAGGCACCACGCCGCGTAACAATCGTACCGCGCCCTATCGAGTCGGTTCAGAGCTCGTCTACAGAGGAGGAATTTGGCGAGGCACTTCAGGAGGTGTTTAGAGACCCCGGAGAAGAAGAAGAAGAAGAAGAGCTCGTGGGGAAAAAATATACGTGATCCGTGTCGGACCGTGTACCCAGCGATACCGAGAAAAAAAGAAAAAGAGTATAATGGTTCAGGCTGGCCTGAAACAGAAGAAGAAGAAGTAGAGGAAATCGGGTGATGACAGCCTTCCGAGGCATCTTTATTACACACCAGCAGAGCCGTCTTCGTATACCGGTATCGACAATCTTGAACGAGCGGCTGGGGGTAGGGTACAGCGAGATTCCGTCGTACGCTGGTTGGAAGCGCAGGACGCGTATACGCTGCACAAACCCGTACGCCGTACGTTTCAGCGCCGCTCTTACGCCGTCAGCAATATCGACGACGTTTGGGTGGCCGATTTTGTGGACCTTCGCTCGTTGGAGGAGTACAACGACGGTTACACGTATATCCTTGTAATAATCGATGTACTCAGTAAATACGCATGGGTGGAGCCTTTACGCGATAAGACCGGCGCGGCGGTAGCAGCAGCATTCCGGAGGGTTTTGACACGTAGCAACAACAGGATACCCGTGTACCTACAGACAGACAAAGGCAAAGAATTTACCAACGGGCTACTGCAGCTCGTGCTCGGGGAGCTCGGTATGGGATTCCGTGAAGCGCGCAGCCCCGACGTAAAGGCGGCTATCGTCGAACGCTACAACCGCACTCTGAAGGAGCGTATGTGGCGCTACTTTACACATACAAACACGCGGCGCTACATAGATATCCTCCAGAGTCTCGGTACAACAGGACGCGGCACTCGGCGATAAGAATGCGCCCGGTCGACGTAACCATGTATAACGCCGCTAAGCCGCGTATGAACCTATCTACGCGGTACGCTATCGCGAGCACGCGTATCCCTAAATACGGTGTCGGCGACCTGGTACGCATCAGTAGCGCCAGGAACCCTTTTGCGAAAGGTTACGAGGGTGGCTGGACTCGAGAGATTTTCAAAATCGTCCGTCTAGGTACAACGAGGGAGCCGCCCGTCTACATCTTACAAGATCTCGCCGGCGAGGAAATTGACGGTATTTTTTACGAGGAGGAGCTCGCCCGAGTTCGCAAGAATCTCGCAAAGGACGCGTTTCTCATCGATCGTGTAATAAAACGAAGCGGTCGCGGGAAAACCCAAAAAGTACTGGTCAGCTGGGTCGGCTACCCCGAGAAATTTAATTCGTGGATACCGGCGTCCCGCTTAAAGAGCAATGAAGGACCAGTTTTATCTCGTTCTGCCTAGTAACAGTAGTATGTCGTACTACCCCGAAAATACAACTACCAGTTTTACGACGCTTCTACCGCATCAGATCGATTTACACGGGACATGGGCTGTTTCTCTGGTCGAAATACAGATCCCTATGACCTTTCTTCACGTGCCTGCAGCGCGAAAAGCCTGCGATCACGTGGACGTCGTCACCACCCGCACTAAACCGCGAAAAAACCACAAAAAACCGATACTGGGTCTTATGATGACGGGTTCTAACGTGGCGCACGGTGTTCACAATGACGTAAATACGCTCATTGACGAGATAAACGCTACCAAGGCTATGACGGGCCGTCTGAAATTAAGATTCTGTAGAGGCGGTTACGCGAGTGTATCCCTCGTCTCTATCGATAACGATCTAGACGAACCGTACGAGCTGAGACTCTGCCAATCTCTGGCGCGCATCCTAGGTTTTACAGAGTCTGTTATGGTGTCGAAAGCAGAACCCGTTGTGATGGCCGATCAATCGGCTAGTCTGATCAACGCCCTACCTAAGATGCTTTTCGTTTACACCGACGTCTGCGAACCCTATATCACCGGAGACGTCCAAACACCCTTGCTTCGAGTTGTTCCCCTGCAGACAGATAACAAATACTCGTACGCGGCCGTAAGAATGCTCTCGTTTTCACCGTTAAAGTATATACGGCTGCTCCGCACGACTTTTCAAACGATCGACATTGATATAAGAGACCAGCTGGGCGAACCCATACCATTCGAATCAGGGCCGCTCTCCGTAACACTACACTTTAAACGGCTAGACTGATGTCTCATTACACCGATTACTACGACACGCAGATAGGCGGGGGTTATTCTACGAAATTTCGGGTGTTCGCGGGGTCGCCGTATCAGCGGGGGCATGGTATTGGTAGCTTTCTCGGTGGCCTGTTTCGGCGCGTGCTACCTCTGCTATCGCGAGGCGCCCGAGCCGTCGGCAAGGAGGCGGTGCGCGCGGGCATGAATATTTTGACAGACATCAGCGAACGCGGCGCTCCGCTGAAACAGGCGTTTCGCACCTGGGCCGCCGAATCGGGTATGAATCTTAAACGTAAGGCGGAGGCGAAAATTAATGAGCTAATGAAAGGATTGAGCTATAAAACTGTTAAACGATCACGCGGTGGCCACTCTATCGTCGGCGTCGCTGAGAGGAGCATCGCCTTACCCTTAAGAGCTACTAACAAGCGTAAGAAAATGAGGACTACGAAAAAAAAGACCGCCCCACGTAGAAAAAAAACAGTAGTAAAAGAATAAAGACCAAAACCAAGAAACCAAAAAACAGTCGTAGGAGCCGTAATAAAAAAATTAAGCGGAGCGTGCTGGATATCTTCTCCTGAACGCTATCTCTATCATGGCGTTCTTACACGCGCATTCGTGCGAGTGTATGAAATCCGAGCTCGAGCTCTTTACACTACCACTGACACAGACCACTATAGAGAGCGCCCAGTGGGTACACTATAAACCTATCTCATCGGTCAGCGATGACTCTCCCATTGAATTTGTCGTGCCGGGTAACGGTGACGAGTACCTTGATCTGGCACACACCATGCTGAGTTTACGCGTGCAGCTACGATCCAAGGATGCGTTAGCTCCTGACGCTCTGAGCAAAGCAGCCCCTGTTAACAATCTGCTACACTCGCTGTTCAATCAGGTGGACGTGTTTCTTAATCAGAAACTCGTATCGCCGCCTAATAACGCGTACGCTTACAGAGCTTATATAGAGACGCATTAAATTACGGGCCCGCCGTTAAGGGGTCACACCTCTCGAGCGTGCTCTGGTACGACGACACGCCGGGTCATATGGACGATACAGCGGGCAAGAATATAGGTCTCGCGAGTAGGCAGGCGTTTGTCGGTAAAGACAGGACGGTCGA
>JARQTG010000183.1:4593975-4609667 GCA_030142615.1 Syrista parreyssii | reverse complement strand
CGTCCAGTCAACTTGAAAAACCTCGATACGTCATACTGGGATTCCAAACCGGCAAAAAGAATAATAAAAATAAGAATACCAGTCACTTTGACCATTGCAACGGCAGAAACGTTAAACTCTTCTTGAATTTGTAATGCTACTGTTGAGAATGTGATACATATACATTGTACCAGCGCAACTAATATGTGTCTGCCGAAACTAGACACACATATGGATGCCACCCCACTGCGTGTACGTGATAAGCGACATGCGAGAGCCGCAAGCGAGCGACGCTACCGCGGGCCACGTTCAGAAGAAGAACGACCAAGAAAGAGAACCGTTGTCACACTATAGTCTAGGCGAAGTCTGATTTAAAATAAAACTATAGTTTTCTCCATAAGTGGTGTACCTTATTCAACAGCTACCCCTATGGAAACCTAAACTTTGACATTGATCGAAATCAGTTTGCTCTGCTGTACGAGATGTATGTAAACTTTCAAGCTAGTTATTACGGCAAAAATCCTGAGCCCATACTGAGGAAAAGTGATTTTCTCACTTATGGTCTACTAATTGTCATCGCTTGCTTCAAGCAAAACGATTCTCTCAAGTTTGGACCAGTCGACGTTCGTCTCGAATTTGAGGCGGATAACAATTTCCCGACCGACACATCTGCATTCTGCTTGATCCTACATGATCGTACATTCGAGTACAACCCGATCAATGGTGGAGTGTAAAAATTAGTATAAAAGGATAGCAGTCGACTCTCCTTATGTAGTTCATCGAAATGGAATTCATCGTAGACGTACAAGGTTTCAAGAAACCATCGAACGAGTTTGTCTTGAAAGAGCTGTCTATCGGAGCGACTTCTCCGAGCCTGCAACGTTTCTGTTTCGACCACCTTGTCCGTGGAAATGTTTACCCGCCAAGTACAAGAGCATGAATTTGTGGTTGGAACGTAATTGTGATGGGACATCTTGGAGTTCGGGCGACGTACCTTACGATCATGCTAAAAGAATTCTTTGAGTCATTTTGCAAGATTTCTCTAGGAATTATGTAGAAGGAGTGGAGAAGAAGAGTTGTTTGGGAGCCTTCATAGGACGATCGGTGCACATTGTGGACATCGTGGACATCGTGGAAGATCTGGATTGCCCTTCACTGCTAAAGTTGCGAAAAAATTCAATTAAGCGATGTACGCACCACAATGCCGCGCAATTGTATATTCATTTAACACGTGAACATAGTAGTAGGTGCACGATTACAAACATTGAAATTCACTCTGATTATACTGCTCATTGAGATAACACTTGAGAGTCGATTCTCGTCGGCAGCACGCACCATGTTCTGAAACAGATCGTTGTCATCCTTCACGGCTTTTGTCATCCTTGATGTCAGAAATGTGGAGAAACTATTCTCGATGTCCACCAATAATCTTGCTCCGTAGTTTGCTTGAATTTTGCGTAGAATGCTAATCTTGTATTCTCTTTCAACTTCTAGTTCCGATAGCTTCTTCTTTGGAAGAAATTCCTCCAAACGTTCCACTTTGTTGATTTTTGAGAAATCCATTGCGTTCAATTTAGACGGAGTTTCTTCAAATTTCTTATGAGATTTCTACAATCTTTTTTAGTTTCAATCGACTGTTTCATTTCCGCGATACTCATTGACAGGAACTGTATTCAAACTCAGAGCTCACGTTGTTTCCTCTTATTTAGCATGGATCAAATTGTTACAGAAGACTAACAAAGACACGTTCTGCTTCTCTTTTTATACGAAACTCTGCTTTGTTCTAAGGGTTAAAACGGGGGTGGGAGGTTTCGTATATTTCTAGGAATCGAACCGCCGACTGAAGTCTATAAAATTCCTGAAATCAATGTCAAGGTCGATACAGTTTCCAGAAAGAGTGATAAGACCTAACAGAATTGCGCACTTACGTTCTAGAATATTCCGATGAACTTTAGCCCTCCTCCTCCTCCTCCGAAGTTGCATAGCGCGCTTATCTCCTACGAGTAATTTGACACCTCGAAGGATGAGGGACTGCATTCTCGACGTGAGGTAACGTTCAAGGTGAAACAACCTATACGGGGATGGGATGCGTCGAAGCCTCTCTGCAGGATGAGGGGGCTTCCGTCTCGACGCGCAATTCTACGAGATAACTTTCGAGGTCGAATTGGCTGTCGTCCGAAACCTGCACGGGGCGGGAGGGAGGGAGTTGTTTCCTGGTGCCGAACTCGACGTAAAAATTCCTGAAACCGCTTTTCGACACTAACCACATCCCTTTGATCCGCACTATTCTGCGAGATAACGTTCAAGGTCGAAACGGGTTCCGGCCGAGAGCTGTCGTCCGAAACCTGCACGAACTTGCACGGGGATGGAAGGTGGATCATCGAAGCTTCTTAAAGCTTCTCCAGGGTTGAGGGGCAAGGGCCTGCCTCAAAAAGTCGCACGAGACGGCCGCCGACTCTGGGAACGATCCTCCGCGAATTAGCACGGACACGAACTGTTGAAGCTCCTAGAATGTTCTAGAAGGTTCTCAATCGTTTGCGAATCCTAGAATCGAACGCAAAATTCCCGGAATGTGATGCAAAATTCCCAGAAACGAGCGAAAATTCTTGGAAAATAGGGGTCTCGGTGACGTGACTTCCGGAAATCGTAGAGCTCACGACGGCGACTTAACACGAACACCTACCATCGAAGGTTCTAGAGTGACGGTAAATGTCGGTTACAGGAATCCTGGTCCAGAACCCCCCTACTTATACTACTATCCGTGAATTCCTATGATCGTTTCGTACTAAGTAAAAAATGTATTGTTGTAATTACCAACAACGATAATTTATGTCTACCCCAAGCACTCGTTGTAGCCTTAGCACATTATAAGCGTGGCGATAGTCGTACAGGGACGTTACATTGTGAATTTTGTAAACTAGCTGACTCTAGAAAAAATAATAAGCCACAATTCGAGGCAGCACGGAAACTGATAAGTGAGTCTGGAGTAGAAATATCTCTTGACAATCGAGGTATGAGGTTAAGAAAACTTGCGAGAACCACAGAAGTTAACAATAATCGAAATAACAAAATGGCCCTTTATTCAAGACGAGAAAAATAAATATCATGCGGTACAAGGTCGGCTACGGGACACGTGAGCAAAACTATTCAATTTAACAATGTCCGCACGCTCGTGTTAATTAATTTACAAACGGTACTGGGATATGCGCATGAAAGATGAAGTTGAAAATATCTACGTCCTGAGAAGGATAATGTTAGAAGAGCGATTCGAACAAGTAGCAACACGAATAAAGTCGAGTAGTGGATCAGAATATAGAATTACACAAATAATACACAGTATAAGAGAGAAAAGCCACGATAATTTTACAAAGTATAAACAATACGATATAGTAGAGACTGGAGAAAAGAAACAGATTAATCGAATAAAGAAACTCGATAATATTAATAATTCCAGTAATTAGCTATCAACAATAATAATGATTCTTAATACAAATTTCAGGAGTACTTTCAGGAACTCACGTGAAGCGTGTTTCACGAGTCCTTTAGAAATTCAGGGTCACCCTGATTAATAAACTATTGATATACAGCATATTATAAATTATAATAAATAGAAAATTCAAGCGATAGACACGGAATCTTTTCCTCTCTGACGGTACGCGATCTTCTCCTGGGCTGAAACCGCGAGGAAAGGAACAACGAAAGGAAAATTCGGAATTAAGCAAGTATCGCCGAAACGGAAAAGATGTCATCCTCTCGACAATGAGGCGCTTACTGTGAACAATACAAAACGATATTTCGGTACAACTACTTTTTTTGCGACACACCAGCCAAGACGGTTAACTATCAGAGAATGTCGCCCGAGGGAAGTTTTTCGGGACTCGGGGCTAGCGCTGGCTCCGTCGCCCCCGCCTGCTGCTATCTGATGCGTTAATGCGATATCTTCATCAATGATATCCTCCAGATCGATCCATAAGTTTTTCTCACCGTTGTTCATGATGAATTCATCATTATCAGTTTGTAGAAATCATTTTATCCGTTAAATTTCGATAGCCTTTTTAATTTCGCTGCTGACGATATTGTTCACTTCTGATTGTATGATATCGTTGTTAGCCTCATCTATCAAGCGAAAATACGTTATTCATTAGAACAATGTAATTTTGAGTTATTATACATTTTACTTATACTAAATATTTTTGAATATTTACTATTTTCAATGTGAACGTTTAAATCTTCCCGTTGAATCTTTCTCCCTGAGGCATTATTGTCACTGGTTTTACTGGTTTTTCTTTTCAAATTTCTATTACTCTTAACCATGATGATACAGTAGTGCCGATAGGGGCTATCCTGATACTTTTAGTGGTACCATGGCGTAAGGGTACATACCGCATATTTCAAAGGCATTGCCACATACGTAGTTCTGAAAGAATAAAGTATTTTTATAATTTAATAAAAAAGTAAATGAATTGTTAGTATATCGGTCAAATATAATCATTTAATTACCTGCAATATCATTTGAAGAATACTATCATGTACATCATTACTTTTTTTCAAGTCTCTTTTCCACCAAAGTCTATCACAAACAGCACAAGAATGACCAAAAGTATTGCTTTTAAAAATATTATAAAATTGTAAATGACCATTCGTATGTTTATGATAGTTTGTGTAGATTGGAATCGTAACATTAATATCGTTGATGTCCATGCACGTTACGAAGATGTAAATGTAAGAACGTTTGTGAGTCATTAATTTTGAAATGAAGGAATTGTCTTTCTTCTCTCCCGGTATTAGTGTTAACATAGTAATTATGAACACATACATTCTGATTATAAACTCGAGAAAATATTTCAATACAATCCGTCTCTGCATACTCTGTTTGTCTGTATTTGTGTCTCGTTCCGCGATACGACTTCTCCTAGCAGGATAGAGTCTACCAAGGTTGTAAGGCTTGGTACAGCGATTGTTGCTTTACCGTGGTCAGAGACTTTCCGATCGAGGGATTAAGCTTAATCGGGATATTAGGTTAGTTTATTATATTTGAGAAATGAATTTATTCACTGTGGATTTTAATATAGAATTTGTAGATCACAACTATATTGAATAAGATAGACAATTTGAAAGTTTTCGATCAGATTATGAATTGTGAGTTCACTTAATATACTTGTTGTTAATGATCTGTTCAGTCGTGAGGTGTGGTCGAAGAACAGTTTTGTTTTCCCAATATGTTGGGGCGGTGGTTGGTGAAGAACTGCTTGTCGTCGAAGGAAAAAATAAGGAAGTCAGAAATTTGTGAGAAGGGATGGGTTTTTTTGGAAAAGACGTTGATTGATTCACAAAAACACGAGTGGGAAAAAAAATGTTAAATTAGTATTGCTTAAAAGAATTAGGGAAAAGCCCGAAGGGGCGACAGGTAAGCTGTCTCGCGTAGTACTGATGTACTTCTACCGTTAGGTCGCGCTTCGAATTGCTTTATGGTTATCGAAAGATGCTTGATTTTATTGTTGGTTTTTCCACTGCATGTCATTGTAAATGCATTAAAACGTGCCTTCATATTTTGAATCCGGTGTTACGTCCGCGTGAGAAATCAGATTCCACATCCGCAGTCAATAACCAAATATCAAAAGGCCAGTCAGTGGAGTCTGGTTTTCATCACATAACGGCCCTCGGAAGCGGCTATCTCGCATATGGGTCCCAGGTTTAGGGAAAGTGAGATGAACCTTTCGAAGGGATATATGTATAAAAAATGTATTTAAGCAATAGTCCCGACCGTTGGTGATTCCTCTCAAGTTCACACGTGCACTTATACCTAACATTCCTGATTTTACGACTTTTCCTGAAAAACCCCACTGGACTCCTTACTCATCTCCGAAGAAATCATCCTTGTCCAATCCTGACTCAGTAAATCCTTCATCCGCATGCAAAGCTTCCCCGCCAAAATTTCCAGCACCAATGAGACAATTCCCTTAACCACCACATACTCTATTCCTAAAATTTCCCTAAAATGAACCAATAGAACCAATCCTAAATCCTACACCAAAAATCCACCCCCGTTAACCAACGTCCACAAAATCCTCTAAGACTCTCTCTCATTCTCCACCGATCAGTCGACCAACCTCGTTGCCATAATAATTCCCAACTTATATCATAGTTGTTCAGATCTTTGTTTGCTTGTTCTATTAATAAATTGTGTTTGTTCGCTTATTCAAATTCTTTTATATTTCGCTTTTATCTCATTTACTATACATCAGCCTTTAACGGGTCATAATCATCGAAATCGAGGTAAGCAATTTATAACTATCATATTTGGTGAAGGAACTCTTATATTTTGGTGTATCATAGTAGATTTTAGAATTTCCTAAATTTTAAATTGTTTAGTTGGTGACGGTTTTTACGTGTTCTATTATCTTTAGAATCAAATTTATGCGTATTCCCAATTTTATTCATTCTTCCTTCGGTAATCAGAAGCATAGCCCAATCCCGAGTAAAGTGCGAAAGCATTGACTCAAAACAGGGCAAAGTAATAGTATTATACGGTTCGGTAAAGGCACCAGACTAGGTGAATTGGCCTTCATTCTGGTTCGGACGTAACACCGGTTTAAACTGTAGAAATGAGTTGACGTCTGGTATGTCGTAAAAAAACTGTATGCTGCAGATGTTCATTGTGAAATTTGAAAGAATTCGTGGAAATGTGCGAAGAAAAAATATTATTGAGAATTACCGTGGCCGCTAGACAAATAGCGGGTTTTCTAACTGTCTTTACTTTTGTGATGGTACGGAACACTGCTTTACTTTCGAAAATTGATCTTGCATTGATCTTGCACTTGAATTTATGAAGGGCGAAACAAGTAGTTGTTGACGAATTTGTAATGGCGCAAATGCGAGGTTCATAATTTTTATAACAGAAAAAAAGAAACAGTTTCCGTCAGAAGGAATTTCCGTATCGTGATAATAAACAGCTTGTGGCTGTGCACAATCACTATGCTGCTCATATGTAGCTTGAAAGGAATTTCTTTGCAACACTTTTGGACGTTCATTTGAGACCTGTAATTTACTTTCACAATCTAGCGCCTCCAATCCGCTTGCTTTTTGTTTCTGCATATCATCGAGCATTTTTTCTTTTTCCCTAAAATAAAAGTAACCATTGTAATGATAAAAAAAGCAACTTATCAAAATGTTTTAGATGAATAATTCCATACCTTTGTTGATAAGTAAGTTGTGGTACTTGAAATTCAATTTGAGAACCCAATTTCTCTGTATCAGATAAGCGATGCACATTACCTGTTTTCCTTTTTTTTCTAAAATAAAGATCGTAAATAAAGTACATAAAAATAGAATACATCACACAAAATAGATAGATGATACACTAGAAATATAAAACAAAATAATTCTTACGCTTTTGAATAATTCTCGGCTAGCAAAGTATTTAATTGAGTACTTTGATTTTTTAACCTCTTTTTTCGGCGACACTGTTTCATATATTCAGCAGAAGTTTTAGTCGATGTGCTATAAAAATTATTTTTTAGAATTTTTTAATTATAAAAAAAATATTAAATTATTATCATTAATTGTTGAAATTATTTCAAGAATGTTAATTTATATACACATCAAATAGTAATAATCCCAATAAGTGACAAAATAAAAATATATTTTACCTTTGAAGACGATCAACATTTTCCTCCGGTAATTTAATTTTTTTTTTGCATTCTGTCTCTCACGATATTCTTTAGATCTTTGGGCATCGGTTGTGGATATCATTTTATTTTTTTCTTGTAACTGGTTTCCCTCAAGACTTTTATCAGATTTGTGCGCACTGTTTTTTTCTACTAGCACATTCTTGAATTTTTTTCTCACGCTTGTTTTTGCATTTTTCGCCATTGTTGCTTTTTTTATGTTTTTTTTAAGTCAATTTGTCAATTAATTGGCTATAAAAAAATAAGAGAGTCGTAATATACAAATTTTAGGTTAAAAATAAATTATTCACATATTGTTGCACTTTAACTCTGACACTTACGACACTTGTGACACATATGACACTTACTGGCCTCATTCTCATTATCTTCTAAGCCACTATCACAATGCATTATTGATGTATATTAACCAATAACAAGAGTTATTATTAACCAACAAAAGTGTTAACAAACAATTAGCAAAGAGGTTACGCAGCACGTGTTTTATTAAAAATAAATGGAAGTATAATATAAGTACACAACTACACACAATAGGCTACGAAACAGCTGACGCGTATGCCGTGTACAAACTATACCTGCGCAGCCGGTACGAACTTATTGGCTGCCTTAAACCAATAAGCGCGCACCTATGACTGGGCACAGCCAATAGCATACGCGCTATGGATAACCGTCTACACTATATAAAGGGTCGTGACGGAAAACTCTTACACTTTTTTTCGCCTAGCCCCCATCCGCCAAGTCCGTACTGTGCGATAAGGAACTTCGTTCCAAAAATTTTAGTCGCAGAACTTCTTGCCCCTCGGAGTTTGAAACGGAAAAATTTCAAACCCAAAACTTTTGGGACTAACCCCACTCCTTCTACTGAGGCCACGCCCAAGTCTTGCCATAACGGATCTATTACTACTGACCTACATCCAATGCTCCAAAGAAAGGCAAAATCGACCAAGGAAAAGGCACAATACGTCACATAGCTACAACAAATATAATGAGTGCGTATTGCAACAAAGAATACAACGGTATTTACAAATGTACCAAGTACCTTGAGTTGGAAGTAGATCGACAAATTAAGGAAGCAAATTCTCGCAAACTGTGTTTGAACTATTTAAAGTTTGAAGATCATCAGGCAAACCAGTGCGGTTCGGAATCGTGTCGAAAATGTAATAAATGCCACAATATATTGCTTCATGTGGATCAAACGCCGAATCAGCCGGAGCCTGCAGTTAACAAAATCATTCCTCCGAACAAAGACAGCGTAGTTGCTACGTCTGTAAATCATGCATCAGTCGGACACAAAAAACAGGTGCTTCTCGCGACAGCAATTATCAATATTCTCGACATCAAGGGCAGACCGAAAGTATATCGAGCCTTATTGGACAGTGGAGTGCAATCATGTTTTATTACGATTAATTGTGTTAAAAGGCTGGGTCTCAAACAATATGCCACTCGTATTGCGATCTCCGGTCTCGGCGAGTTGTCAACGCAAGCGCGCAGCCTCGCGAAGATTTCACTACAATCAAGAATTAACGGATTTCAAGCTAAACTTAACTGTCGCCTAATCGAAAGGATTATGCAAGATCTTCCAGTCAATCGACTGAATCTACACGAGTTGCAAATACCAAACGGAATCACGCTGGCGGACTCTGAGTTCTATCAGCCTTCGAATGTCGATCTTCTACTTGGTGCAGAAATATTCCTCGATCTCTCATGCATTGGAAAAATTAAGCTTTCGGAGGATCAACCTCTCTGGAAGAACACACTGTTCGGATGGATCGTTTACGGCAACTTCGTGATCCAGGAACGACCGAGAAAGGCCACAATCTGCAATTTGATTGTCACCGAGCAGCTCAACGCGAAACTAACACGCTTTTGGCAGATCGAGCATACGGAATGGAAAAATACGCGAACTCCGGAAGAGCGTATCCGTGAAACACATTTCGCACAAATGTACAGGCGCAACACTGAGGGTCGTTTTTTTTTCGTATCGTTGCCAGTGAGGCAGGAGCAACTTGACAAACTGGGAAAATCAAGAGACATTGCATCTCAGCGGTTGAAAACATTGGAGCGGAAATTGGAGAGCAGACCTCAGCTCAAGAAGAAGTATATCGAGTTCGTACACGAGTATCTGGACTGGGAGCATATGAGAGAGCTTCGAGATGACCATTCGGTGAAGGATGTGCGCCCACATTACTATCTACCGCATCATTGCGTGTTTAAGGAAACCAGTGCTACCAAGAGGAGATTGTGGGTAGTTTTCGACGCTACGACGTCTACGATTTCGAAGCTTCGTATACGTGATCATCGCTGACGTCGCCAAGATGTACAGGCGTCGCCAAGTTCTCAACATTTAACAAGCTGGTTTGAGTTGCAGCTATCTGCATACGAGTCACTCGCATCTGCAGAAAGGAGCACGGATTCAAGTCTTTGAGTCCATCATGGGCCAATGAGTTGGAGTACGCGAGAAAGAGCTTCATCGAAATGTAGCAGCGATTGGCTTTCTCCGACGATTTGAACACCCTGCGAATTGGGGACGCGATTTCGAGAAAGAGCAGGTTAAAAGACGTGAATCCTTTCCTCGATTAAGACGGTCTTTTGCGTATGGGTAGCAGACTGCAGCATTCAGGGCTCCAACATGATGCCAAGCATACTGTGATCTTGCCTCAGCATTCGAAGTTCACCGATCTCATTATTGAACACAAACACAAAAAAAATCTTCACGTCGGAGTTGACGGAACCCTCGATGCAATTCGTCTGTTGTATTGGCCAATCAGGGCGTGCGGTACGGTCAAACGATTGCTTCGGCAGTGCATTACTTGCTTCAAGTTGAGGCCTCGACTTTCAGACCAAACGAAGGGGAATCTTCTAATTCATCGCGTGGCACCTACGAGGCCATTTAGCAGCACAGACATCGACTTTTGCGGTCCAATTTACGTTCCAGGAGGCAAATGAAGAAACAGCAAGCACATCAAAACGTATGTCGCAGTTTTTGCGTGTATGGCTACAAACGCTGTGCATTTGGAGGTTGTATCGGATATAAGCACAGACGCATTCCTCAACTGCTTTAAGCGTTTCACCGGTCGCAGAGGAAAACCAGCCACCATGTTCTCCGACAATGGCATGAACCTTGTCGAGGTAAATCGCGAGTTATAAAAACTCAGAGATCTCTCTGCGAACGAAGAGCATCAACGTAAGCTCATCGACACGGTGTCATCGGCTGGGATAATATGGCATTTTATTCAACCTCGATCTCCGCACTTCGACGGTTTGTGGAAGGCAGCTGTCAAATCGTTAAAAACTAACTTTTATAAGGTGATCTCGGTTGCAACGCTGACGTTCGAGAAAGCTTCCACAGTCGTACCGAAAGTGGAAGCAATAATGAATTCGAGACCGCTGACCACTCTATCATTAGATCCGAACAATTTCACATCACATATCTCAACATGAGTCGATTGTAGAGATGGCAACGACTGGAGCAGATTCGCCAGCATTTTTGGAGGGGCTGGTCTAGTGAGTACCTGATGCAACTTCAACGACGTACCATATGACAGAAGAGCCATGGTCCAACACTTCAAGTCGGCCAACTTGTACTTTGCCGAAAGGATGGATTACCACCCTTGAAATGGGTACTCGGACGAGTCCCGAAAGTCTGTCCAGGCAGCGATCACATCGTCAGAGCAATTATCATCAAAACGGCCATAGGGATTTTCAGAAGACCGGCTGTCAAATTAAGAGTACTTCCTTCCGAATCGCCTTCGGATAACTCCGATGATTAAAATGTTTACGATAATGCTTTTCATTATCAATTCTTTGCCTTCATTCTTGTGCTGATTAAAGCACAAATTGGACTTTTTAAAATAATTATTTATGTGATTTACCGTGTTTAGTTCATTCAAACCTGTTTCTTGATAGTTCCACAAGTACAAATAGTGAAGTTGCTAACGAGATGTTATCAAGGCGCGCGGTATGTTCGCGAGACTTATATTTTTGAGTAGCGCGTAATTTCTTTTATTCGAATTCGGGTTTAGGAGTATGCTGGTAGTGACGCTAGTTGTGTTGGCGCTATAACGTGGCCGATTGTGGGAGTACGGGACACGCCGTCATGGCGATCACTCACGTATTGTATTGATCTTCCTTTTCTTGGTGAAATAAAGATTTCATAATTGTGACCGTGTCTAATTTATAAGCGACTTCCTATTAATATGCGCATCACACCGGTTCTTCATTTAAAATACAAAACACTTTTTATAAATAAGAAGGCGTGAATAAATATTTCAGTTTTTGTTTATTCCAAACACCTTACAAATCCAATTTATCGATCTAACTGTTGTGCGAATTATCGAAACCTAACTATCTCACGAAAAGTCTGTTTCCACGTTTCCTCAGTACCTTATCTACAAGATGTATCTCGGGGTATTTGACGCTAACGAGTCCCTATTCATAAAAGCGACCATTGACGGGATGATCCTCGTAGTCCTTGAGTTTGTACCTCACCGGATAGGTATTCTTTACTTGACTTATAGTAACAATTTCAGTTGTCCAGTTGAGTGTATAGCCTTTCTCAATAATGTGTTTAAATTTGCTGATTGGTAATTTATCTCCAACTTTAAATTTTGATCGTTTAAGCGTAGATTTAACTTTGAACTTCTTGTTCACCCGTTATAGTAATTCCTCTTTGTTTCTAGCAGTGTCATCTGTCGGCTTCGGTTTCACGACAAAATACCGAAAACGTCAAAATATCAAATGCGACAAAATCTCCAACGACAAAATATCCGAAGCGACAAAACGTCTAAAGCAAAAATTCATTTTTTAAACATTTTCATGTTTTATTTACAACAATACAGAGGGATACAGTTTTATTATTTGTATGTATTTTAATATTGAATAAAAAGAATGTATAACTTCATTGTAATCACACTTTTCTTTATTATTTTGACCAGCGTTATAGCAGTCTTCTAAATGTGGTTGGACTCCTGCGCTACGCTCGTTTGCTGACGATTTACATTGGGTTGGCCAAAAAGTAGTTGCGTTTTTTTTTACCAAGATATGATTTGTGAAATAATTAATAAAAATAAAGATACAAAAATTCTGTAAAAGAGTCCGAATCTTTATTTGGTACAATCGTTATTTAACAGGAGAAAGAGAAATAAAGATCGTCAATAATACGCGAAAAATCGATCCTGAACGAGTTCTTCGCCGTGGGATTCGAAGTCCTGGTGATACATTAGAGACTCTGAAACAGAGGATACAAAATTTAGAACGTTTGCTCCAAAGTCTGGCGACTCGCCGCGATGCCCCTGCCGGTAATTATATGCTGGTTATTTCTCAAAGTGGTTTTAAATTAATTATTAATTTATTAATTTATTCAAATTTTTTTCCAGTACGCATAACACCTCGATGGATTCGCGGTGGAGGAAAAAGCAGATGGAATTGGACCCGCCGGCATGGGACACCCGGCAGAGGTCGCGGGGCCGGGCATAGGGGTGGCGGCAATGTTTATAACATTTATTATTAGTATTTGTTCAAAAGGAAATTAATTATTTATTTATTAAATTCTTTATTATATATCTGTTTTCATCCTTTTCCTTGCGTATGGATTAACTTAACACATGACGATTAACTTAACACTTTCCTAAGTGTTCTTTGCCCTAGATTTCGAAGTCCTCGTGTTCCGAGACATAGCTCTTGGAGTCTCTCATTCTCCCGGGAGAACATACGGGAAAAAATCGCGGAGAGATTGAGGGCAAAGAACACACTCCTAATACTTAGGATGAGGTACATTCAGCGAGTCATTTTACTGTATTTTATCCCGTAGTTGATCTTGCATTTTATTACTTTAGCATGCAAGCGAATAAGTCGTTTGGCACAAGTGATTATTGTGTATAACCTAGCCGTGAATATTTGGATTATTTTTGGTTAAAACATGTCAAAACTGTCAAAGTATTTGATCGCTGGCTGATAGCATTAGATTTTGGCGCGCAAACAATGTTGAACGCGGCAACTTTAAGTGTCCTACTTATTATGGAATACATATTTCAATAAATAAATAGACTTAAAATTATATAAAATGAATTCGTTTATTACTTTTTAAATACAAATAAAACAAGATATGTCGATTCAGACAATTATAATGTCGACTCCGGCAACTATGATGGCGACGTCATTTGCTGCATCATTGCAGCAAATTCTGAAACAGACGCACTTATTAATAATTATTTGTTTCCGCCAATTCCTTTTCAGCCTCGGACTGCTGTACTCCCATGTAATTTGCTAATGAGTAATACCCGTGAAACAGATGTTACTTGAAAATTAAAAAAATCGTTGTCGGTTTGGGGAGAACAGCATGCAGGGTTGGTGAAGGTTTTTTTCATGTCTATCATAAGGTTTTTCATATTCCAAGAATCTTCCGACCTGTAAACGATCGAAAATGTTTTCGATAAAATAAATTGAATAATTTTGATAATTTCTACACGAATACAGATCACCTATGAACGGGAGATAAAATTGTTCCTCAATTGTGCTCGGTCTTGGGATACTGGATGGGGACAATTTCTTGGCAACATGCAGGATTCTTGGATCAGTTGGTCAAAGATCAGCTAAAATTATGACGGAATCTTGTCACCTGTGAATGATCATATGTTTAAACTTAAAATATTTTGAGATGATTATTTTATTCTGATTGGCGAAAAGGCATCTCGCAAGGTTAAGTCACTGAATAGCTACAGATTGTAATTACATCACCACAAATACCTAAACGATTTTCCTGCAGAAACTTGGACCATGGGGCTAACCAAATGGTTATTCTTTTCCTGAAAGGCATTGCAAAAGCTGTGTTTCCTAAATGCCTTATTTTACATTTATTTTACACTGATTCTAATACTTTGATATTCCCACTGTGTTAATTTCAATTAATTTAAATAATTTAACTTGACTTCCTGAATCTAAACCTCCAACCTGACAGTTCAAAAGTGGCAGCGCAGTCTCCACCTCGCTCACTGACAGATGAACTCCGTGAACTAAGCCGAACTACGTGATCGAAGGCACGGACTACGCAAGTCATGTACTAAAATGTCAATTCGGCTGCTACGAAATGTACCTTTGAAATTCATTTTCTTAATGATAATACCGTCAAATTGAATTATCGCCTAGACAGTTGTATTCAGAAATAAATCAGTTTGGAAAATCTAACGTTAGAATGCATTTTCATATTTATTTTGAAATAACTTTTTCTCTGCCGTAAAAACTATAATTTTCACAGAAATTCCAGTTGTTCTATCGAAGAGGGCATCACAAACCATTAGAAAAACACACCTGCCACGATGCGATATCACCGTTCAAAACCGTTTAAAAACACATGGCCACCCTTAAATTGTCACTCTGCATGTTCGTCTATTAGAAAAAACGCAACTACTTTCTAGCCAATCCAATATTTAACTAAACACACTTGAGAGTGCGATTTGGAATTCCTACCTATCCTAACCTAATCTAACCATTTCTAAGCCCATCACAGCAGTGTCCTGAGCACGGCGAACGAACATTTTATCTATTAACTTACCCAATCCCCAAAATTTTGACGTTCCATCCTAACCTAACGAATACGAATATATTGGTGTATATTTACATTATAAGACTTATAATCAATGACTTTCAAGGACAGCAAACAACTATTTCGTTATTCTTAAGTAAATAAAGCACCCTCTCTCATTTAATCTAGAAAGTTTAATTAAAATGCGCACCTTAGTAGTATAAGTTGGAGAGTTCTGGACCAGGATTCCTGTAACCGACATTTACTGACACTCTAGAACCTTCGAAGGTGGGTATCCGTGCTAAGTAGCCGTCGTGAGCTCTACGATTTCCGGAAGTGACGTCTCCGAAGCTCCATATTTTCTAGGAATTTACGGGAGATTCCAGGAATTTTACGTTCGATTCTAAGAATCACACGCGATCGAGAACCTTGTAGAACATTCTAGAACATTCTGGAAGCTTGGACGGTTCGTGTCCGTGCTAAGTCGCGAAGGATCGCTCCCAGAGCCG
>JARQTG010000183.1:4559927-4593875 GCA_030142615.1 Syrista parreyssii | reverse complement strand
ATATATATATGTACATGAATGTGGAGGAGTAGGAATTTTTTGGAGAAAAATACGTGCACTGCTTTTTGGAGACTGTATGGTGGAAGCGATAGATTGCGTTACTTGTAAGAAAGAGAAAAAAAATATGGGCGAGTCACTCGAGAAATTAAAAGTTCATCTGTGTTTAATCGTACCGTCACAATCAACTTATTGCCAATTATGGAGTCGACTGTGGATGTACGATCTTTGGCCATGAGAATCATTACCAATTTTCGGTTAAAAGTTATATACTTGCTTTATACTGTTGTAAATTTTAAACTGAATTATTATGAAACACAAATTGCGTTATAAGGTATTGTGCTGCTGCAGTGTCAAGTCTTATAATTAATCCTCGTAACACCAATTGACAATATTCCAAGGGTAAAGAACAGTTTTGCCAAAGACAATTGACCTAATTATAAAATATTCTAATGGACGTACAGTCTCTGGTAAGAATTATACATGCTTGTTGTATTCGCTAGTGGGCGTAAATAAAATTTTTGTTTTGACCAATGGCACGTGGCACCGGCCGAGTAAAATTTAGTTAACGACCATATAAGTAGACATTAAATAGACGTTAGAAAATTGACTGTGTGGTTATGGAAGTGGTGGTCGTGGAACAGCTGCTTTTATGCGTTGCGTAATTGCTCCTTTTTTTTCACTCCTGTTTCATCCTTTCTCAAAGTTTTCACTCGCTCCATATAGACTCGAAGCACTTTCAAATTGTTCGCTACAGGTTAGCCACTAGATTTATGCGTAGAAGACGAAATCTCACTGTCAGGTTGATCTGCTGGATCAGCTGTCAAAATTTTAGATGAAAATGATAACGATGCAAAGAGCATTAATATCACTATACATTATTATGCATTCGAAATATTCACCTGGCTAGAACTCGCACTTTCTCCTGGACATAATACCGATTGGAAGCTCCCGCCCAAGTGTCTCCACCTTGCGGCGAGCAGTGACACTAACGTCCTATGGTAATTAGTTTGTGACGAAATCCAAGGGTTCCAGGTAGAAACGACGTCCGAACGATGACGGCAATTCGGCTCGTGAAAGAAACAGTATTACAGTATCGCAGCGACCTATTTCTCAAGCTTTATTATGTCTGTGTATCTAATTGATTTTATAGGACGTAAGGAAATATAATTTCTGTGACCCATCATGACGATAGAATTCGCAATAGCAATTACAGTCAGTCTGGCTTCCTGACCTGTTCAATTCTGCACTAGCTTCTTTCAGCTGGTGAATTCTCGAGCGAGAAAACGTTTATCACTAGGGAGAAGCGGCAAGTATTTTCAAGTAATTACGAAACCCTTCGGCATTATCTTCGAATTCAGTTTATACTCATCACTTTGACACGTCGGAAGTAACGAGCCGGCATTACACGAATATCGTCCGATAATCATCTTTATTGACACTTGCGGCACTTCAACAATGCCACATAAACTCTATTATTGGCACAATGGACCTGTTGGAAGCTGAACATGGCGTGGAGTATACTGGCCTTTAAAAAAGTAACGTACGATCAAGTGACAGCTGGGCATTGTTCCTGATTTTTCGTGGATTAAAATTATTTTACTCTGCATCCAGTCAAATTACGTATTTGTCCATGTGGAGTGGAACTTGATAAGGCTTTTATTTTTCCTACAGTATTTTTACAACTGTTAGCCAACTGCATACCAGCAAGGATACCAAGGTGGTTCCGTTCTCCTAATCAGTATTGACTTCGTCAACGACTGTGCAAATCCGTGTTTGAAGAATAATGGGAAAAAAAGTCAGTTCTTAACGAGAACCTAGGCGTAGATATGGACACATAAATCGGAAGGCGAATGAAAGACCCTAGCGGGGTTTCGTTACGTAAAGACTTCAAGAAAGGTAGTAGCCGTAGTGCAACGCACAGAAGAAGGTCGACGCACCGAACGAATGGTAAAGAATCGTGGTTCGTTTCGCATAACGAGTTACCAGTGGTTACGGATGAAGATTGGAGAACTTAACGTTCGGATTTCCAAACAAATGAAATTGCCTATAGAGCACTTGAAAGGGCAAGAACTTTCGAGCGGATTCGACGAGCGAAAACTTGAAGATCTTTTGATAGGAACTTGGAGAAGTTGGAAAGTTCCTAACTCCCCTGCTGCTACGCATAATGGAAGGATCGAACTTTGTTCGCGTAAAAAGGATCTTGATGGGAGTTTATAGGAGTAGATGCCTCTTTTTGTTATTTTCGCACGTTTTTTAAATGCACGTTAGGACGCCACTGTTGGATCATTTTTTTTCTCGACTTTTACATTGTGTTTATATAATTAACAAAAAATTCTTTTTTCCTCATCAACTTCGCACGACTATCCGTATATACGTATATCTCGCAAACGTTTTACTTGTACAGATGTAAACTACGGGAATTGTGTTAAGCGTAGGCGTTGTCCAGGAATTCAGTCTGAAATCTGATCCCTTTTTGTACGAGACGGACAACGCACAATACCGACTGTGAGACTTCTGGGCGTTGGGTTGTGCAATTTGAGGCCTGAGGACAGGCCGTTCATTTTTAACCTAGTTTCGCGCAATGCGTTTCTTCTCGCGCGGACCGCCCTCTTGCGAAAGACAATGTCTCTACGTTTGGTCACCTGAATTGTTCCGAATAACCGATTATTGTTCGTAACAGGTTTCCATTGCGTACTGAGATCGACTGTTCGACACCTGAGGTTGTCAGTTATGCAACAGCCGTTTATTCACACACGAGTCATCTCTTTGCTACCTACGCCTACCTAACCATCTTAAATTTATATATAGACATACAATAGCGAAATATCTTTAAGTGATTTCGACATCCTAATTAATCAATACCCATTAAAAACTATAGCCAAATATCCAGCAGCAAAGCGAACCAAATCGTTTTCAAACGTTACTCAACGTTTTCGTCCATTTTTGCAATCCCCCCTGGCATGTAACGAGGTCGAACTAACGAGAGCTGTTCACGATCAACAACCAAGATAATAAAGGGTAATAAAGCTCTAATCAAAGACCTCGTTAAATTCGTCATTATTCAAAACCAGAATAGCGCGGACCGTTTAACTTTACAATTACCGGTCAAACTATTTTGTTTCATCCTGATTGGTGGTAGCTGACGTCATACTCTATTTGCAAAACCACCATCAATCACCATTAATCACACTATTCACCTATATACCGAATTAGCAAGAAAATACAAATTTTCTTACTCCTCTCTAGTTAATAAAATCTGACACAGATGACTTTTCTCTAAAAAAAAAAGCGTCATCGAATAATTTCAATTTTTGTCCAACTTTAAATTACGGATGCTACGAGTAGACGTGACGCAGACTGTCATCAGGTATCCATCGGATACTCTAGGCCATTTCTATGTAAACTACATAGTCTATGCTTTCCGTAGCTGCTCGTAACTATTCCATGCCTGATCTCAATGCACTGAACAGGATAAGCAGCTATTCCAGTCGTTTGCAAAGGACAAACTATATTACAGGGTATTGCAGTGTATTAGACATCTGGTGGGAATTTCCATTACAAGTAACACACGACAGATTCATTTCCTTCTGCCTATAAATATCCGTCCGAAATTTTCAACTCAAGTCATCACCCACCATACTAGTCTCACGCGTAGTTACGTATTTAGATAATTAATACAGAATGTACATATATAAGTGGGTATCGCTACTCACCAGGCACACAGAGTAACTCGCTATAACATTTAACGTTAACGATCCACCGACACGATAACATGAGAAGAAACATTAAACTAAGAGAAGTTAAAAAAAGATAGAAAAAGGAAATCAAGAAGAAAGTCCCAGCCGGCTACTCTTATTAGCAGGTGCCTGTAGGGATCGTTAACCATTTTGTTTCCAGTAGTTGCAACAAGACAGACTTATAAGACTCGGGTATACGAAGCAAATAGAAAATAGTAGATGACGTAGATTTGAAAATTATTAGGATTATATATATATATACTACGCAGGTATCAATGAAGTCTTTGTTATGAATCCTAGAACTGACACCGTGACGTCATGTAATTTCTACCAAATTAAGTCTCTACAGCCTTCAACATGGCCGCTATAGCTCATGGCTTTTAAAACCCACGACGAATTCCTACAATGCTTTTGTAGGACCCCCCGAGCGTGTAACTGCTCTCGCCCAGCATCACGGGACTTTGCAATGCTTGGATTAAACGGGCCGAGCTTTAATTTCCGGTTTACGGAACGAAATTTTGCTAGTCGAGACGGCTGACTGTATGTTTACTCAATTCCTATATAGATATACTCGTATAGACATGGCCACGTGTACCACCAACCGTAATGCCTGGTCCTCATACGCTTTCGTAACTCCAGGCTGGTACAGTAGCTGTGTACGTGACAAAGGAGTACCAACGTCGGGACGTTAAATCCGACCGATTTTTTGGTGAAAGTATTGGACTACGTAGCCAACCGGCACCGAATCCACAGTGAAACTGAGATCTATTTTCATGACGTCATACCGAAACTGGTTGTTCAGTCTGCAGTAAATATCTGTATACTTTGAGTCTATGTATTGTATATAAAATATGTATACTATGAGAAAAGTCTATACATTGAATGTCTTGTTCTGTTTGTACGCGATGCAAATATTTGGCGTGTAATATATAAATTGTATGTTGGCGTATGAGAATACAATTAATTATATATAGTATAAATATTTATCATAGTCGTATACGTGCGTAAACCGTCTCTGGTATATTTTGTAACGTAAATTGATGATTCGAGCGAAAGTGGTAAACACATATATTCAGTCATTCTTTCACTGTCGATAATGATGCTTTTTGCTATGACGTTTAATGATCCTCCTGTTACGCCTTCCGTGTGTCTTTCATTGTTGATATTTACCAGTCCACATTGCTAATGACTCCGTCATTGTTGAGCCTTGTCATAAAAACACGTATGACGCGGCTGTCTCAGGGAGACAAATTTAAAGAAATGCCAGACGAAATTTCTCCTTTGATGGAAAGTCTTGTGGAGATTGTATATAGATATATAGATAGAGCTTATTCCTTCCTAGCCAAATAGCTTAGGGCATAAGTAGCTGGCCGTTGACGCCACGCCCTGCGATTATAGTGAAACCTAAAGCCTGATGTTCATCGCTCGCGACAGGCCAGACTCTCGCGTTGGCACGTATTCAAGTGATTTTTCGAAGCCACTCATTCGCGATACTAATTAACGCCGTTCAATTAGTCGTTATCGATCTGTCGTGTATACTCGATGATTTCTAAAGGCAGATACGCACGTAGAACGACTCTTGTCGCAATCAGTATTATCTCAAAGGAAAGAAAGGTTCCTTTCATACAAACAGACCGTACAGCAGCGCCACGATTAATTACGGGATTGTCTCGAACCAAAGGGAATATTTCTATCGAGCGTAGGTTCAATATTTCTTCACCCTCCTTCATATCTGTCTCGCGTATACATTTGTCACTTTCCACTGTAAAATCTTTCCCTGAACAGCGAGAGTTTTGCGTATCGTAATTACAGTGGCCAACGGCCGTCTCGGAAACGACCAACCACGTGAAAGTATATAATCGGGTATTATTTTCTAGCGTGCTTGCACGACAGCGACGATAGTTTGTCTTTCAACGTTCGCTGTATCATAAGCTACCAATAACAATTCGTGAGTCACATTCGTCACGTGTTTCGCTCTAACTTTGCTCACTGTAAGTCTGGTTGCTTGTGTATTCTGTCTACTTGCTTACCAAGCATATATATCAGGCTTTGAGTTGTCTACAATAGTCGCCTTGCACTTGAACGTCTCTCGTAGTCAAGACCTTGAGTGCTCGCGTTAAGCACGTTATGCAGGCAAAGTACAGGTATACGTCGCGTGTTTCCATTGTCTGGATACTGCTTGAATTTTGCGCGGTCAATTTAAAAATACGTAAAGACTCGCTATGGCTACTGGCGCGTGTATATTTAATGGACTGGAAAGACTGTCACTTCTTTTGTTTTTTTTTTGTTTTTTTTTTTCTTTATGCTTTTTCACATCCAGACACGTCCACACGCTTCACGGGCGAGTGAAGGCGAATTTTTACACGGCAAATATACCTATAGAGAATTCGACACATTCACCTTACGTCTTTATGCTGCTGCGTCTGAAATTTGTGTAATTTAACTTTGATCGCTCATACCGGCTGTCGTGTGCTTTGTATTTAATCAGTCGTTTCAGCGAATTTATGCTTTGACTATTCGCTATGATCTTTCACGTTGTGCAATACGCAACACGCAGTATGTTTTTATTTATTTATTTATTTTTTTAATGGTAGAAGAGAAAGCCACGATTATCGTGGACAAATATTTCTATGAAAGTTCATTGATTGTTCATCAAGTGTCACTCGTGGTGTTGTGCTAATAGATAAGGATTTTACGAAATCTGACAAAACACACTTGGACGCAATTTATTTTTGCTCAATGTGAAATCACGGAAATGGGGAATTACGTGCGACTGATAAATTCACTTCTGTCTATTATGTTTCTACAGATTTTTCGATTGCAGCGACAATCGAAATTCGGAAATCGTACTATTGCCTTCTCGATCTCGATACTCATTGGCGAGCGTCGTTCTAATTTCGTTAACGTCCTCCGTCCTAGTTAATGCATTACGTAGGTCCAGCAGAGTGTGACGATGTTGCGGTCATAGATGTTCGCCATTCGATGAAATCCTTAAATTCTGTTGTAAAACTACAAGAGTGGAATGACGACGCGACTACGCGATGGACAAACTTTGGCGGTCGCAAACCTCGAAATGCGCCTTTAACCTGTCGAAAACGAATGTCTGCAGGGATTCTTGGGTTTTACTTGTCGCACTTAGGCTTCGTTTTCTTTTTCTTCATTCACTCTACGTACAGTCATTCCTCTTTACTTTTTTCTCTTCTTTCATCAACCCGACACGAGGAACCCAGGCGAAACTTCTTGGTGTCTTTGGAATTCACGCGCGTCAATTCAAACTCCTTCTTTTCTACGAAACGTTCAATGGCTTCTACTTGCCAGCTCAAACTCAATTCATCCCATTACGTTTTCTCAATAGATTCGTTCAGACGTAAAAATGCCACGCTTAATGTTTTATGGGAGTAAGAAACGCGGAACTCGGATGATACGTAGTGAGGGAATATGGAGACTGTCAGGTTTAAACGTTGATTTAACCCATCGAAGTTTCTTGAGGTCGTATAAATTTATTCCTATATATAATCCTACGTGATAGATACAAATTACACTAAGTTATTCATGCTTAGCATTGATTGATAATAAATCGTCAATATTCAATAACGTATCTCACTGGAGTACAGTCAGTATCGATATTATGGCATTTTTCGATGCTAATGACAAAAAAGTTCACATCGGACGTTCCTATCCGAGTGAGATGGAATCATTTGACAAGAAAATGATTTTCTTCATTTTCATCAGACATTGGCATTACATTGATTCTCCTTTTTTATATTTTCAAGCAATTAAAATTTGCCACATTCGCTTTTGGCATTTTTCAAAATTGCCCCACCGAATACCCGCACTGGTGTCCTGGTCCAGGAGATGAGCATAAGTGGTCCACCTATGTAAGGACTTCCTCTGCCTATTTCACAATGGTTATAAGTCAGGTCGATTAGCTGCATTCCCAATGGCTTCTCACGTAGTCTCATCCTGGTGGCTCTTCTCCTCCTGGTACCTCTGTCACTTCCATGATTGATCCTTATAGCAATGATCTTCTTCTGGCTGGTTGTACCTTCCGGGTCTCTCGTGTAAAAATTTTTCTCAAAACTTTCATCCTGCTCCCCAATATACTCCCTCAGGGTGCTGTCGAAGATACCTTCATGCACCTGGCTCATTATCCTAGCTGGGTACTTGGCGAATCTATTCTTGGAGTTACGATCCACGAAGACGTTTGGACTCTGTGAAATCGAATCTACGATTCCTTTGACAGGAGCGTAATTCTCATTGAAGGTAACCTGATCGCGTGGTACTTCCGGTTTATGGAAGGAAGGATAATTATCCTGATGAGTACCTTGACTCGTGATAGGCGTTAGACCGTGTAGAATTCTTTCACGTTTGACTCCCACGTTCTCATCGATTCTTCTAAGGGCAATCGGAGCACCTGTACTCACGCTCAGATCAAATTCTGGACCAATCTGTAGAACTGGTTCACTTTTGGAAAGTTTTGAAAGTGAGAGTAACGGTGATTTATATATTAAGGATGGTCTGTCGCTCGTGGGACTAAAAGCTGAGGCCAGGACAAGATTGAATCCAAGAACGAATCCTTCTACTCCTTCCTCCAGACCTTTGTCAAAGTCTGTATATTCCTGACCAACGACAATGTCGCCGTTACTTGGTATCACGTGAGTCGCCAACTGAAATAATTTGTTGTCATTGCTTACGTGGTGTATGGAAAAATACAGTAAGATTTGGTAGTTTCGAATTACTAAGGAATCATATAAGGAGATTGAGTGATTGTTCAAGTAGCGGCTCCATCTAGGCTTTCCTTGAGTAACTAGATAGGTACTATGGTGAAAGTTAATGTTCGGATAAGGTAGATTACTGCAAGTACAACGGAGACCACTTTGTACGAAAAATTGTCTTAAGGACGTTTTCTGATATGATTGTTGTACGCGTTTAAATTTCAATTGAGCAAAAGTACTTGCCTGATCGTTATAACCTTCGGCCTCTATACGTCCATCGATCCATACAGCATAGTGTCCGTTTTTATTGTCCCAAGATTGACATATGTGATACCAACGATGCTCCTCGATAACAGTCGGATGTGATAAGACTTCCACGTTATTTATTTCTAAATGAACGCTTCTACCGTATGGCGATATCCATGATCTTACTAATCGATCTCTTTCGTTCTCTAGTAAAAAAAAATAATATTAACAACGACGAATATTATTGGGCTTAACAAAATTATTGTAACAGTCTAAGCCACGTATTGCGTGTCTATACGATTTGAATGGTCTTAATTAAAGGTGATCTAAGTTCGCCATTAAAAATATTCATATTTGGTTACAGCTCGTGATCCGTCGCTATGCCAAATCCATAACTCAAGCACACTAAAAATGATATTGACCTTAGTGACTCGTGATTCTATCGTTTAAAAGACTCTGAGATGATTGCGTAAATGGTTCAGGGTCTTGCCTATTACAATTCGATCTATAGATCATAGCTAGTTACGTTTGCTCCCTGGTCTAATAATCAAGAGAGATCGCTGATCTTGCAACCGGACCTGCAATATTCGAAACGAATATTTTCTATACTCACTGGAGTAGGAGAAGATCGAGTGGGCGTAAGTCAAGTTCGTAGACTTGACCCAGAGGCAGAATGTGAATTCATCAATTTCCGGCACAGGCAATTCCCATCTCAAGAACTGTGTATGATAAAAAATAAAAGGTATTGATACAATAATTGAAAGGATTGATACACTTCATATTTTTATTTTGACGTCTCCGATTAATCAGCCGTGAAATTATATAAATTAACATCCTTTCTCACCTGTATATAACCACGCTGAGTCAGGGCAGCTTTGTGAATCGGCGTGACGGTCTTCTTCTCGGTGTTGAAGAAATTCTTTTTTTTCATAAAAGTTAAATTATCCTCGTGTCTCGATCGTGCAGAGACGGCAAGGATCGAGGCCAAAACAAGACCAAGCGTAAGCTCCTGTGACTTTCTCATTTCATTACTTTTACCACTATCAAATATATTTAGGAACGTTATCGCAATCTCTTTGGAGTGTCTCCTTTCTTTATTTTATTTTTTCTTTCTATAATTCAGCTCGTGGCTGCTATCCTCTACGCACAATAGTAACCCAAGCAGTCTATAGGCGTTTTAATTAATTCGCACGTTAGAGGCTTTTCACTCTCGATACTCAGGTATATCTTTATTCGACTTTCCTCGTCTCTTCTTTACCGACCGTAACGAACACGCTTACTCGTGAAAAGGGTAACATTTCTGGGGTCCTTAAGCCCCATTCAAACTCTTATATCTCCGATCAATTTGCAATTCAACATCTACCCGTGACACGGCTAATTGATAGTCACACAGTTATTTTCAATCAATACAATTGATATCTCGTATTCTCTCACGATCTTGGAATATTCATAAGATTTAGCTGACTTCGGTGAATTTGCATGGCCGCTTGCCAAAGTCAAACCTAAATATGTTCCCTGGTCGATTTCCGATATGTATTGCCTTTTATTATTATTATTATTTCTCCTTACTCTAATCTACTCCCTTCTCTCCTCCTCCTCCTCCTCCTCTTCCTCTTCTGCTATGACCTCGATATTCTTCGCCTTTACGATTTCCTAGATTTCTTTTTCTTCTCACCCAATTTACGATCCAATATCTTGTAACGTCCAAAGGAGTTACCGCACGTGTGTTACGTTTCCCTTAAACACAGCCCACAGCCATTTCACTATGCGTTACTTCACAAGCATATTTTACGTAACCTAAAATGTCGGCGAATATTCGCTGGGCGAATCTGAAAAAGATAAATAGATTCGTGCATTGATAAATGGGTGAATTAAATACAGAAAACAATGGATGCTGGATGCTACCTGCAATACAGGTCAATTTTTCTTGCGTGCTGGAGCATAACTAAATATTCATTTCCTAATATTCTTTTATACACGTATTTTTATACCCCTTCTCGTAGATGCCCAGTCACGCTTATCTGCGTTCGATGCTAATTCTTTTTTTTTTTTTCTCACTCCTTACGTTTCCGCAAACTACGAAGCAACAATTTATGGATATTTGGTAATTAATTCCCCTTTCGCGCAACTTGTTAACGGGAAACCATGACCTAGGTTCGTTAGCCACACGGCAGAGACACGCCTGACTATGTCGCAATAGACAATCGCCAATTGACATTCCTTAACATTACAAAAATTTCCCCGTGAAAAATTGCGACACTACCCGCTCATGTTTTACATGACGTTGGATGTGAACAGAATAAAAAATATACTCAGGCCATTCACGTTGCTCCACTAGAATACCATTGTCTATAATACACTCCTTATATGTTGTCGTTCTCAATCCATAGAATTCAGAGCGAAATTGCAACGCTCGCATTGGACAAGGGAATTGAGTAACTCGTTCAATTTTATAGGTAAAAACTGTTCACGTCGTTCGACAAGTTGCATTAATGTTAAACGATTTTATGCTTCGATACGTAACCTTGGACGGTATTAGAAAAAAAAAAAATTTTTTTAATTCGTAAAAGCACTTCCCTCTTGGTATCTATAATCTCTGAAATATATATATATATATATATCACTATGATAAAAATTCTATGTAGAGCAAGTCATCGCGTGAAATTGGTTGCTTTTGTTAAGGACAGAAAAACCAATCCGAAATGGTATATTGTTGCCATGTAATATTTTATCCGTGACCCTGAAGTTTTTCCAGGACATCGTCACGTCCAATTGGTAGACGTGAAATTAAAGTCGCTCGTTTGCCTGCGAAGAAAGGAATTATAAAGCCCCTTTGCACTTCAATGATCTTTCACGGTCTCAAAGTAATTTCGGTAACTAATAGAACAAACTCTGTAGAATCGCGTGACTAACTTCATTAGTCAAGAACAAGCGACACTTTGTTACTTATATTGTAGGCGAATAACGTTTTAGCTATTAAATTACTTATATTTTCCTTCGTCTCTTTTATTACGTTGAACTTCAGTAATTCTCTGGTCGACGAGCGCTGGCTTTGATGACAAAATTGTAACGACGTTAAGCTCGCAGTCAACCGTGCTGTTCCAGTTTGTGATTCTCAATAGGTAATTTTTTAAAAGATATTTTGACTCCACGGGATATTTAGTTGCAGGCTTTAAATTACTTTGACGATGACGATACGCACGAGGAGTTGGTGTGAAATAAATGTCCTTGTCCTTTCGATAAGACTAATTACCGTGAAGTAGAAAGCGAAGTTACTCTTTTTTTTTTTGGTTATGATTTTTCACGAAACTTTAAAATTAGTCTGTTTATTTTTGTCCAATTACGTAACGAGCGTGGGGAATATATTATATTAATTAATTGTCATATATATTAAATCTTACTACATGCTCGAACAATGTTGAAACTCGAAAGTTCCATACACTTATTGCGCCTCTTGTAAACTAGAAATAAAACCAGTTAAACGTGATCTAACACTTTCATAATGACATCGCCGTGAAAAGTCGTTGAGAATTTAATGACCATGCTTCGTCTTTAACCGACCTGATTTACATTGCACAATACGAAGTCAAACCATAACCGGTAGCGTACGAGACCACAAGCAGAATATATGGAAATAGAAGATTTGAATATCATAATAAATAATCGAACACCGTAGCACTTATTAAAAAAATTGTCAAAACACCATAGAGACAAGACCGACCTACCCTCAATGCTTGATCAACCAGTTAAATCCAGTATCCGCTCCACAGAGAGTATAGTCACTTGCAAAAGTATAAGCGTGGCACAAAACTGTAAAATATCACTTTTGAATAAAACTTAAACTATATTATCCTCAGTCGGTATTTCTGTAACGGAAAATTCGACCGGCCACTGTATTAATCTGATAGCGAATAACAGCGCCGAGTGTTCCGACACGGCAACCCGTAAGCGTCTTATTCCTCGGCAGAAAAGAGCAGCGCTCGTTTCGATGGTGGGGTTAAGGTTCTGTACGCTGCTACTTCTCATGGAGAATTCGTTACATCACTCAAACGTAGTAAAGGCAATGAAACACGGATGTCCGTTGCCCTTGCCGCTGTTATAACTCATGGAAAATTACACAAGAGTTTTGGGAATGTGAATTTGCTAAAAATATTTCGTGCCATTTATTATCTAACATTATAGCGTGTATATATAGATATAAAGTGGTATGTCATTGTAATTAGGTTAGAATTTTTTAAAGCGGGATAACAGCACACTTTCTCATAGCTTTCCAAGTCGGAACGTGTAAATACGTATTATCTGACTGGGACACTTCCTCTACTTCCGTCTTGTACCAGTTTTCGAACACCTACTCGATCTAGACAATTTTTAAAACTCGTTCTCGCCCGGTTCCTTCGAACATTTCAAATCACTTGTGCCCAATAAATTCTATTCGAAACTTCCCCTGGAATCAGAGTGGCGGTCGAATGACATTTCGACTTTGATCTTTTCAGTTTCTAATCGTCACGTTTTCCTTAAGCAGATCGACTATGAGAGTTTTGTATACGTAGAAAGTAACGCTCGGCGGTATCCTGGCCAAATAGCGTTTTATGATTCATATGTAATTTATTATGTAATCATTTATTTGTACACGTTAATATAATCAAACATTATACCATCCTCATTCCATTCGACGAACTATCTCGTACTTCAAAGATTGCCGTATTCGATTCAATCACCATATATACATACACTCGGAGCTAAACTGTGTAACGATCGAAAATTTATTAATCTATAGTACATCATTATCAATGTCTGTCATTTAATTCCCGGCGCTGTCAATAAAGCACTTTTTTTTTTACCTTCATATTTTTTCCTTTTGCCCACGTGTTCATTGACAATTCCAGTATGGCGAATTCAATGTCAGCATACAACATAATACGAAACATGCTCCACGGGTATGAACGAGTCACTCGTTACCGACCTTGCTCTTTGAATGGAAACCCACGCCAGTTTATCCTGATCCGATCAAGTTGATAAACTCTACGCAAAACATATCCACACCCCGTACACTCCTGTCGGTTGTGCAATTTCATTGGACCACGTTTTACAGACACTTAACCGTGAACCGTATCTTAACCAGCTTCGAGAAGGTCACCGAAAAGGCGCGGTCACTTTTCGATCAGAGTCCAACAAAAAACTGGATGACTGGCAGACACACGTTTAGCATAGGATCTAAATCTGTTGCAAAGGGTGAATAAACGAGTACCGGGTTCTTATACATGTAGCCTTTTGAATATGTATTTTTAAAAACAATTTTTTCCAATCCAATCAATCACGTCACTTTTATCGTTACAGACGGCCAAAAATTCAACGTCTGGCAGTGGCGGCTATTACATGGGTAGCAGCAGCACCCTGCCAAGGGGTGGTCCACTCTTAAGGGCTTACAGTCCTGCAGCATCCTCGGTAGTCGCTGGACCAAACGCTACGCCCACTCAACCAAAAACTTTAAGCACACCAGGTACTGTCACACTATTTTTTTATACTGTCAACTACACTCGTATTTACATACCGTACTTTAGCATCTAACTAGAAGATCGATGATACTAAACATGGATGTTTACATAGATAAAGAAAGTGTACTCTCGCTGTCTACTTACTTCTCGTGCTATGTATATATTGTACCTGTGACGTAATCGACACGTGCCTGTAAATAGTACTACGTGTGCCACTTAGAGAAATGTGAAATTTGGCAACGCATAAGACGTTAGTCGAGTGTTTATTACGCAATACCGAGGATCATGATTCCCGACGTCTCTCACCAACCCTGAATCAATGTATCCTTGACGTTTTGAAAACGATCACCTTGCGATACCTCGGATCTCTAATTAATTACGAAGTTCCGTAATTATGCTACTACGCAACCCGTGTTTGCGCCCGGTTTGAAATCAAATGCGATTAACGGAATTATGCAATTATCAAAGAAAAGACAATATCGATGATCGAGTCATCTAGTTTAGTTCAATATCCCTTTTATAATGATTTTATCATGCATTATTTTCGTAAGAGTGAAGAGAATACGTCAATCTGAGATTGGAGAGTCTGTATTTTTGTATTACGACCGAAGCGCCAATTACACTTACAGGAATTTGCATTGGAAATTGCTTCGAGTGAAGGGTAGTAGCCAAAGGCACGTTTCTCTATATAATTGGGCTAAATGTCGTATCCTTCATTAAGACGCTTAAGTCGTTTTCATGAAGGCGGGATACGCGTGACGAAATGGTTTGAAGTTACTTCGAAGTCGTTCGAAATTATTAACTGGTTCAGTATGTACACACGTGAAAGGAAGTCAAGTGTAATTTGATTAATAATTGAAAATCATACAAAAAATATATATTCGGTAAGCCACGTCGAGTAGCCTGTGACTTTTTATAGATTAATCATATAATCGCCAAATTCCACGTAATCAGCAAGTAATATCGTGGCTTTGATTAATCACGTAATGGCTAGTTGTATTTATTTCATTTTCACTTACCTTGTAACCGACTCAAACTTCATGCTTGCTCAGTAGTTTGTTATCCCGCTGTCGATGAATCCTAAAATTCCTACGATGCATGACTCGTAATATATCACCGAACGTAATTCACTTGTATTATTCATCTCGTTATATTGGTCGTTCGCTGAATTAACATTGATTTAACTACTGTGACGCAACAATCATCGTTCAATTACCCCACACGAGTAAAGCAGTCAATTAATGTTGCCAGTATCGCGCATAGACGAATGATTCTTCGATTCATCAAGTAAATAAAGTAATCAGTCATTGTTTCGTGCCTGCTGCGTGAAATATTTTCTCCTCACCATACACGACCGTCGTGCAATCGACTGTAGTTTAAAAGTGACTTAACACTGTGTAACGTCACGAATGATTGCAAGGATCTATACAAACTATCTTATCGATAATGTAAATCAAGATAAATACGATCGCTGGTAATACTGTCGAATTAAGGAAATTGAATGTTGTCCAATTAACGTTGGCATCGATACGACCTCACGAGATTGTGAACATACCCTAAAGGTTCCTCGCCAGTCCTCGACCGCAGTGCGTTGCAGTAAAGTCACCGGAATCGCATCAATCAAGGCAATTACAGTCAGGCACAAAACAAGCAGCTACCCATTACAATGAAAATTCGTGTGCAATATCCACGCCCGAGGCAATCAAGTCGTATTATAAATAGGAACAGCGCACACTGCGCGGGCGCTATTATATCATAGAGTGTAGGTGGTCGCAGTGTATATACGTTGCCATTAATGTCACACGCGTTATCACTGTGACATACCTAACTGACGTTAGCTGATAGTGGACCGGGTATAGGAATAAAATCCAAGCACGATTCTATATGTCGGTCAGAGTTGATGCTAATGGCGCGCACGAGACAATAGTGACTACTGGCAAATGGATGATGAAAATACTACTGTTTTGTAAAGACTGTACTGGGTATAGTAGTGGCATACTAATCGCATAGTAGTATACTAATTTTTCATATTAATCATAACATGGCAAAGAGTATCAAGCATTGTCTCTACATGCTCTATGTAATCAGCAAGTACGAAGGTCAGAATGCACGAGATCTTCTAGCGTCTCAACGCCGTTGCGTATCCAAGTTAGTCAGAGTAACCAGGTCTGACATGTAATAGAGTTTCCGAGGTGAAAGTTCATGGTACAATGCTTTGGTTTGAATGGTTGGATAGGTGGAGGCGGGGTGGCGCCGGCCAAGCCGCTTCGCAGCTACCAGTGTGGTAAGAGTCCCCTTGGAAGCCTGGGGGGCTCGGCACGCTTCTCTAGGGACAGCTCGGTGTCCCTGTATAGTATACCAGGTCAGTAGAATCCTTAGAAATAGGACAAAATGACAGGATTCGTGTATTATGTGCGTTGGATGCTAAATTATTCACTGTCGAGGATCCTGAGGATTTTATATAGGACGTCGATTACTGCTCTGGCTTGTATTGGTCCGAAGACAAGATCATGAGGATGACAGTACTTGACATGTTTGAGCTATTATATTTGTACGTGATAAGGAATATGATTTCTCCTGACGTATGTATGTACGTGCGGTGCTTCAACTTCCGGGTTTAGTTACACAGCTACTGCCGGGGTTTTGCGGAAGTTTGTAAAACCTATGGAATGTAGATGTCGCGATGTGGACTTGGGAAATAGTGACGACGCCAACTTTTTCAATGGACCTGTACACGTGTTTGCATTTAAAAACATGACGCTTTTTGTAACGTCAGTTGGTAGTTTCTCGCGTTATTTTTTTTAAATCTTGAATCGTCATCCTTTTTACTATTCTGACTAGTTTTTCGACTTTTTATACCTGAACACTTTTGCCGAACATTGCGCTCGACGCTCGTCGCTGCGACGGCTGGAGAAATAAGAAAGCGGAACCGGAACGGTCCTTTTTTTCAATGTGAAATATATAACGAGAACTTTGATCTTATGGTGGCTGTGTTTACTCAACAGGAAGTAACGATCTAACGTGCAGTTAATCAGACGTCACGACCAGGACGATATTTCGTAATTACATTGTGAAATCTTCGACCACGATTCGGTAGCAAACGAATTTATTCGCCGTGGTTCAAAGTTCAATTGCAGAGGGCGAAACGAAAAGTATTCCTTACGAAGTCCAAATAAATCATTATAAGCTATATGTGTCCGCTGATAATCAATCGAAGAAGGATATTAATTGGAAGTGTTAAGTGACTCTAGAGATATCAATTGATATTTTATTCTCTTTGGTTACCTATTGGCATATCAATGTTTCCATCCATGATGATCCTAAATGGGTATTACGTATATATATTGCATGCTGAAAGAAATTGCATTTTAGTCTGTAATCATGGTGGTGGTATAAACCCAGTAGACATTGATTTGGTAGATTATTGATTAAAAATCCAAAATTATTATAAATCCTCATTTATATATTTATCTATCATTTCATTGTAAATCACATCCAAGATCCGTCGTATATGCTCGAATCGTACAATTTTGAGGTTATCGTTTCTAAACATCGAGACGATCCTGCGAAGGATTAATAGTCGTGTCAAATAAATACTATTTCCTTGCAAACGAAACTAATCGATAATCAACTATGCTAATTGAACAATTAGCATATCGCAAAATTAAAAAGTCATGAATTCACGATAAATCCTCTGCGATTCCTCAGATCGACTACACGGTGAAAGTGGCTACATGAGCAGTCCTGAGAGAGGCGGCGGTGTCGGAACCGGAACAGGAAGATATCCAGCTGGACCATACAGCGGCGGAAGCAGCTACGAAGATCCATACTATTCCCAATATTCGGGAACGGTAACGCCAGTAATCGACGAGGAAGCCAGGTAAAAAGTGTTCCTAGACAAAAGTCTAATCTAACGGCTCGAAGCAAACATCTAATATCTAGACAGCTTGAGTTATTTCATACACGATATATCATTGACAGCACGACGTGTTTTCATGAGTAATTTACGAAAAGAGTGTTACTTCCGGTTTTGCAAATATGCACACGACTCACGGCTTCTCCATAACTAAATCCATTTGGGGACACAAGGAATCGGACTGGTCTCACGAATACATAAATAAACAAGTATCTAAGAAAATCGTCAAAAAAAAAAATCCGTTCCAATTGACTATAAAAAAAGTTCATCATCCAATTTATACCCTACAATTCATATGGATTTTATAAGAAAACATTTTTATATCATAACGAAGACCAACTAGCTTTATCGATGATGAAGTAAAGACTGCAAGCTGTCGAGGATGAAGACAAGTCCGATTGTAAAACCGCGATATGTCGAGCTCCTGATGGCTGATAGAATGGGTGTGTATTTGTTGTGGGTGGTGCAGCGATACGGAACTATTGGAGGAATCGTACAGCCTTTACGGGGTGAAGCCACCCGGGCGACCACCTTCGGGACCCCCACGTTCCCCATTCCCTCCAGGGGCACCTGCTCTAGCCCCCGGTGGACAACCCTACGACGCAACCCGGTACCAATGAAATATATAAAAAAATGCTATGCAATTGCCTTATGATCTGTGCCTGTCAGACATTATTTATTTATTGCTGCGATGCCATTGCGAATGTCCACGCTTGTGCCTGCGAGTCACTTGTGATTTTTCTAAATACCGATATAGTACTTAGCTATATATGTATATATTAATACAGGCCTAATGGGAAGTTTTTCTCGTCCTCTTATAATAGTTACTGTTACCCGCTTTTCCCTGCAGAAGGCATTAACTGGGAGAAAGAAAAAGCTCTTGATTCAGAGTCCATTTCTTTCGCGAGTACGTTGCATGCTGATGAGACTCTAGAAATGCAGTGGAAATATACACAAATATAGGGAGCATTGCAATGCCGTGTAAACACACGACCGCTCTGGCATAATTGTATCGGACTCTCCTCTTCTACTTTATTTCTCTGCTCGCACAATCATTGCATCGATAAAAAGCTCTTCTGTTTATCTCCCTCTTTGTTTCATCTTGAAAAACATCCCCACGATACGGGACGCATCTTCATTCTTTATACAAGTGTCAATTATCGTGTATCAGTTTAGGAAGTGGTAGGCTGATAGATGAACTAGAATAATGATAACAACAAGAACAATAATAATGTGTAGTTCACAACCTCGACAAGCTTCGTATTCACAAATCGTCGTATGCTACCTAGAGAATCTTCTATTGTTACGCATAGTAGTCATAAGTGTAACGTAATTACGTCATTTGTCGCTATACGAAGCTTGGCAAGGATCCATTTAATATTCATCGATCATAAATCATAACAGCCATGTTTAACTGCTGAAATGCCTTACATACGTACGTACGTACTTTATAGCTGTTAACTACGTGAAAGCGCTAGCCAACACGTAAATCCCTGTCGACCTCGTGATTCATTCTGTTTAACATTGTTTCTAATAGGATAAGGGTGGAGCACATGGAACGGCAGCTTGCTAACTTAACGGGGCTCGTGCAAAAGGCTCTAACTCATGCACCACACACAAGTCCCTCACCCCGGGACTACTTGCAAGTCCCCGCTGGACGTGACCCGTACAGAGCCACAGGTAAACCCTTATCGCATTAATCTTCGCTATTGTTCTACGTCCCATGATTCTTTCCATGGGACAATGTTCGAGTAACGAAATGCATTAAAGCTCTTTCGGTATAACAAGATGATAATGCATCTAGAGTAGGACACGTAGTGTTTGAACGAAACATTTTCAAAGTATCCATGATTCATTCTACCGCATACTCAGTCCCTGGTGTAAGACAGCGATGAAATTATTGTATGGGTTTGAATAGCTGTGAATAATTTTGAAAATATTATCACGTTTGTGCGTTCAATAAGTTTTATTATAGTAGTTCGAGGTACGTGACTTTTTTTGGTACTTTTTTTTTTTTTTTGCTTATTTAGAAACTTCTCAGTGATATTTGTATTACGTTCGTTCTTTTGACTCAGGATCGTATTACGTGAATGTGCATTACTTATTATTCGGCTTTGGTTTATTCGCGTGGAGACGAGGTTACGCTCATTTCATATGCAGATTGAAACTCTATGTTTTTCTTGGGACGCCACATAGGGAACTGGAACGGCATACTCTGTTCCATTTGCATTTCTGCATTACGGTTGCCGCAGTTCAGGCGCACCTTGTTCGCTCGTGATTGGTTGGATAGTAGCGTTTATTGATGCAGTCAGCTTGACGTTCCTATTGCTTATCTACAGGAAAATGCTGGGAAAGTTGAAAATCGATGCCTCCTCTGTTCTCGGTATAAAGCTGGGAAAGCAAATAGCACAGCGAGTCCCAATGATACGGGAATAATTTATTGGAGAAATTACACGGTGCGAGGGTAAAATTGTATAACAAATTATTCACTCGCGCAATGTTATTTAACCGAGTACGTTACATTTCTCATGTGGCTGTTAGATTAACGAATAAAAGCAGCGTCACCGGAACATGATATTTTGTCTCGTATGTATGATTATTTCTCAAAATTTCTTATCAAAGATACGAGCATATTTTTTGTATGCAGCGATGCTGGATAGTAGTGCGTTTTGAATTGGCCATGTATTTACAGGGAATTTCGATAATCATATTTCGCAGAGAAACAGTAGATGTCAATATTGCTTTCAAGTTATATTATTTGAAACGTTATAAATTATCTTCAGTTTGTAATTTAACAAGAAAACATGCCAAGCGCAAAAATCGTAAATCAATCTAACTTTAAGTCATTCCAATAGCTTCTATAGTACAACGTAGTACATTAACACATTAGCGACGGGTAATTTTCATACGCGTGTATTTTAAAAACGAGAATCCTCGTTTCCCGTCGGGAATGCGTTGACGTGATCAGTTGAGAGTTTGACGGGTCAAGTATACGTAAAGCAGAGTAACAGTATCTCATAAAAATTCATATAAACTCAATGGAAAAAGTAATGAAATGACTTACGTATTCTTCGCCAGCCATGTTTGAATTTCTTACTGAAAAATTCGACACTCAAAGCCACTCGCTGTTGAGCACGTTAAAAATGTCTAAAGTTTTATTACAACGTATCCTGATGTAATGAAATTGATAAAAGTTACTTCTGCTACATTATAACAATGATCGACTTTCGGTGTGAACGTTCCTTAACCCTGCTGTACAACTGCTTTCTTATTCCAACTAATGCACACCAGGCGCAGGAGACGAGTTCGACAAACACTCTAGTTCCAGCTCTGCCTCACTGCCAGGTGTGTCTCTCATCTCTTCTATCTTTCTATACTCCTTCATAATCACTTAATCAATCGCTGCCGTTGCTACTACATTAGCCTAAAGATCATGTGTCGTTGTAAATAAGTGTCTCACCTCGCATTACAGATGACTCATACTTAAGGACTGACGTTAAGCCACCAAAGTTAGGCAAAGGTTCGCTTCAAATTTCTCTGCATAAGTACAACGTTACTGCATCCCCACGAGCAGTGCATTAGCCGTTCATATCCTGTATATAATACACCCAATATATCCATTTAACGTGGTCATTTTCGTTTATCTTTAAATCAGTATGCACTGTCTCACAAGAGCATGGGCTTACAGCTCTTAGAATTGGACAATGCGTTAAGTGTTACCGAATCAATTAATACATAAAGATTAACCTATTTTCATTGAAAATACCAAGAATGAATTACTGTCTTGTCATTGGTCGATATCTTGCAATCTTACATATATGTAAAGTCATTGTCCAATGAAGGCACTTGCACCTTTTCATAAATCGATACAAAATTTTTTATCTCCCTGTTAGTTTATACCTTTACAATATTTACGTATCTCCTTTTTTTTACACTGTTTTCAATTTCTCTTTGATTCAGTTCATATATATACTTGTTATGTATAATACACACATATGTATGTTGTGACGTTACTCACGCTTGTGTCGCTGCAACGAGGCACGCTGAAAAATTGTGATAAAAATCTATTGCAGACAAGTCGGTGTCATTTGAAAAGTCAGTGTCCTTCAGTGACGAGCCTCCAGACATGAATTCTCCCAAACAACACTCCCCGCAACATGCAGGTAACGGCTAGCGCACATCACATTGCATAATATGCTAAAATCACAATAACACAATAGCGGGAAAATGGCGGTTAACCTCAAAGACAATTTTTCTAATTGAAATGTGTATTCAGAAATGATACCAACTCATTGCTTGGTCACTTGATGTCAGTTCGTCGAATTTATGTTTGCTGTTTCTCAAATTATTATTAGTTCCCAATTTATCCGCCATTCGCCCCATGTATGTCTGTCGCACAACTAACAGCCAAACGATCACGCCATACGTGCTACTCATAATACATTGTGTCTCCATTTACTAAAGACTATCAACTAAGTTAAAGGTCTCTCGCTGACCATCTCAGGGTTCTCGTCACTTAAATAAATTTATCTAACACCTTCTCGTACGATTGTGCAATGCTACCACAACTAGCGGACACAAAGCCCACGAAACCGGCAATCAAATCCTCCACATTGCCGAGGATGTCGTCACAAGGTAAAGCGCACTTAATTCTACTTGATTCGCTTTTTTTCTTTTTTTTTCCATGAATTTCTAGGTCAATTGTCAACAATGCATTGGGAATTCGAAACTTTCAATTAATAACCGATATGCCTATACAGCCTTTTATTTTTAGCTTTCTCTTACCTCCTTAAATATATTGAGTAAAGACAAGTCGCATATGGTATTAATTTATACGAGTGTAATATAACGTATCCCATATTACATAATAATCAAAATTAGATTCTTTCCTGTAGGCAGTTAAATGCGTATATAGTTTGACCAGCCTTCAAAGCAACCGAGGATTATTAATGACCAATGTTTCTTTACAGAGAGGGACAGCAGGCACAAACCAACACCACCGCCAAAACCAGCTGCCCTCGCGGCAGATCAATACGTCTACAGAGATTTGGCTCTTACACCGGAAATGTACAATCAGCTAAGAGGTCTGCAGAAGAAGGCGAAGGACCTTCGCCAAGAAGTCAGAAATTTGAGGCGTATGTCGCAAGCGCAGGCTCATACAGTTCGAGAGACTATAAGGGATACTTTTATTACAATCAGGTATGTCATCTTGACACTTTTTTTTTAGATACAGCGTACTATAATGCATTGGACTCTAGCGTCTGAGTACTCAGTTCATCGTTATAGTCGCAGAATTTCAGATGCGCCTAATGGATCGTTAAAGTATTTTCCAAGATATATTTTGGCGGTGATTGTGACTTTTTTATGTTTTGAAATTTCACCTTATTTTTCAGCATTGTGCGCGTAAAATTATTAATTAAAACGCGAAGAAATTTTCATGCTATGTATTCATGATTCTACAGGGCGATGCTGCTGTCAGGTGGAGACGTTGTCTGGGCGTCAGGAGATACCGAGAAAATTAGACTGAGCCGCGAGGAGGACCTCTACAAGCAAGAAATGATTAGGCTGGAAAAAGATCTTACGTAAGTATCGCGTATTTGTTAATTTGATTATGAGAATTATTAATTTCATACGATTTTTCCTTTTTCGATAGCGAGCTAGAGAGCACAGTGGAGGAGCTCCGGGGCAACGTCATCAATCATAAAACACGTGTCAATACGTCAGACGTTGAGAATATGGCTTTGATTCTCAGTAAATCCAGGTAAATCCGTATCTTGTACTATTCGTATGAAAAGTCAACAAGAGCCTATCTCCCTTCTTCATTCTTCTGTACTCGTTACGAATAGACTATATAAATTCATTCTCTTCGTTCTTTTTTACTCTGAAGCAAAACAGTGGCAGACTTGAAAGTACGATTCCCAAGCCTGCAGGAAGGCATGAAAGGCCTCCTGAGTTCCGAAATGGAGAAAGTAGTGCGCGAGGAGAAGTTCTTAAAAGAGGAGCCAGAGAGACTCGAGTCTGCGCTAAAACGATGCAAAAAGCTGGCTAGCACCCTCGTCACGCTCAAACGGTACTGAATCTTCTTTTTTTCTTTTTAGTTAATAACCCAATTAGCTATGCATCGATACTCATTCTACGATTGAACTGATTTGCTCAATGCTTTTATTGGTAAATCTAGGTAACGGTGAGAATGAAAATTATACTTTCTTTTTTATCTATAAGCTTGGCGTCGGTGCAGGAGCAGCGATTACCAAACGCGGCGAGCGTAGAGGCCGAAGAGACACCACCGATCATACCAACGTCTGCACAACACTCCAAGGTAACGATGAAACCTGCCTGCTATCCTCTTTTTCTTTACCCTTTTATTACCCAAAGTAAACCTTGCTCTATCCCTGTGCGCCAATACCTTGATCGCATGCCGTTGGCCAATCTCCAACTGCTTGCTTTTCAAAAATCACGCGTGGAACAGCATTAATTATACAGTCTGACATGAAGAAATGCAAACTAGAGTCAATCAATTGTTCTTTTTATTCTTCAGTTTTTAACTGTACATTCTTTGTTATTGATCGCAAACAAATCTTGTATATAGGATATATCATTTGTAATAATTTCATAAAATCTTATGAAGCTGATATGTATTCTTAGAGTTCGGTCTGTTAATACTGTTTGAAACAGTCTTGTGTCATGGAAGTTTGATGAATTATTTCAAAGTTTTGTTCGCCCTGTAAATACGTTTGATCAGGAGCGCGTTTTGATTAAAAAATTTCTCTTGGACAATACTTTATGATGCAAGCAAACGAGAGGCTTCCCGTACTAAAGTTTACTTCACAAAGAACGTAGAACTGCGTAGAAAATGTGCATTCGCGCACCTTCTCTTCCACGATGTAGTTTGCCGACCGATACTTTAACGCTTAATAGAAACCAGTCCATAGATAAAAGTGTGATATTTTGTGAAGTAATCTGGTATACCGCTTATCCCTTAAATCCTACAATGCTAAGCGCATGCAACGAGTGATCGAGTTATCAATATGACACAAGCTTAATAATATTATAACATAACATAAAGAAAACAACGTTGTACCTTAAGAAAATTATATTGTAACTAAATATGCTTTACTGTTAATTGAAGTCAAATGGATAGTAAAGACATTGACAATAATATTGTCAATTTGATATTCGTTTACTTTTGAATTAGTCAATTATACAGGAAAGAGCAATACACTGTCTTGCTGCACTCGACTGTACGTCATTGCTGAATAATATTAACCGTTCAAGTACTTTCGCAAGTTACTTTTGAATAATTGAATTTCCTGAGTCTTTAATAACGACGATATTAAATGTAAACGTAACATAGACTTCTTGTATGAATTAAGCTTGCTTAAAACTTGTCTGGCACTGTGCATCAAGTGATTATGTTTTACGTATAAAATTTCTTTAATTACAAAGTACCTCGCTGCATTTACGTCACTTGCAAATTCTTTTAAAAGTAGATCCATGTGACTTGACATCTACTTAATTACTCAACAAGTGTAATACTGTGTGTTTCCCGTTAACGAAGAGTCGTTTGATCCGGACGTAATTCGTCATTTATAATAATCGCAGATTTTGTGCAGCTAGACAGGGTTATAACGTAAGAAATTATGAAACAAGTAGTTACACATTGCAATCAATAATCGGCATAGTTCTGGCGCACAGTACAATTGGTGACTGTAATTCAGTATTGTTTGCACTAGCAGATTATTAAAGCGCGAAATATTTTTTGTTAGCACTTAAGTCACTAACAAAGTCCCAGCCACGTGGAGCTGGACGTTTTTCTTTCTCAACGACCTGACTAATAATTTGCTAGTTCCTAAGCAATTTAGTTCTTCATTATGATTTTCGGTACTATTTCATTTAAAAAGAAAAATTAAAAATAAACACGAAATCTGATGTAAACCTTCTTAGATTAAAATCCGAATGCGAGCAGTTTTTTTGTTGTCCCCGCCCTGTTACAATATTATCTGAAATTGGGCACCACGCGCACATTTTGTGAGAAACTAGGACATTAGAATTAGTCTCCATAATATTTACCTCGTAGACAATTAGCTGATGCTTCGCTCGCCAATTCATAAACTTCTCCCTGCACGGGGCCTTCACGGTTTGGTCGACTCCATAAAATCATCCATAGATTCGACCAATAGAATTTTCACGTTAATTCGCGAATCCATTGGTACATCATATCTCGTTCAGCGATTCAATATTTTTGATACTCACCTCGTTAATCCATAATAAAATGGTTTAGTGCGTGACAAAGAAAAAAAAAAAAGAAATTGAACTTGATCAAACTCGAATTGCGTGCAGCCACCTTAAATAGCACATTGTTTTATATCGAGTGCACCTAGCCACTCTTTATGCCAATTTCTCTCTAATTAATACGGGATACTTTATAACTACTATCCGATGGAGTTGGTGTCTAAATAATTCCTGCAACTTGTGTTTTAGTGGACTCCCCTGTCCCAAAACCCAAAAACCAATTTCAATGTTTGCTGTGTCCCGATAGAATAGATATTTTACATTTAGCCCATGAAGTGACAAAACATTTGCGTTTACATCTGCGACAAGTTTTCATCGATACAATAGAAACTTTGTATACCGCATATTAATTTGTCATTAAAGTTTATCTAAGATGCTCGACATGGTTTGCTTCAAGCAGTATCATATCAGTACAACATTATTGAACTTGTAAATTACCAAATGTCAAAGCGAGTCGACTTAGCGTCTGAAGTCCACAAGACTCAAAGTTGTAACGTGGTTCGAGGTAATTGAGATTGTAGAATTTATTAGAAAAAAAAAAAATGCATTACCCAGCACGAATCAGTAACACAAAATATTATCTTCCATGTACTGAAAATTGCATCTCCATTCGACATCGTTTTAGCGTCGCTATGTCGCAATGTTTTGTCAAGTCATTCTGTGTTAGTTGTGACCCATAAGAAACATAAATTGATGTGGTACCACATAAACAAATAAGTCTGTCGGAGTAACAATGATTTTACATACGAAAAGTCACTGTTATACCGTTATTAGCTTTCCTCTAGAGAAAATCAAAATAAAGGACACTAGTAAGATAACGAGAAAAAATGAAAAAAGAAAAACGAATAATCGTACACGACAGAGAACACATGCGATTGACATAACCAGATAGTAAAAGTGAAAGATAAGAGCCGCAAGAAATGAATATAATATTAATTTTTATAGTATGGCTGGAAGTGGAGTACTCACTTCAAGGATACCGTACATACCAGTCACGAGTAATCTTTACTAATTCATATTAATTTATTATTATTCTATACTGTTATATATAATACTTCTCATCGTTCAATATATCTATTTCATAAATTGCATACACAATTATCATCCTTCACGAGACTCAAATTATTCTGTCGAATGGTTCGCTTCGAATAAATACTTCACAGCCCGCCAATTAGCTTTCATGAAATTCCAAGCTGGCTTCGCAACAATAAAATTAATAATATCCCTATTCTATTAGCAATAACATCACGGCCTTCTCTTGTATTGCTATAACGTTACGAATAAAAAATTCTTTATATTTACATTATTCATCAATTGCCTGTAATCGTTGATCAAAAGCCATCGCTGCTATTCGTGCATATGCAACGTGCACTTTATTAGTACAGTGAACAAACATAATATATGATATTTATCAAAATCCCCTTTTGACATTTGAAATGAATTCAATTACAAATGTAATTACAAGTTTTGGATTTAGATTATATATTTTCGACAAAGACATCACCAACCAATGACATTTAATGTTTTCACGCATTTGACAGAATATTTTGAGCTGTTATTCAAACGAATATCTCACTTCATACATGCTACAGTCGTTTTAACATATTTCAATTCTTAATTCGTGCTTGTTCTGAGATTGTTTGGGTTTTATACGGATATAAAGTTATTTCTCAGTTTCTGCAATCTATTCGCTCTGCTATTGAAAAGTTCTCTCCTATGTACATAACTGACCACAGCAATGGGTGTTGCCGTTTAAAAAAATTTGTCAATTTAAACAAAGCATGTTATATAAGAATTCTGACCAACGATAAGATAAACTTTACAATAATATCAATGAGGCGAAATGGTCAAGCAAGTTACATTCCCTCAGGATTATTGTTTGTAATTATTAAAAGGCAACATTTATGCTGATATATATTTCTATGAATTTTAATATAATGTGCATTGGAATTATTTGTCATTTATATGACATTCTGGCACTTCATATACATATGTATATATATATATATATATATTGTCTATATATATATATATATTTATATTATACGACCTCACGATGCAATTGTCTGTCAAAATTCTACTTTGCTATTTCTCTTAATTTCAAACGCTCTTTCTTGGCCTATCTCAAAATTTCAACTATATACTTTCACTTTAGGTCTTGATTGCGCAAGTACTCCTTAATGTTACTTTCATTGATTTACTATGACTTGATTAATCATATGGATCAATTAGACAACGAAAGGCGCGGATCCTTTTCTGTGTGACGGCCAATAAAAAATGCACATTCGAGGATCGTCGGAAACACATATGTATGCTCTTCGCATGCGCAAAGCAGCCAAGTGATGTGCTGCAATTCGAAAGGAGCCGCTAATTAAGTACTTTCTCACAAGACACACGCTCCAATCCACTTCCTATAGTAAGGTATCGCGACGTTTAAGGTTTACATTGGATTTCCTAAAATGGCAAATTCCATTATGATTATTATTGTTAATTATTACGATTATTATATGATTATCGATGCGTTTTAATCTGTCAAACCAAAACTATGTATTCCTCCTTCTCTTCTATCCATTCTGTATCTCTGTAATCTCATTGACTATACAAATTGGCATTACTTAACACGTATTATGTAATATTTGTAATTGGGTGACTGAGAGGGATCTTGTCGTAACGTCCAGGTATAATAAGACGTCGTCCATGACGGCTACGACGACGTTCCTCTTTGCTTACACCCTCTTTACAAAATATGTCTACTTTATATATATCATAAAGCCGTAGAGTTATAGTGTAAATTATTGTGACTAATGATTAATAACTTAATTGATCTTATAAAGTTTTATTGACATTTTCCACATATTATTTTCTTATACTTTAGCTTCTTATATATGAGTTTTTACGACTTTACCTAACTTAGTACGTACTTCTGTCACTTTCCACGTACTATCTATGTCTCCTCCACGAGTTATCTTGCGTTCATATAATTTTTTATCTCTCTTGAATACTTCCACCGCTGTATTACGTATTGATCTCTGAAGTCTTTTATTTGTATTGATACTATATATACTCCTTTTTTCTCTCTAATTCCATTACTACTGCCTTACTATAAGGATTGGACTGAAGGTTTTGTCTATGTATTTTTTATTGGCCAATTTTTTTATATTTTTTTTTTGTTGAATAACTAGACAACTTTTAGCACGTGTGTAAATGCATGCAGCATGCACGTCAAGTATGTAGTATGCGTTGATCGTTAGTAAGAAGTGAGGATGCACGAAGCGTATATTCCTGTTTTAATTACGACCCACGGGTAGCATGCAAATTTTGATTGATTTTCTTACCTAAGAATTGTTCGCAGGGTAGCAATGGAAAATTATTCGTTATTCGCAATTCAAGTTTCTGTGATATTCGGCGAACTGTAAATTACACGGTGCACACTTTGCATAGAGCAACAACGAGACACGCTAGAATTTTGCAGTAGATGTTCAGCTTTGCGTTTATAGGTTAAAAGACGTTGCTGAGTATTTATCCTTGTGTAAAAGGAAACTTGAATATTTATTAGTTCATCACGTTCATGTAACACGTATTGAAAAAAATATATCAATTGTTCAACGAATGTATTATTAGTGTGATTATTTTCTATCACACTGACAATTTTTCACTACTACCCGGCAGGACAGTGTCTTTTTACTTCTTATTCATTACCAATGACTGACAATCTCACAGCGTCATATGCGACTGTTCAAATTGGGGAACGCAAACGGAGTTCCGTACGGACAGTTTTCTAATTTTGAATTTTTGGTTTTTGATTTTTGTTTTTAAGTTGACTAATACCGGACAGCAAACGATGCCAAATGTAAAAGAGCCTCAAATGAGTACTGACTTGTAACATGCACAACACACAAAAACGTAACCGACTGCAGGTAACTATCTAACAGAATTGATATATTTTAAATGTTGTTTTCATCATTTTTTTTTGTCGTTTAAAACTCATTAACATCCAATGTGCCTTATTTCTCTGTCTCCTCTATTTCTGCATGCACGTTTGCACAGACTTTGTTGGCATGATAATTGAAATAAAATCAAAAGCATAAATATAGTTGGTGGTACGTGGAAGTTCAATTACCCCAGCTCATCATTCGTCAATTGATTGCATAGACCAATTTATTATGCTGAATTTTTTCATCGGGCGTATACACGATAGTATCACGTTAAACATTTGCCTGACATTATCTTCCATGTACCATCTTAGCCAATCGGATATCATTATATGATACAGGCAAAATATCTTATACGTCTTGATACTCAAGAAACACTATGGCTATATCGGTTTTTCCACAGTATCGTCATGTATTCCAAATACACGTTAATTTGACCGATACTTGAGATTCATGGAACAGCCACGGGTAATCTTGTAAATAATTTGCTAAGTACTAGCGGAATATTTTGTAATGACAGTATCGGTTAAGAGAGCCGTTGGGATGTTTTGCCTCTTAAACAATACCGACTAAATTGCACACGAAAGCAAAAACCGTATGAATTGAGAATGTTCATAATAAAATTTACTGATTTTCCCTGTATGAAACAGGCAACTGCCCCTGTGCCAGCTGAACGCACTGTCGTGGGGTCAGCGGGCATCCTCGGGGGAGGGCCCCACGTTGGCGACCCATCCACCCCCCATCAGCAGCGTCCGGAGAACGCACTCGACGCTCTGCTAGATGAGCTCCAGACATTCTCCCGTCCGGCATCACAATTGAGTCAAGCATCAAGCGTGAGTCACTCGTCAAATCGTCCCCCAAATCTCTCAGAAATTGGCAGATCCGCCAGCCAGGTGAAACAGACGAGTCGAGCGCCGAATATGTCGGACATCGGGAGAAAAGGAAGCATAGACTCATCAACAAGCTTAGCCATCGTTACACCAGGCCATACCAGTACTCTACGCAGACTCCACTCCTATCCATCTAGCTCAGATACGGACACCTCACCACCCATAGCAAGGCTGCAAGTCTCTGACGGCACAACTCCACCTCAGAAGCCACCTGTTCCAGAAAGAAACGCTGAGCTTCTTCAGCTCGCAACAGCTAGAAGGGTACCACCGCCTCCACCACCAAGAACCAGTTCCAGATCACCACTGGCAAGTCCTACAAGTCCTCAACTTCCGCCCCGGAATCCCACAGGCACTCTGCGCAGAGGTCGTACCAATATTAAGGAAACCGGGAAACCCCCTATGGCACTGCCACCAAATGCCAATGCAGGAGAAGAGCATATTCCACCAAATAATATTCTGTCTACTAGTAACTCTAGCTCATGTGAGAGTATCAATTCCCAAGAGGGGTTACAGAATAAGAAAGGGAGGCAGGAGCAGCTTGAGCAGCGTCATCAGGAATTGTTAAGAAAGCAAAAGGCTCTGCAGGAGCAGTATGCGAGATTACAGCAATTACAAAGAAATGCATCCGGTCTGACCACCGTACCACCGGCTCCTCCGGATCTCTTAAAAAAGACAGGTTCCGAGAGTAATTTATTAGCGAAAATGGGACTCGGTTTGAGCACTGCCAGTTCTGGATCGTTAACTAGTCTCACTACTAAAGCTAATCAGGACCAACAGCAAAACTCACAACCCGTGCAGAATGCCACTGGCAATCAGACGACAACCAGCAAGATCTACGAGACGGATATTCTGTGACCGAGAAGTGGGCTATTGCGCTCGGGGATTTATTACAAAGTTAACTTGCTGCTCAATGCTGGTGCAAGTTAACGACTTAAGTACACGTTAAGATTCGCTCGGTACGAGCAAATCAGTCCGACGTTTTAGCGTACATCAATACAAGCTGTACTCCGCTCAAGATGCAGCAGTACAAGTTCAAGGGGATGCACGATCCCTTTATTACTTGGTACTTTTGATAAAGGCAAATGCAATTGGCTTTGCCAATTAATGGCGGAGATTAATTGGAATCTTTCATTGAGGCGCGATCGTTCGGATTCGTAAGGCAAATTTCCTTCCGGGACCATCGCGCTTACCGATCACTGTACGATCATATTGGACTGATCGGATTATCGTCGGAATTGCGATTAGCATACAATTAGCAAAATACATTTTGTTGATAATGTATATGAGAACGCGACTAATTGATATAGGAACTGTTGTAAATTCACTTAGGCCAATCATTGTGGCTTTTGGGAATCCTTGTACGTGTCCAGAAATAATCAGACGTGCGATAACAGAGCTGCGACTCGTCGGTGATTGACCATCAAGAGTAAAATGGAGAGGAAAAAAAATAGAAAGAACCATTGCTGGAGTTAATAAAAGCGAGTGAACATGACATAAAAGAATGAATTTCTAAGCACAGAGAGTCATCAAACTGAATGTAAAAACATACAGTCTCAATTCGCATACCTACATGAAAATTATATACTATGTAGAAGTTAGCAGAGGTCGTGCGCAATAGCGAAACGAACAACTTAGAAACTACTTAATACCCCTAATTGTAACTCTAAATAACGAATTTAAACGAATAAGATATTTAATATTGCTCGGTTTTGGCTGTTATATTGATAGGTATGTGTCATCACAGAACAAGGGTATACCAGAATGGGATTTTGTATAGTGTGCTCTTTTCTACAGAATCCCATTGAGCAGCACCGCTGTTCAAGTCAAACCTCGATAACATCATCCAAATCTTGAAAACGGCACGAACATAGTTTTTGCCGTTAACGACACTGTTAGGCATTTTAAAATCACTATGACATTGTCTTACGTCGCGTTCCTTTGTCCTTTTTAAGATAACCAATCAACAATTCAATCGAAAATCATTCGACGTGTCGAACGACCGAATAAATTGTCATAAACGCTACTCGTCGGTAACATCGTTTTCTTCCTGATCCACCGAGTCTACAAAAACCTTATATCATTGCTATTTCCACAAATACGTAAATGACATTTTTTATTCGCTATTAAACTCACCTTTTGGTTAGATAAATTACTTCTTTTAATCGAGTCTCATCGTCACGTCGTCATGTATCACTCGTCACTCCCCATAATTCCATTAACTACTAATATATCGTCATCGCGTGACTCCTTGACGTGAGCCAACGACAATTGTAAATCTGCGTGCGATCATTTCATTTCTCAACAATGTGTACGGAAACTTTCATTGGAAGCTTATGCTTACTTTATGCCGACTAATGATTAATACAAAATATTTATTAAATGAAAAATCAATCGTTTAGAAAAGAAATCTAATCTACTTAGCTGGGACTTAAATGAGGTATAATATTGAATATCATGAAGAAATATAAGCATAATTTCATAAGGAGTCATTCGTTCTGTTCAAGAATCTGTAACGACAATTTTCAGCTTGATAAGTTCCCCGACGTATATGTATACCTATCTTTTTACTTCTACTGTGCCAAGAAGTTACTTTTTTAAGGTTTCCTGCCTACCGACGTTAGAACGATTCTTCGAGGTTTTTTATGTTCGAACGAACGTAATACTTTAAGGTCTATTTAGATAATTATCTATAAATATAAATATCTATATATATATATATATCTAT
>JARQTG010000183.1:4180449-4559827 GCA_030142615.1 Syrista parreyssii | reverse complement strand
TATATATAATAATAATGTATACATATACATTGACACCGTAAATAAAATAACTGATTAAAATATATACACGTATTACGATCGACGACTGAGCGCGCAGTTAGATTTTCACATGCATTTTATGTAAATTATATATATATACATATATATATACACATAGTAGGGACGTATGTATTACTCGTTTCAAAAGAGATTTACAACCGTTGGTGAAAAATAACAATTAAAGAACGTGCGCATAGGGATAATTCACGATTTATGTAAGAACTATGAATATTATAACGCCATATACAATAACGCACGGTAAACTATACATATATTTTCTAATTACAATTAAGCATGATAATTAGTTGCTTCGTCAAATAGGCCATGTTATGAATTATTTAACGCGTCCGTTAAATATATTCTATTAGACTTGTCAATCGTATCAGACGATCACTATTTTCTCTCTGCACGTTAACCGTTCATAAGACAATCCGTGTTTACGCGGTGAGAAACCCGAAGCTACGTGAAAGATATAAAAGTTTCTCGATTCATGCGATTCCTTCCTGATTGATTGTCTAAGACGAGCGAAGGAAATGTTTTCTTTCCACAAACTAAAGAAATGTACGAGGACATTGTAATGCCCACGTTCTTCTTGGATCATTGTAAATCTTTTTTAAACGACTAAATGATACGTATAGTTGAATTTGAATGAAACTTGCATCATCTGTCATCCAGCACGCATTGCTATTTAAGGTCACACATGAAAGATCTGTACGTTGCGACGAGTAATGAGAAAAATAAGAAGAAAGGAATACAAGCGCCAAACAATAAATTGCGTTTGCAAAATAATTGCTCAATAATTAACAACCGAAACGCAGCAAGTATTATAATATGATATATCGTGAGAATTGAAGTCACTCGTCGAATTTATTTAACGATACTTAAATGAATATTCGTGAACTCATCACCACGTTAGAGAAACGATTGATGTGCCCCCCCCCCCCCCTCCTCCTCCCACCCTTCACTCTTAACCTGTTAACTTTAATAACGCCCGATGGAAAATCCTATTAAAAATCCTCGTCCGAATGACTGCGAGAAAAAGTGGATGGAAAAGTCTCGCACGAAATTACGTATCACGGCTAGTTAAAAGAAATCATTGTTGTTGATGCACGCCTTTGATTGATTCCATACGTCTTAGATAAAATGTAACGAGACTTCCTTTGTAAGCGAGGAAACTAGTAAGAAGAAAAAAAGAAAAAAAAAAGGAAAATTTTAGCTCAAATTTCATGGATTATGAGTATCCTCATCGTCTATCTGTGCGAATCGCTGATAGCGACAATATTTAGCAATGTTCATAGATAAGGAGTTTAATTCGAGAACGGAAATTGATATTTTATTGTTCAGATATTTTATGAATTACGACTCTGTTATTGATTTTAGGCGACTGCTATTATATTAGATAAATTATTGACGAAATCATTATTCGTATTATAAATAGAAAATACAGTATTGCCAGAGATGTAGCTACTTTGACTACACTTCTAAGAGGAAGGTCAAGTGTGGATGGTTCAGTAAGGATGGTGAAACGAAAGAAAATAGGGAGAGAGTAAGATGCGTGAAAACTGAATATGGGAATACGCAGCCACGAACCATTTTTACGTAAATTACCATTGTACACTATAAAAACTATGGTAGTGGCAACGATTATGTAACACATCATTTATGGAGAACTGTACGGACTGACCAGTTAATATTTATCATTATTACTCTTGAAGATATGTTGAACTTGTGTAACACTATATAGTATATGTCGCCGAAGGGATATTATTTATAAAATTATCCCAAAGAAGAAAAATATTAATGGAATTGTGTTCTTTTCTTGTCGCGCATCCTATTGCAACTTGTGTTTAACATATGTTCAGGAGTGTTATGATAATCAATGGAAATCTGTGCGAATCACCGTAAGATTTGATGTGTCAATAATATATAGATTATTGATTAATCATTGACATAAGTTCATTTCTAATCCCAATTTTTGTATAAATCATCTATTCACGCAGTGCAATGCTGTGTGGAATTCTAAAGGAAGCTGATCAACCATTTAAGACTTCACTGCTAATTTCTTTTTTAATTCTGCATGATTGGAAACGATGTAGAAACGTATAAACGTATATGAAGCAGCAATTTTTTTGGCCCAAACATAGAAAAAATATATTGATTTGAATGGCCTAATAATAGCTAATAGAATTTCAAAGTTTTACATTCATACCTTAATTTCTCTTATAATGGATAATATCATTATATGAATCATTTTTATAAATACAATATTACTTTACACATAGTATTCGATTCCTATTTATTTACAGTTAATTGTGATCTTTATTGATAACGGAATAATAATTTACGACCGCTTACCAATTATAAGGATAATATTACAGAAACAGCATAATGACACCTATTTTGGTTCTCACGCGAACATGTATATTGTTCCAATTTAGGTACTTATTATAATCATTAATATCGATCTTGTACAAAGTTTTTTTGGTGCATGTTTATTTACTACGATAGCCCCGCTCTTTATCTTTTAATTATCTGCAGTAACACAGGAAGAAATGATAAAAAATTTATGGAATATCTTTAAGGGAAACAGACTCTCGCCCGTACCAATACAGATTGAATTTTCAACGTGATTTGTTGTGTTTACAATAATTATTAATCATTAGTGTAATGTTTTCTGACGGTTCTGTACGCCAAATTGAATTGACTTGTTACATTTGTAAATGTTTGTAAGTAATATATAATAAAATAATCAATAATCATTGAATCATCTTTTCAGTGTGTATCTGTCCTCTGTAGTAATTAAACTGTATCATTAAAAATGATTTCATGTGAGTATATCAAACTTAAATAGAAGGTAAATCTATCATAGAATAGGTAGTAATGTTCTTTATTAAAAACACACAATGATCTTTATATATTTTTTAATTTAACTAAAGATAATAGTATTTTGTATTTGTATAATTCTCTGAAATGTTTATTACACTTCATTCGATACCATGAGCTTTCTGTATACCTTGGGTAACTGCATGTCTTTCTTTTTCAAGCTCCTTGTAAGACAGTATGGCTGCTTCAAGTTTACCCTTATTAGCAGCTTCAGATTTCACAAATTTGCGTAGATATTGTATGTCGTCGCCCTCATGTACAATGTCAACTGAATTTGCCGTTGGATTAATCTTGTGATATAACTCAGTGAATAACAAAGCATCCTCTATTTTTTCATTTTGTATGTTTTCAAGGAGCAAATTATCAATATTTTTGTGCCATGCTAAGTAAAATAACATTGGACCATAATGCCTTGTAGATCTGAGAAGTTCGAAATGATGTTCCTCGTTTACAGTAGAGTAAACTTTCTCAGTTATTTCAATGTATTTCGGATCGTTCGGTTCAAATTGAATACACGCCCGGTTCAGCACAAAATCATATTCCTGACGTTTAAGTAAATCCTAAAACAAGTATAGTATATGACATTGCAAACTCCTAAGGCAATTCTAATGGTGATAAAATTTAATAAATGTAGGATACCCACTTCGAAATATTCTTGCTCAAACATTCGTGGTGTAATGATTTGTCTGCCAGGGATTGGAAAGTAAATTTGATTAAGGCGATGTCTCTCATCCCACGTTGCATGTCTGAGAACACCATTTGGTTCTCGCACAACAATAAAACGGTCGTAATCCGATATACCATAAGTTATATCAGTAAAAACATAATTGCATCTATCATATCTTTCTAAAGCTGGATCAGTTGAAATAATTTTATTAATGTCTGATCTCTTTTTTACAACTGGAGGCATTTGTAAACGAGTCTCAGCCTTTCGTTTAGCAGAGCGCATAGCTTTTTCGAGTTCTCTAGTTGTTAGAAATTTATATGTAGGAGGTTCCAGTTGCTGACCATCCCTTTGCGGTCTGAATACTTTTTTTAAATCGATTCTGGTCAATGTATGGAGAAGATTTTGTACTTCCTCATTGAAGAATAATGGGGCAGGATCTCTTTCATTTTCTATAAACAATAAGCGATAATGTCATATGTAAAATATTAAAATGAATTAGTAATTACAATCTTCAAACATTAATATATAACCTGAGGCTAATAAATGTGGAATGATGTGCTTACCAGTTTCCGATACTTTCGAGCTAAAAGCTCGGTATTTCGTAAATGAATTACATTGCGAATTTCGTAGAAACGTATTTAACTTTCGTAAAAACATGTTCCTTTTTGCAATCTTTTATTGTTTGCAGTTTACTACCATCCATAAGCCGCTTCACCGATACTGTACTGCACTGTACTGCTAGTACTCACTATGAATTTTGGAAAATATCTCTACCTAGCGGTGGAATGGCTTAACTACACAGCTACAGAGCATATCTCATGTGTACATATGTTCATTCAACTGGACTCAAATGGAAATTACGATGAGTGACACAAAAACATAGCCTATACACATTTCTTGTGTTATTAAATATATTGCAATGCGACTTCAAAAGTTTAAGCTTCCGTGCAATGCGGACAGGTAATTTTACTATTGCACGTTATTGATAATGTACTTTATTATTGCCATTATCCAAAATATTAGTTAATTTCACAAAGAACTATTATTTTCTTATATTTACACTGTATATTAAATACTGATAAGAATTGTTATTCTTCATTCTTTAATGAACATATTGCTTGTTGTAGCTTTGCAAATGCAGACCGAAAAGTCGTAATCGTCTCAGTATTTGGAAAGTCTCAGTTTCGTACAAAAGGATGCAAAGCAGAAATGCTCAGTTCAGTCCTTCAGGTAGAACTCTTAGATGAGCCAACAGTGGATGAAGAATCATCAGTAAGTAGAGAATCAAGTACTTGTTATAATATCATCATAAACAATTTATACTCAAAAAGAGATACATTGTTTTATGTAGTGTGAAATCGAAGGTTACCATGACGTAAAAGAAAGGACAGTGTATCTACATCTGAGGGGTCTCCTTGATGCTCACACACTTGTCAATTCTTATGATCATTTCATAGAGACTCATGAACGGAAGGATTTTCTAAGTGCATGGGCACATATGAGAGATAAATATGCAAGAGCTCTACTTATACTCTTTCATATTTCACATATTGTGATATTAACACATCCAACACATACATTCGATTACAGTTACGTGCATTTATTCAGAGCACTTGATATAGTTAGGTAAGAATCTTGAAATTATATATATTATACTATATGCATCAAGTACATGTTCCAAATATTTCCAGGCAAAAAACTTCTCCACAACTCTCTGATCTACTAAGCTGTATCTCTGGAGTGCCAAAAGACTGGATCTCTAATGTGAGACCTTGTTCTCCACGTGTATTATTTTATTTCGAGACATGTCCTGCCATATTTCGTGATCCTGATAGTGGTGCTAATATAAAAAAACTCGAACACTCTCTCGAGGATCAAATATATCATGTACTCAGGAAAAATCGTATAGTTACTAATATCAGGTGAATATTTCAGAGAAAAAAAATCATTAATGTACAAGAATCACGAGTCTCTAACCACCTCTAATTCTAAACGTAGCTCTAACTCTTTATTCGCCATACCGGCCAATCAGGAATTCGTCTATGTAAATACCGGTTCTATAGAGTCAAGGGACATCTTCGGCTATATGACCAGAAAATTAATCCAAAGTTGTAAATTGAGCTCTGGCGGTACTACTTCAAGAAGTCTAGCCAGCATCGAGTCTAATTTAACTGTGACTGATACCGAAGCCGGTAAGAATATGGAATATTAATAATTGCTTCAGTTCTATTAATCACATTCCTTATATTGCTATATTTAGTTTATTTTGTTTTTAATTAAATTTCTAGATTCCCGTACATTCAGACTCTTTCTTCAGCAGCACATAATATTGGCTTTCAGTAGAGGATTTGATGATAATGTCGGTCGACACAGTATACCTGCTCACTTTGAGGTAATAATATTTGTTATGTGGTTCTACATTAATTATCCTTGCAATTAATCTACTACAACATAAAAGAATAATGTAAACATCAATTAGATACCAACGTTATCCTTGTTCGTGGAAGTTGCAAGCAAAGTTTACGAGTTTTATATGCAAAGTACGGATAAAGAACTTTTATCGCTTCATAGCTTATTAGATACTGATGTGAAGTTCAGCAAAAGCAGATGTAGCAAAGTATTACCTAGAGCCTTACAAACGTATCAAGACAATCTTCCACAGCATTATACCAGGTAATTTAAAAATAATAAGTAGAGCAGTAGCAAAGGATGTTTATATTAATTTTATATTCTTATAGAGCGTATCATGAAACAAAGTTGGGTCATGCAATGGCTGTGTTTGAGATGCACGCCCGTGGACCACTTTTTGAAGAATTTAGCGAGAAACTACAAGTAGAATGCGATAAACACTGGCGCGCCGGTAGACAGATGTGTGAAGTATTATCATTAACAGGAAATCCTTGTACAAATCCAATTCACAAAGGCGGTAGCGAAGGTGCCGGCGGTGGTGAGCAGAATGAACCGCGAGATGATGATAGGTAAGAATTGACCTTAATTTAAAATAAAAACAAAATAAAAATAGAATCAATCTATTTAGTGATCTGCAAGTTATGGAGCATTGCAGTGGAGTTCGTTACGTTTGTGCTTGTAATTGTGGTCGTTGTCAAGGCTCCCGGGACGATCCGTTTAGCTTGCGACAGGCTAACTACGACTACTTTCAAATGTTGGCGAAACAGTGCGGATGTGCACAGTTGGAAAATATACAGTTTCCTGTATTCCAACCTAGCACGCACAATTTTAGGTAAATATATCATTTACACCTTCGATATCAATATGTATTTTACTATTATAATCTGGCATTTTCATACTGTTCAGAGCCGCCCAGCTATTTTCGGCTACACAGCGGAAAGATTCTTTGTGTAGAGCAGAGCTTTCTACACCCCAAGGACCAACCCAAGGGTGCAGTTTAGGTGTGAGCAGTTTACATGGTACGTATAACTTCCCTACAATGTCGTAATGATAGATCTTTTTTTCTATATATTTTTAATAACACCTTTATATTCGGGAACACGAAGATGGTATTGCAGCGTACGGAAGTGGCGGACAGTCTCCACCAACTACGTGTGATCCTACAGCTCCAAGACTGTGTAGTAAGACTAGTCTAACCCCTAGTGACGGGCACAAAGTTGTTATACAAGTAACTGATGCCGATTCAGAAAATACCAAAGGTAATGAAAAACTTTCAAAAACATTTTCAATTTTTTTCCCCATAAATTATTCACTATTTTACAATAAATTATAATAGGTATAGATAAATTATTTTTTTTAATATTTAACAAAAATGGCTTCGTGCCTGTCAACACCTGAACAAGGTGATACCAATATTTCAGACAGAGCCTTAATCAGACAGCCATCTACCACTGAATATCTGCCAGGGATGCTTCATACGGAATCACCTTCAGGGCTTTTGCCACAATTTTCTAGCTGGTCTCTTGTATGCCTTGGACCCAGTAGTCTTTATTCGCATAATTTAGGACTACAGCATCAGACTGGAGTATTAAGCAATTCTGCTTTTCTACTACCTTGGGACGTGACCGTTAGGTTGGTGATTATAACATAAAGCAATATAAGCTTATTAGTGCCATTAAATACATCCATTCATTATACCCTAGATTGGAACATCAGAAAGATAGAGGATCATTGTGGCCTACGGTTGGCGATCACTCAGGACACGGTTACTCGCCGCGAGGAAAGAATTTCCAGAACATGAATACGATACGTGGTCGGAAATCCAAAGGTGGCAAAGAATTTGTAGTAAAAATATTCGTCGGTGTTGAATATGAATGTCCGCGGGGTCACAGGTTCATGGCCTCCGCGCCTGATAAGGTTTTAAAAGCGAGTGGAAATGGAATAGTTAAGGATAGTGGAAATAAAGTGACTTCCAGTACAGTGGATATGCCACTTTACTTCCCATGTGCTTGCAGGTTCGATAAAAATATGCAATACTGATTAGAAAAGCAATCGGAACATAGACTAATTCTCTCGTTTTATAATAGACAACCTAAACCACTGATAGCACAACTTATGAGGATTCATGTAGTAACTCCAAAGGCACCTGTTCATGTTACACTGAACCCACGTGTTCAGCCAGGACCACCGCCTTGTCCGATTTTCGTAACCGGCTGTGAAGAACCAATAAAACTTTCTCAGAGTGCTTACTGGGTCCTCAGATTACCGTATCCTTTCGGAAAATGTACAATACTTATAATTTGAAAAAATATGAAATCCTTAATTTCGATTCAGTTATGTCTACATGGGAGAAAAAGGACCATATTTGGCACCGAAGGAACCAGTACCTATATCCCATGGTCGCCTGTTAGCTGGCATGTATGGAATCAGCGAAGTAGTTCCAGAAAAGAAATAAAATACTTTATTTATCAATAATGAATAATTGACAATGTAATCATTAAGCGAGAATATTCATTCTCTAGCTGGACTGAGGATTCATAAGAATCGATATAGTAAAATGTGTTTTCGAATAAAATGACTTGAATAAAAAATCATATGTCCTTAAATTACACAACAATTATTACATATTTTCAGAACAGTGTTTCACTTTTAATAATCTCTTTTACATATTTACAATTACCATTTATCTACCGATACAATTAAAAATGCAGTGAGTAGGTAGACTTATATCCTTTATAAAATGCATTTTGAATATAAAAATAACACGTTGGCAAATGAATACGTCCATTCCAGTTACTTTATCCTGTTCATAATTACCTACGTACAAAAATTTGCAACATCCTTTACTGTTAAATTTCCTAGAGCATTAATTTAATAGCTAATGGTACATGATAACACGATAACTTGTCATTGGCATTGTGCGGTAATCAGACGTTAAACATACGACTTTCAGATCTACATTCTTAGATCAAACTTAAGTTTCAGTGCTCGTCTGCCACATGAAATCAACTTACGGGTCCACGAAGGAAATCATGATATACCGTGTGCCTTTGGTAACCCTTAATCCTTCATGATAATGTGTTAATCTTCCAGGATGCATCAACATCCATCCACGCTTAGTATCAGTAACAGAACAATCGTATCGTATAAATCTGCATCCACCGCCTTCGTAATCAATTCCTGCTCTGTTCAAGGCAATATTTATTGTATAAGTTGAACTGTCGTGATGAGGCTTCAAAGATGGCTGCTCGTCAGGACGATACCGAACAACAAAGTTCATAAGGGAGCGTGGAGGCTGTCGTGAAAAAAAATTCAATATTATTAATATACAAATTATTCTATCCTCTAATAGCAATAGTGTATATACATGAAAAGTGCAATACATATATATATATCAGAGTCGAGACTCAATTGCTAATAAGTGCAATTAATGTATATTTTTATCTCTATACCATTTACGTTCCAAGTACCATAATCTATGTTAACCCATACTTGCGTGAGTTTCAACGAACAAGCCTATTAATAAAGAATTGCCAATCATTATCTAATTCAATAATCATCGAGCGTCACCAATTGAGTACATATAGTTTTCAACCATAATCAAACTATCCAAAACCGAGTTGACTTTTAAGTAACCGGACGCTTACATAGTCAATGTATCCCTCAAATGCACTTTGCTGCAACGGGTTGACATATTCTTTAAGGAATTCTAACCAATGCTCGTCGAAGCCAACTTGGGTCATATGAATGTCACGCGTAGGAACGGCTTCGTAACCGCCTTCGAGTCTCGGATCCTAGAAATAGGGAGATGTGTTTATAATACATGAGTATTCTTACGTCATGATAATATCCTGTGAAGACGAGCTCTTGAAGAGGCCTAACGTACTCCTTTAAGAAGTACAGCCACTGTTGCTCATAGTTCACTTGAGTCATGTGAATATCACGTGTTGGTACGTTTTCGTAACCGCCTGATAATCTAGGATCCTGTCAATCAATTTAGATCTTAATTTATAGGATATATTATAATTATATTTATATCATATAAACTGAGAAGAAACTGAGTGGATCCGATGAGTATCAATTTGAAAATATTTTAACATATGCCAGATAATATAATTATTATATATGATTAAATGATTTTTAAGTAAAATAGAAATTACGTACAGTATTAGTACCGTCTGACCATTTTCCAAAAGCTTCCATGACTTGTACTAATTCTTCTGCGAATCTATCAGTGACGATTGGAAACCAATACACATCAGGACATGGCTGCAATTGCATAAGTGTGAAAAATATTGTATAATAATAAATATTTTTTAAATAGCTATAAGGAATCAGAATATTACTTGAATGTGTGTGTGATTCGGGTTGAAGTTCTCTGTATAATTTTGATGAATGTACCTCCTCTGCCAATCAAGTTTATTATCAAATATTTGATATAAATCAGGATTGGTTAGCTTGATATCATAATTATCCGGACTGACCAAGTGTCCGAATTCGAGTCTATTGCTAACATACATAAAAATGTCTCTTTCTCTATTAGCCTGCGCAAATGCCATATCCGTATCCAAATCTCCTACAGCATAGACTGGACGAGTAGCTTTGTTACTAATTAGAGTAGCGTTAATAAGGTAACAATTGCTAACAAACGGTACGTTCCATAATCCCCTGAAACAAATAAGGATTATTATTAAATTAAATTGATATCATTTTACATACAAGTATATGTATACTATGTGACTTTTCAACAGAAACTGATCTCCTTGCTATGAGTGGCCATAGGTTCTACGGCCTCGGTGAAATTTCATTCATGCGCTACGGTAGGACAATATGTTGTTTTTCACTGGTCATTATTGAATGTTTTGGCGGGCAGTAACTCTTGTGCTGCGATTGGCCGATGTTCATACAGGGAATGGCTTATGCATAATTATCCAATTGAGATTCATAACTCTGACACTAGAGACTGCGTTACTATCGCGCGTATAGCCCATTCATATTTTGGGCTGGAGAAACAAGAAGATCCATACACCGGTACATCGATAAAAGCTGACACAAGTATTTGACTGACGCGGTAAGCAAATTTTATTTTAATTCCTCAAACAAGCACTGAACTAACAACAACAATTGTACGGGGTGTGACTCGCCGGGGTGAAATATCAACTTGCTAAATAATAATAAAAACATAACGTCCATCAATGAAACATAAGTAGATATAAAAAATAAATCAATGTGAGTAGAAGATAAATACGCATTGACTTATTTAATGTAAAAATTAACGGTGTAAAAATTAATTGCATTAAAATAAATTTCTGTGTTCTACGAATTAATAATTATTTGCTTTGATAGCATTAAATATATATTAGCTCGATGTAAAATGACGAGTAGCAAATAATACTGTGCTTTAATAAAATTATATTTTTTTCCTATCATTAGCAGTCGAATATGTATGTTCCTCTAGGATCAAATGAAGAAATGCTGGTTATTCTATACATTGGCTTTAGTGATGACGTTCTCACTAGTGACAGATGCAGCAAAAGGCGGCGGTGGAGGTAGAGGTAGCAGAGGTCGTTCAAGAGGACGAATATATGGATCCGCAGTACCAGTTTTAATTCCACATCGCAATCCCGCTAGTGCGCATTATTATGAGAATAAAGACGTAGGTTTGATTTCCCATACGAGAAATTATTGTTATAGATTACCAATGTGCCTTTGCTTACAGGGTGCCAAGATAATTAAAGCATCCCACTTTGAATTAGACTATATGCTAGGACGAAAGATTACTTTCTTTTGTATGGCACGTGGATATCCAAGACCTGAAATTACTTGGTTCAAAGATGGGATTGAATTGTATCATCACAAATTCTTTCAAGTGAGTCAAGATGATATCTTTAATGATTCAATGTCAGGTACTTGACTTTTAAGATTTTAATTCCATAGGTTCACGAATGGCCTCTTGGAAATGATACAATGAAATCCAAAATGGAAATCGATCCGGCCACGCAAAAGGATGCTGGTTATTATGAATGTCAAGCTGATAATCAATATTCTGTAGATCGACGTGGATTTAGAACGGACTATGTTATGATCACGTATTAAATATTCAATCATGGACTATAAGCCACAATAAAAATTGTTAATTGCTCAATTTGCCAAATTTCTAAATTGCACTTTCTTACCAATAAATGAAGACTTTTAGTACTTAGATAACAATTAGTAGGAGGATTTCAATTTCTATTACACGATTATCGATTAGATCGGCTTATATTGAAATCTTTGTGTCAAGTAAAGGTAACCGATGAAATATTTTTGCATTTACAGTGATCAGGCCGAATGTGTTTATTCTCATCGTTGTGAATGAAGATTCTCTAGCCATCTATTGAACATGATAAGTGAAACATAAATTAATATTTACTTGAAAATATGTGCAGTACCTTGTCAATGTAAGACTGATTATATTCAAGATAATAAGACTATTTCCGCATTACGTTTCAAGGCACTTCTTTAGTCATCTTATTGATACGTTTAGTATTAAGATGCTGCCTTTGACTATTGTTGTAATACTAATAGCGTGTGATATTATATATATAAATGTAAAAGATTTATATAAAAACAAATCGATTATTAGTACATTATAAAATCCATTCATCCCAAGAAATATTCTGTCCACTTATATTACACAGATTTTTGGTGCACCTTCAAATAACTACGTATTCAAGTTACTCCGAAGTTCCCCCATCTCTACGTTATTAAGAAATAATTGGAGTAGACGAGGGTGGCATGTTTGTCATATCAGGCTTAATCATCGTGTTTAGTATTACATCGATAATTCTGCTGCAATCTATTTTCCATAGACAGAAACAAATTTTTTTATAAACAAAGTTATTCCTGTTCATAATAAAGTATGCAAATTATATAATCAAACCATAATTTTCACAAATCATATAAAAGTTTTAATCGCAGTACTCGTAAGGATTTCTTAATTCCAAAAATGTAAGCATTCACCAATAGTACTTTTTCCATGTTCGCGTTGACGGCATGTTTTTATAAATTTCCAATGTAACTGCACCAAGAAAACTATTCCGAGATTGAACAATGAAAAATGCCGTGGAATAATTTTAAATATATTTATATCGTGAGTATAGGTATATGAGCGGTTTGATGGTATCTGCTATGAGTCTGTAATAGATAGGAGAGGACACTAGGGGAGTAACGAATAGATGCCTGCCAGTTACATTGGTGTTCTGTGTCATCGCCGAACGCTGCATGCACACGGTGAGTACCTATCGCATTCATTTAGGGAATTGTCATGCAATAGTTATTCAATTTATTTTGAAACAAATTTATTTCACTTAGGATCTCTCGGGACAGTAACTGCAGCAACGTCTAAGTTTTGGGTGAAGCGTAAAAGCCACTGTGCACTTACTCAGGTACCACTGTGTTATTTAATTTCTGTGAACTCCTTAATGAACACTATTTTTCGAAACTATCAACTGTGCTATTGTTAAGATTAGCGTGCTGTATTTTAATGGCAAATGTGCTTTTGACAGCTTCGTACGGATATTGTGTTACAATATCAACATAGCCAAGAAATTGTCGTCTTCAAAACAGTGATAAACCGTGACAGATTTGCAAATGAATATGTGTTAATAATCGTACTCTATTGGTTCTAGAACATAATGCGCCGTACAACAGCTAGTGTACTTTTGCTGGTATTACTGGTGCTACACTGTCAAGAAATTTCTGGAAGGAGAGGCCGCACAAGAAGTAGAAGCAAATCTCGAGTACAAATTGGATTACCAATTACTGGAAAATATCGAGATCCTGAAAGTGATCAATATTATAACAATCACAACGTAAGTATTTTTGAATGATTTTGAAAATATTCATCTATTACCATATTACATTACATCGATAATCTTTATCAGGGTGCAAAGATTCTACAAGCGTCACACTTTGATTTTGAATACGTTTTGGGTCACAAGATTGCATTTCTTTGTGTGGCACGAGGAGCACCACGACCACATATTACATGGTTCAAGGATGGCACAGAAATTTACACACATCATTACCTACATGTTAGTATGACATCTCCTAGAAATATTTATACTTCAATCTCAAAATATTTTTTTTATAATTTATTGTTCATGTAGGTGCACGAGTGGCAAGTAGGAACTGACAAAGTAAAATCAAAGCTAGAGATCGATCCTGCAACTCAGATGGATGCTGGTGTTTATGAATGCACAGCAGACAACATGTACAGTATCGACCGTAGGTCTTTCAAGACTGATTTCTCCATTGCATTCGACTAAATTTATTTAGTCGTGAGATCGAGAAATGGAAGACCATTAGTGATAGTATTAAAAAATTATATTTTTCACAAGTACAGAATGATCGCAGAGCGAGGCGAAATTAATTTTTGCAGCCTTATTAATGTAGTTCTACCTATCTCTTGTAATTTTACAACTAGCAAGGCATTGAAGAACATGCAACGACGAGTCATTGATATTTTGTAGACACGTTCAATTCGGTCGTACGAATTGAAAGAAGTTTCAGAGAACGTAATGAGAAATAAGTAACATGTTTATTATCAGTCCATTCATACTGTTAATCACTTATTCTCCTACCGTATCCTAAACTCCTATTGACATGTTCAATTTTTTTCTCCGGATAAAATTATGTATTCAACTCACCTGCGGTCGTTGTTAATAATTTGCATATAGTCCGAGCTGCGTGCGTAGAAGCCATCGTCAGTAATAGCGCCCCAGAAATTACTCCAAGCTTTGAATGGCCGGACCAATAAGGGTGCAACTATTCCTCTTTGTTGTTCAACCAATAACTTGAATGTATGGACATTATCCAAGTGAGCTTCCGAGTCGATATAAAAGTATCCAGAACATTTCTTCTGCAAACAGTAGTCTCTGCAAAGAAACCCAGTGAATAATCATTAATATGATTTTCAATGATGAATATTGTTCGATCATTTGTTATCCTGTTATTTACATACATTGTCAAATCTTTGGCAGTCACTTCATTGATATTGTCGTCAGGTTTTATCTGCTTTAGACTCTTATATTCATCCCCATGTTCTCTAACAAACTTTTCCACTATCTTCTCGTGATACGGTACATTGTTACGGAGAAATAGATGCAGCTTGGATTTAGGATAGGCCTGAGCATAGATTCCTGCTAAAAATTCTTCCATAAATGGAGTTGGTTTTTCTATGAATACAGCAATTAAAAGAACGGGATAGGTTTCTGGTTGATCTTTATATAACTCGATCGTATCATCCCAACAGTTCAAGCATCCTTCTTCCAAATTCCAAGCTTGGGCCAAGTAATTTCCCAAAGAATTCAGAACGAGCTTACTGGCTCCATTTCCATGAACAATTAAGGGTACAGTATTGTAAGCGGTGTTTTGGATGTAGGCATCGTTTCCTTTAAATCTCAGTTCCACGTCGCCTAAAAAAATTAATAATATTTCTCACGCTCGTTACAATGTCTCTCAGTACACACCAAATTAGACATGGAGATTTCTTACCTACAGCTCCATTAAGATTCTGGAAAATCTCAGCCTTATGATCAAGCTTAATATTATATTTCTTTCTGAGTTCATCATCCAGATAAATCTTCGTATAAAACAACTGGTCATCATCTTGATCTTTAATATCTGTAGTAGATACTATAGCATAAATATCCGAAGCATATCCAATAAAGCCTCCAGAATTTAAATAGCGTTTGCCTCTGCGCGCCTCAGGATATTTAGAAGCCAATGACTTGTCAGGCCAACAGTAACCTTCTGCAGAAAATAATACTCGTGCATCGAAACTTAAAAATTTGTCAATAATTAATTCTGCAGATCCAATAAAGATGACATCATAACTGAAAATAAAACATTATTATACACTTGTACTTCATTCTGAATTCAAGTTGCAGCCATAAAACTGATTTTCATAGAAGAATCAAATTCCAATTACCTATCCGTGAATAATACTATCTTTTTTGTGTCGTCCTTGTACTCTTTCAGTGCTTCCTTGAATAAATTGACTTTCTGACCTCCTCCAGCAAATTTTTTCACGTCTCCACCCTTCCAAGTCTTGCCAAGTCCAAGTACCTTCAAATTATCAGCAAGTCCATTTACTCGGACTGACCTGGTAAATCTCTTGAATCCTTCAGTCTCATTTGTAGCCACAGTAAATATAAGGAGATCTGTAAAAATCAACTTTGATAAGTGAAACAATCTAATTTACCAAAAGAAAAAGACATGGCCCTTACACATTGACGCTTTCCAATTCATTTAATGAGTTTAACAGATATAAATTCATGCGTGACCCCTCTGCTTTTATCACAAGGCACGTACGTATGTCTCAACGACCCATACATTCTGATCCACAAATGATATCTTACTATTCTGCGTTATAATATTGAAATCTCAAACATTTCCCTGGTACTGCATAACAGCTTATATCACGTTAATAGCTAGGGGTTGCTAATTGATTACTTCAACAGAGATTCTGAGTCAGCATTTCATAGTTCTATATATAGAATAACTCTGTATGTCTGATCCCAGCAGATGATTCAACAGATGAAGATTCTAATCCTAAAATTTATCTCATAAAATATGTCCTGCAATCCTTTCTAATCATACACACGAATGGTTTCCTCTAATATTTCCATGTCACCTCAAATCATAAATTGTCATCGCTATAGTTTCTTACAATACGCCCAACCACGTCATTGATATCAGAGAAATGAAACTGTACGCGTTGGCATTATGTCATCTTGAAAAGTAGTACCAAGGAGCCGCAGCGCTTCCACTGACTGTGCTGTAATCGCGCTTTCATTTACTCCTTGAGATGCCTGATCATTCCTTAGACAAAGTATACATTACATTTAAAATAATGTCGAGATATTATAGGAAAGGTCAATGAATCATATACTAAGTACTCAATACAATCTTGCTGGTAAACAATTGTATAACAATATCTTGATGCGAGCTATTTGTATTTCATTCATTGAATAATCAAATCGTACAAGAGCTCAAATGATACGGGTACGAGAAATATAGTACGGACTACATAAAACGTATATTATACATACAAGTCTGAACCACGCCACAGAGTACACCTACAATAATAAATTCCTAAGAATTAATAGAGAGTATTACAGGTTTACTATGGAGAAATATTCAACTCTTGAAACTTATGGGAATAAAGTTTTGGGCACGAGTACGAGTGATTTGAAAGAATTTATTATCTTTATAGAATTAAGATACCTCTTGGAACTCGTTTTTTTTTTTCTCAGAAGATGAAGCAGCGGAAATAACGTGATAGCGGTGTAATCTGTGCGTACGGGCATCTGACTATAAATTTATCACTATGAAAATTATATTTGTTCTGCTGCAACTTTATTTCATATATTTAAAACTGGTTTGATCAATGATCGTTGCTGGATTATAATACTCAGTTACAGTGTATAAATGAAAATTGACGTGAAGGTAATTTGGATGTACCGTACGAGTGTCATTGTCAAGGTTCTGTTTCCGGAAGAGACAAACCATGACAATGGTAAACTATAAAAATGTTAGCCGACGTACGGAAATGAATTAGTGGTCATTATTTTCACGGCTGGTGGACAAATATAACGAAGTAAAATTCCAAGAGGTGTCAGAAAAGTTTTAATGCTCTTTATACGACGTGTATATTCTACGTGGTAAAATGCATCCACGGTTTGATATTTTTAACCGGGAAGTTTACTCTTTGCTCATTGAAAAAAATGCTCTTTAAACTTTCTCCATTACTTCTCTTTGTAATAGATGCGATAAGAGTACTCTGTACGTGGAGTTTGCAAAATCGGCGATAACAGGGAAAACAGGGTCATTAGAAACGGTATTTATAAATCCAGAAATTAATATTTGAACTATAATTCGTGTCAGGATGAAAATAAGGTATAATGTGTAGGTAATAGATTTTACTACTGTTATATAAAATTGGACGGCACGACTGACTAAGGCAGAAAAAAAAGACAGGCTGAACTGTTAAATTATGGCGGCATTATTCAAAACTTTCGATTACGCGATACCGATGACTGATATGGAGACAGAATCGGTTTCTCCGAAAGTAAGAAGTGAGATTTCCGCGGTGGAAGCTATTTGTGATCATCACGTAAAAATGAGTGACTGAACGTTCCTTTGCGGCTTCCGTAATCTTAAGAGTCGATACGTAGCAAATTGTGGGCTCCATTTACATCTAATTTAGTCGCATAAATAACATGTAATTCAAACAATAGAATAAATATCTATTCCCCATACAGTAAAATGCTTTCACAATCATTGTTAATGCTTCACGCGAAAATTACTATTCCATTCACGTTATTCCGATATTTATTTAAATTACCCCTCACAGCCTAACCCCTAATTTAAAAATAAATATACTTGTTCAATCTCCATATACAAATAGTAGAGTTACGTATAACATCACAGAAAACAATGAGTCGAATGAACGATGCGCATTGACTGTTTAAATGACAGCAACCCTTCTTATACTTGGACGCCAAGAAGAAAAGAAAAGGCATAAAAAGAATCTAACATTCTCATACCTTTCTGTTTTTCTGCTGGCTTCACTTCGCCAACGATGTAGCCAACTAGCAAAACGATGAAAATCACTCTGTGAACCATTATTCTTAGGACAATCTTACTGAACTCTTATTAGACACAACAAAGCCGAGACAAGCCTGACGGACATGCCGCTCCGACTGAATACCACGTACGGAAATTGTACGGCCGTATTGCACCCACACGTTTCGAGATGACTTTACTAACCGTACGAAAAACATCTGATATTTAAGGCATCCCGTCAAACACCCGGCTAGAATACTGTGGGGCGCATCTGGTGGTACATTAATACATTCAACAATTAAAAGATATAGAATCAGCTAGTACCGATGGAAGATATTTCAAAGAATTTAAAAAAATTATAACACTACATGTTGAGATTTTTAGAAGAAAACTTGCAAGCCTTTTCACCCCAAAAAAGGTTCTATTATTACAAAAAAGGTGTCATTGTGATCATAAAATCCTTAGAATATTTTGTTGCCGCTTCTTCTTTAATTATAATTCAATATTTGACTATGGAGAACGATTTCTGGTTTTAATCTAAATAATATTTCTGATCAGATTTGTTTATGCCTGTAAGAATGTCGCGCATGCTTATGGCGCTCAATAATACGCTGTAAACAGTGACACGCGCAATGAATTTATACAGAATTGTCCAGAATAATATAATTTTGAATATTAGGCTGTAATTTTGTACTGCATGTGTACTTTTGAATTCGATTTTACGTGCAGTAATAGTTACATGAAATGAAATATATGCTGAAACAACTGTAGGTAATCAGCAGGTTTCTTGTAGGTTAATCAGGGATATATTTACCCTATTGCGGTATAACAATGAAACGTAAATATTCGACAAAACAGAGAAAACTGATTTGTTAAAGAGTTTCAGGTATGTGTAGAATCATATATAAAATATAATAATAAAATAATTAAATTAAACATACCGTCACTGTTAATATCCTCCAACGCGGAACATTTAGGTTTTTCGTTAGACCACTCAATGATCTTTGGTACACGTCTGGATTCTTGACACTCGCAAGAGGAATTTACATTATTGTTACTAATATATGCATCGAGTTTCAAATCTGTATTGCATTTATTCGGATTTTCGCAACTTCCTAGATTCAATTGTAGCACAACTAATATCACAAGGTACACAACACCGTTACTCGACATGTCAAGAGCTCGGTTATAATCAGTTCTATTGGGACGACTAGGAGTACCTAGCGACAAAATTATATTTGAACTTTCAGCCAAGGAATGAACAGCTGGACGAGTAAAATGAAACTGCAGTGAGTTCGGTGAAATTTGCAATTTATACGAGAAAGTAGGAAGCTTCCTACATAATTGTTTTTGTCAAGAAATAAAAAAGTGGATCGACAGAGTTTTCTTTGGTTCCAAACATAGGTTTGTCACGCTTGCCTGGTCTGGGACTTCACGCTTTGATAGACCATTATAGGTCGATCGGAGCCAGATGTATTAAATTTGTTACTTTCGATTAGAGTATATCTCCTAAAGATTTCTAACTTTTCACCTTGGAAAAACCTCTAAAAATGGGCTGAATCATCTTATAAAATCTGTCGTATAATTAATCCTGCATTCTGCACAATTTCTATCCGTCGACAAGATACTAGTAACGTAATAGCATCAAATTTCATTTAATAAAAATCATTCCTAGGAAGCATAACAAATCGTGATCTGGCTGACACACAGTTTGCAAGTAAATATTACGAAAACAGGAAGAAAATACGATAGAATTGACGAAACGATTCGTCCAACATTTTGTCAAAAGTTTGTTGAGTCGAATGACAGTATTTTTATAGTAAGCAAATAATTAAGTTACGAAGAAAAGCTGAGCTAATGCCTAACAAATAAGATTATGCGTTGATTTAATATGATTACTGGGGCAGTAGTCGCTCTTGAGGCTTCTTTTGCATTTTGACGGAAAGTAACTAGCAGTACCACCCGGATCATTGATCATCGTTAGTGAGTGTCCTGTTGTTTTTCGTCGAGAGTCCAGAATCCCTGGAAACGGTGAAAAATGGGGAAAGATGATGCGGAAACCACGCAGTTGAAGCAAGAACTTGAGGATCTAATAAAAAAATGCAAGGTTTGCACCTTCAATGCTCCATTTATACTATTTTCCCATAGAACATAGTATGTTTGACATGATATCTTTTTGGTATCATTCATTTTTCAGGACGATCAGAAGAAACAACAGGATACAACTCTAGAAGAAGCATGCAGCAGTGTGGCGGATGCGCCAAAGGTTAAATTAGTAACCAAAAAGTTACTCAAAGGCCACATCAATAAGGTGAATTCGGTCCACTTCAGCGGTGATAACAGGTCAGTATTTTGCGCAAAGTATTGATTATGTGCATAATGTTCCTCGGTCACAACAAACGAAAGTAGTCAATTCGATATGGACCAAGTTGCCACGTTTATTTAGAAAAAGGTAAAAAAGCATACTTTTTCTCGAGAAACTTCATCATTATCAACCGTGAAGACGATCTACGTTTCTGGAACTATTACTCTCCCAAAACACCTAATCGAATGAAACGTTTCACTGATTCAGTTCATCCATCAATGCATTCTCTTTCACGGCATTCAAAACAGTAACTTTGTAATTTCTTCGTTATGAATCTATTTATTGAAAATTTGTCAACAGACACTGCGTCACGGGTTCGCTGGATGGCAAACTGATTATTTGGGACTCCTGGACTGGCAACAAGGTTCAAGTTATCCCGTTAAGATCCGCATGGGTGATGTCCGTTGCATTCGCACCTTCTGGTAATTTTGTCGCCTGTGGTGGGATGGACAATATGTGTACTGTTTATGATGTAAATAATCGGGATTCCACTGGTTCTGCAAAGATCACCAGAGAATTATTGGGATACGAAGGATTCCTCTCATCCTGCAGATTTCTTGATGATAAAACAATCATTACTGGATCGGGCGACATGAAAATGTGAGGATCTTGAATGCTCATTGTTATCATTATAAAATACTATGAGCACTAAATTATATAATATTACGAAACATGTAATTTGTAACTTGTATACAGATGCATGTGGGATTTGGAAGCTGGAAAAAAAACAACAGATTTCTGCGCCCATGCTGGTGACGTTGTTAGTATCAGCTTGTCTCCCGATGGTAATACCTACGTAACTGGATCGGTAGATAAGACATGCAAGCTTTGGGATTTACGAGAAGAGAAAGCAAAACAAACTTTCTTCGGTCATGAAGCAGACGTTAACTCCGTTTGCGTAAGTAAACGTCACAATTATATCACAATCAAAGAATAATAGACACCCTGCCTTAACTGATCGTGATTATTTCATTACATTTCTTAATGCATCAGTATCATCCATCCGGACAAGGCTTCGCTACAGCATCCGAAGATAAAACGGCTCGACTTTGGGACTTTAGATCTGACCAGCAATTAGCCACTTTCAAGCCACCAAATTCAAATCCTGGATTCACATCTTGCGGTCTCTCACTAAGTGGCAGATTCATATTTTGCGGTAGCGACGATAACTCTATTCACATATGGGACACGCTGAAAGTTCAACATAATGGTAAAATTTAATTTATAACAAATATTACAAAATATCAAGCAATTTTTTTCCAATTTTTATGATAAATGGAATTTTCTTTTACTTTTTTGTCATCATTCAAGGTACTATGACCGGACATGAAAATAGAGTGACATCTCTTAGCGTTTCTGGAAATGGAATGGCTGTGGCCAGCTGCTCTTGGGATCAAAATGTTCGAATTTGGGTATAAATCGTCAGCATTTCAATTATACACGAGCATACCCAGTACGAATAAAATGATAGTCAAAATTATATTCTCCGCTAAGGTTCCATTCACCAATTAATTGACAAAAAATGGAATTGATTATCTTCATATAAAGTGATAATGAGAGTAATCGAGTCATTTGTCAAGGGTAAATTTTCCACGTATATTAGAGGGGCGAAAACGTTATTCGCATAATATATGGATATAGATATTTTCTTTTCTTTTTCTTTATTATTAGAATCTTCCATTATATTAATGTTACTTATCGCCCCCTAGTATTACTTAATTCCGTGCAAATGTCTGAATAACGAACTAAGAACGCAACGAATGATAACTTATTAAAAACTGTTCCTCGTTCATTGTCCATCTGTCTGTTTATATTTGTATTGTTTATAAATCAATAAAAATTATAATTATTATAATAGCAATCATAATAACATGGAGAAGAAAATTTGAATACGAATTTTTATTTCTACTTGGGGATACCTTATTTTTTCGTTCATGTCATTATGGACTGTGCCATATATTTACCGTTTTACTTATAAAATTGAATATCCCTAGTTACAATTTGTTTTTATCCTATGTCGTACTCGTTACGCCGTATTGTTTCACCACTGATCATAGCCAACGACTTTAGTAAAATATCCCCACGTTTTTAAACTGCTAATGCTTAGTTGTTTGGTGGTTTAAGTCTTGCGTGTCACGATTACATCATAATCAAAACTTATGAATATATACATAATACGTGTATATATATGTCTATATAACTTGCGATGCGAATATCCGAAATAATATATTTGTATCAGTGAATGGAAGTTCAGCCGTGCGCAAAGAAAAATACCGTTATACTCATTTCTTAAACCAATCTAACACCGAAGCAGAAGTATAACCAATCAGTGTATCGTGTCGATCTAAATTTTATAATGTAATATTCATGCGCTACTCTAGATGGGCCACTATTTATTCTAAAACTAATAATCAACTAATCCGACATGTCATTCTTGTCTTTTCTCATTTATATCGATAAATCGTAGCTGCATCTAGATTATCTAGTAGCGACATAATCACAATCTCTTTTTTTTTTCTTTTGAAAAATATCTCTCTGTTCTTTAGTCCTCGTAATAGCGTTATATCATTACACGATTAATAATGACTCGTGCTCCGAAATGAAGAGTTGCCTCGTTTTCTTTTCTTTGTAAAACTTTTAGAATAAGGCTACTAATAATATTGCATTAACTACTGCAAACAGTCACTCTACGTATAGTGTAGTTATGACAGCTATGAGAGTCTACCTATAAAAACTTATTTTATGAGTGCAATTTAACAAAGCTCGGACGTTCATACTTTCTCTTGGATTGAAAAGTCATCGGACATAAAGCTGTGCGCGAATTGCATGTATAATTTTGCTACCAATAATAGTTTCCAAAATACTTGATCGGAAGTACACTGAGCTTTATCGATGTCTTGAAGTGGGGATACTGGCTGACTCAGACTTGGTAGTAATTCCCACTCTAGGCCATCGTTGACACTCAGGTACCATTTGAAATCAATATGTATTATAGAAAACAAAATTTTCACTAACGAAGATTTCCCTTCGTGCTTATTTAAATAATTTCTCAAATCATCTATACTGTAATCGACTTTGAATTTTTAGATTTTCTATTTGATCATAAAAGAAGGTATGGCAACCGGAACTTTGCGTAGTATTGAATCTATTGTAATATTAATGACTAGATTTAATGTACATTATGCCATTTTAAATTAAAACATCACTTTATATATGCTACGTCGATGAATAAAACACAGAAAAATACACAGCACTGTGTGGAATATGGCCAATACTAACTCGACTTTCGTATGAGGTGATTCAGACGATAATATCCCACTGGTAATTTCTGCAGCATATTTTTCTGTGTTGCGATAAAATATTTCTCCATTACAATCTTAAATTAAGCGCTTTCGAATTGCCTCGACTCTATAGACTTGAAAGCTGTCATAGAGTTTACGTATATTCGCATGGACCTTCCGTTGGGTCTCTGATGCTGTACTAAAATTAAAAAAAAATCTTCATTACTTATTATAGACAAACGACCGCGCATGTAAAAAAAAAGGTAATAATTCTTCGAAACATCATTAATAGAAACAACACTTTCTTTAACGGTATTATTAAACAAAGTACATAAAGTGACAATATTCGATAATAAATGGCGGCCGTGTAATTTACGTAACACGGATGTATACAGACTGTAATTAAAGTATCACAGAAAACGCGTATAAAGTTAACGAATATATAGTTTTCTCAAAAACGCGTATATACAATATATTGGAAAAAATCGAATCTCAAGGAAACGACACGAGGTGAACATAATGATTATATTAAGAAACCCGTATGCAAAACGTAAGGATTGGTGTTTCTTCTGATGATATTAATTCTCTCTCTTTCCCTTTCTGTTTATCATTGTCAAGCAGAGTAAATGAACCTGACAATACATACATCAATGTATCGTGACACTATTAAGATCAGAGCTTATTACAGAATGACTGTAAAATACTTCAATTAATAAAAGCGAAAATTTTAATATTACAAGGCCCTTTGCGCTGAGATTATCTGTTAGACGCAAACAAAATTGCATTAACCATATAAAGATTACATTTCATTTTAATTTTGATGTAGTCTAGACCTCATATAATGGAGAGATTTTTAAATTCACGTACTGCTAATCGTTTTCAATGAAAAAGAATTGCCAAAATGTATTAAATCAGCGCAATCATTTGCTCACTGTGAACTCGGCCAAAGTATGTAGCTGGTGTTAAACTCATCTACACCTGGTGTACGAGTGAACATTTAATCCTCAAGCACTACAACGATACGAGAGTCACACTTAATCATCGATCTCAATTGAAGTTCCAAAATAAAAGTTTTTATTAGAAACCATCCAGGTGAATGAGAAGCGCTACGATCACTGTAGCTCCAGCTTCCTTAGTAGCCCATTCAGTACATTCTGACTGTTGATCTGTACTTTCTTTACCGGGACTCATTGTGTATGATCCAGGTCTTACTAATAATTGGAATGCTGTTGAGGCATTAAGTTTTTTATTGGATTGCGTGTCAATGTATCTGAAAGAAAATGACATGAGAACATTTTTTTTGTTACTTCCTCAGTTTGAGATTTAATATTAATTTTATATACTTACGGATATCTCGTGGTAAATTCCTCGGATGCTGCGTACTTAACGTTTGGTGAAAAAACCACTTGTGGATTCACGTCCTCACTGTTAATACCTGTTGTCAATGTACTCATATCTAACTGTTCCTTGGTCAACAGTTCTCCTCTATCTAGGATCCATCTGAAACATATGAAAATGTTAAAAAATTCTGATCTAATGTGTATTTAATTTTTATCAAAATATTGTAATGTCACAAACCGAACAGCGTCTAATCGCGTTCCATAAAAAGCAACATGCCACTTATCCATTGTAGTTTGTGGAACTTGAGTGACATTAATGTTTTGCTTCAAAGGAAACCTGGTCCAACCAACAGGAATGGCAAATTCTGCAGGGGGCTCGCCTTTTCGACAAATTGCAGTGTCGCCATCGACTTTGTAACAGGAACAACAGTAGCAGACAATTTCTTCGAGCGAAAAGAATTCATCAGGCAAGACAAGGGACTTTTTTAATCGCACACATGCTTTCATATATTCACATTTCTTGGTAGGTGTAACTAAGGTGGCGAGTGGAGTGGACGGCAGAGAAGTAACTTGTATTGATGGCATCAAGGACGAATTGTGCAGTGCACTATGACTTGTAACACTTTGATTTGTGACTATTGAATTCGTCAGACAATTATTCGGTATTTGAGCTTGTCGAATTACATTCAAATGTATCTCTTGAGTGCTGGATGAGACGGTGTTCACTGAACCTGACGTGGCGTTGTTTTGTAAATTCGGTATGACGTTTTGACAGGATGTAGTATTATTTTGAGATGTGGTGAGAATATTGTTTGAGATATTATTCTGCTGAGAGGTTGCCATATTATTAGTTTGACTATTCGACGCAATACTCTCGTTTATTGCGTTATTAGCGTTTGTTGAATTGATAGCCGTATTTAACGTCGACATATTACTAGTATTGGCAGCTGTGCCATTTTTAATATTAATATTCGTTGCATTATTTATTTCTACGTTTGTACATTCACTTCTCATACCAAGAACACTCGCTATCCCATGATTCTCAGCATCATTGTTCACCTCATTCGTATTATTCTCCGATTGATTATTTGATATTGCATTGTTATCATTTGCGTTGTTCGCATTGTCGCCATGATTCTTGATTTTACTATTCCCTGACAAATTGCTTCGCGCGTCGTTGCTTAATTCCGAGCCCGTGTCAGAGTTATTACTGTCCGAATGTACGCTGCTCGACATTGCTTTGTTTTGTATGATGTTATTCATATTTCCGATGTTATTGCTCTGCGACGGGTGCGGTCCAACACAATTCACATGGGCGCTGTCACTGGCACTTGCGTCACTCTGACTTGGGATGTTTAAAGATAAATTCGACGGTGTGGCCGGCACTGCATTTTCCTTCTCGTGGCACTCAAGATCAGCCTTTTCTCTTGAATTTTCAACATCTTCGCACTCAGTGCCTGTACTCTCTACGGAGGCTGCGATAGCCATGTTGTGAGTATCGTTACTCGTATACAATGGTTCAGTCGACGGCCCAACAATGGAGATTTGCTCGCACTGCCCATACAAATCAATTACTGCATAGACATAGGGTGGTAAATCTGTGGCAGCTATACCCTGATCCGAACCGTTTATGTATAAGTGCAACCTGGAATCTTCATCGACCAACAAGCCCACTGTATATCCATTTTGAAGATTTTCCAAATTTGCTCCATACCTCGTTTTAACCTGGACGTTATGAAGCCATGAAAAAATTATATTGATATAATGATATTGATATATAAATTATGTCAAAAATTCCAGTAATGAAGTTCATGTACGTAAATTTTTACCTTAGTACCGTTATGAGATATCCAATCACCACAGATGATCCATGAATGCTTTTTAAAACCGAGAGCTGTCAGAGGGAAACTAGCTTTTTCTGGAGAAATACATGTCACTCCGCACAACATACCGGATACCCAGCGATCATTTACTTTTTCCACTTTTACTTGGAACAATTTACTCTTTATCAATGGGCGACTAGTCATCACTACACCTATTAATATAATATTACGAGAGTCATTACAAAGAACATTAGAATTGTACAAGTCGAGCATATGACTAACCTTGATTATAACTTGCAACTCTTCTAGCAATTGTCTTTCTTTCTACTTCCACATTTCTTCCATGATTCTCATGGAATTCGTAATTCCAATCTAATTCTCCAGTGGAACTAATGATAGGCTGTGTTGGAGTGAGAGCCATTTCATTTAACAATTTACCTTCAGATATATCAATAGATGTATCCATACCAGTGTCACTGAGAAAAAGAATGAAGTAAAACATTTCTGAACGCATTACATATTTGATTCTTTATAAAAGATACCTACTTTCTTATAGTTGGAGGCATTGGATCCAATAGTAACTCTAATGAATCTTGTAATCTCAAACTGGCATTTGGCGAAATTATGGCGTTCTGTTGCTTGCTACTAGTAATACTAACCGCTAGCGTGCTTCCAAATAATTCAATTATAGCATAGACCATCTCGGGAACGTTAGAAGCTGCGACTCCCATATCTTCTCCATTTACGTAGAATTTCAAATTTCCCTCGTGAGTACGTTTCATTCCTATTTTATCTCCGACACGAAGCCAGTCCAAACTGGGACAATAGTTTAAGCAAAGTACGTATCCTTTATGCCTCACTTCATTTCCTAATTAAATAATTTCATTATAACTTTTTTACAAATAATTGAAGTATTTTATTACACATTAAAACTGATGTATATGTACCTATCAAATACCAAGCATCAGCTAGTATCGAAGTCATTGCGGGTACGAGATTCATAGAAGTCAACCAATTTCCATCTTCATAACTTACAACACCTATTCTAAGAGATCCACTCCACTCACGGGCTACTTCTTGAATAGCAATCTCAAAAATTTCATTATTTTCCAAAGCACATTCACTCAACAATATAGCATTGTCATATTCTCTACAACGTGTCGCAACAATGCGTTCGAAATTTAATTGAATATTTACTCCCACAGACTCATGGAATTTATGAGTTATCTCAGCTTGAGCTTGGGGTTGTATTACGGACGTAGGTTGTTGGCTTGTGCTATTTTCCGACGGCAAATACTGTTGAGTCATAGTGTCTCTACGTTCGGGAAGAACGATTGTCACCTACAAGTAAATCAGATTCTAATTAGATACGAAATGAACTGGATCTTAATTTAACTAAATATTGAACTTTAACATTCTACGTACTTGAGCACATTGACCATATAAATCAATTACAGGATAAACGTGTAACGGCAATCCTGTGCAGGCAACACCCTGGTCTACACCGTCTAAATAATAATGTAAGCTGGTATCTGGATGTCTCATCATACCGATTCGATTTCCTTCCATAAGTTTATCCAAATCGCAAGAATAATTATTTCGCACAGTTACGCCGTCACGCATCACAGTAGATCCAGACAACATCCAAGTATCATGATCTATATCAGTCATCGTGGAAGGAAATTCTAATTCGTCTGGTCTTATGGCTGTAACTCCTACATATAATAAAGAATGTTATAGATTCTAAATAATAAACTTTTTTAATCGGAATCTCGAATATGTTACATCTGACGGTTACCTGCTTCAATGGCACCGGACCATCGGTTAACCATTTTATCGATGGATACTTCAAACATTTCGCCATCTCTTAATGCTCTATTGGCAACTACAATAGCTTCATTAAATTCACCTAACGCCCGAGGTCTGGATGCTGTCAGACCATTATTTGTAATTCTTGCATTTTTACCATGAACATGATGAAATCGTAAGTCACTGTATAGAGAAAGAATAAATGGTTATTAAAATAAATTTAAAAACATCATTAAGCATTAAATATTGTACAGCACCTGTATAAAGTTGTGTTACTAAAGCTAGAATTGTTAGTAGTCGGACTGTAAAAGTCAGTGGCATCTACAATAGTTGCCTGAGCAGCTTGTCCATATAAATCAATGACGCCGTAAACTTTCTCAGGCACGTTCATCGCGGCAGCTCCCTGATCCGCTCCATTAACATAAAAGTGCAGTGTTGCATTATCTTTTCTCATCACTCCAACACGATCTCCAACTTGCAAACGATCAAGATTTTGACCGTATTGATCGATCATTGTTGTTCCATTATGCATCACGCCATTGCCAGTCATCATCCACGTGCCAGTTCTGTAAGATTATCGAATAGAAGAAATGTATGCTAACACTAAATGAAAATATCACAAATATGCATACCGAACGTTAGTCATTGTGAAAGGAAATTCTAGTTCGGTGGGGGAATGTGTAGTCACTCCAATCTCTATGGAGCCTGCCCATTTTGTTACAATTTTATCTAACTTTACTTCAAACAATTCATTTGGTCTTAGCGGTCTGGAAGTTAGTACCACCCCATTATTAAAATCATCCATGGCACTGGAAAAGATATATACAGTATATAAATGCTTTCCAATTATCACAAAGTCTTTAAACAATAGGATAATTCTGATATAAATTACTTAGGCCTGTGTGCAGTTCTTCCGTTATTAATTACATCGGCATGTGTTCCACAACACATATGAAACATCAGTCTATCCAGTGGTTCGTCCTCTCCTGGTTCTGTGCATTAAGTAAATGGTAACTACACTGTATATATTTCTTTTAAACTCAAACATGTAGTTTTACTACCTTCGCCGTTTAATCCTTGAAGATGTAATGTATTTCGTCGCGTAACCAAATTCTGTTCTTCTCTTTCATCACGATCGACAATAGTTACTTTCACGGTCATTCCATACAGATCTATAACGCCCCATATACCAGCAGGAACCTTAGCAGCAATTCCTTGGTCTAAACCATTTATGAGATAATGAAGATTTCCATTGCCCCTTCTTATCATTCCAACTCTATCACCCTCCTATATAAAAAAATTGTTAATCTTCCTATTATTTTAAGTATAACATATGAAACCTATTAAACAATTACTTACCCTAAGTTCATCCAAGTTAAATTCACCATACTCGCGTTGCGTACCCTTCCCATTTGTTAAAATACCACAACCAGACATCATTGTAGTACCAGAACGCATGTTAGTCATTGTAGCAGGGAAGTCCAATGCAGTAGGACTATGAGTAGTAACTCCAACTTCAATACTGCCAGACCATTTATCAACTAATCTGTCTATTCGAATCTAATTCAAAGATTATATCATCATTATTGTTTAATTCTTGTTTGTTGTGTGTATAATATATCTCAATTCAAGACTTGCCTCAAAGAGTTCATTGTCTCTTAGTGGTCTGTGGGTCATTACTACTCCATTATTAAACTCATTGAGAGGCCGCTGTCTTTCTGCTGTCCTTGCATTGTTAGATAATTTCACCAAAGACCCAACTCTTTCATGAAACCTCAAGCGATCTTCTCTTATGGCTGCAAGACTTGGATTCTTACGAAGATTTACGTTCACATCAACATTAACATTAACATTTAGATTGACATTCAAATTGGCAACAATATTTGTTGTAGAGGAACTTGATGCTTCCCCCAATGGATAATCGTTGTTAATTTCGGGTTCTTCTTTTGGCTCACTGGATCCAAGCGTAGGTCGAGGATGAGTAATTGTTACTTGAACGCAATTGCCATACATGTCAATAACAGCAAATACACGTGAAGGGATATTTGTTGCAGCTATTCCTTGGGACGTACCATTTACATAGAATATTAGTTCAGCCTGCAACAGTTTATTGAGAGCTTCAAAGTGCATGGCAATTCTTTTCTTTTAATTTGTAAATACTTTCTATACAGTTCGCTGTAGAACATACGTTAGATGATCGCATTACTCCAAGGGTATCTCCCTCTTCCAAAGTATCAAGATCAGTGCCATAAATTTCAAGAATTGGCTGCCCATCATGTACAATACCCAAGCCTGACATAATCCATGATCCATGGCGAAGCTTGGTAGCACAAGCAGGCAGTTCAATACTCTCTGGGTCGCATGATGTTACTCCAATTTCTATACTGCCACTCCATGATATCATCTATACATTGTTTCAAGGAAAGCAGCATTTATTTACATTGCAATAATTCAATGTGTTTAGATAAAACTGGTAAGAAAAAGATATATCTATATTCATCTTTCAACGGAGAAATAAGTAAAAGTGAATATCACTCTATATGTATACTTTATTTATATAGCAGATATGCAGAATATAGGTCATCCAACCATTATGCAATCCCAAATGCATTTTTAAGTGTAACCGTAATTGAATTAAAGGTTAAAAGAAAAAAATATTTCATTTATAGATCAGAAGTATATTATAATTGAGCTAATATATTACATGCAAATATAATTCATTATCATAAATCCAACATTATTTATTTAAACACAAAGGAAGTGGGTCTAGAAATAAATAAATCAGTGAAAGTAAACTTCAATTTTTGTTACATAAAGATTTTATACACAGAAAGCAAATAAATATGCAATCAAAATATAATATCCAATGTCTTTCTAGCAAGTGGATCATGTTTCGCAGAACATAAATATGCAAAAATATTGTGTTTAGTCAGTCCTAAACATTTTAACAATATATGACTGTTTCATTGCCAATGTCTTTTAATTAAATAAAATCGTCGTGCCTACTACTTTTCTGACAAGAATAATTCATATTACTAAAAGGTATGAAGTTAAAGAATTTGACAAGTGTGATTTGCGATGTAGAAGCTAATGATGTCCGAGTACCTTCTTGTCGATGCGGACTTCAAATAGCTCGTCATCCTTAAGCGGTTCGGCACTCAATACCAGACCATAATTATATTCCGAAAAATTTCGCACCGCCGTGCAATTATTGTTTATCAAATTAACACGATCCCCACATCTTCGATGAAACATTTCGGCCATTTGTGTATACGCAACCCCACTCCCGCCAAAGTCTCTTCATTGAACACAAGGCAGAAGTTTACCAGGTTTTACTAAATGCTAGGGTAAGATATTCTAGGGAAACTATTTTAATTCTTCTACACTCCACAACATGGCGAATTTGACAACTTGCATTTGTGAAAATTGAATAAAATGATGATAAATAAAATAATTCTTTTTAAATATAGGTGAATTATAACATGAATTATTATAAATATTCTATTAATATACTTGTTAGTCAAGTTTTATTTTACTTTAGTATAAGTATTGAATTCAGTCCTGGATCATTCTCAATTATTCTGAATAAAAGTTGTTCCTTGTAGTGCTGGAAATATTTTTCATTCGTGATAAATATATTGTATCGTTTTATTTATATTATACTTATTGTCGAAATAAATGGCGGATATAGATAATTACTAAAATATTAACTTTATCGATTTATAGCGCTTTATCAAACAAAAATGGCGTTTGTTCGGAACTCCGAGAAGTCAGAAGTACATTTTGTAGATTGAGAACAACGTAATGCAAAAGGTTTGACAATGAATCGTGGGAAGCATAAAATATGGTATGTACATTTTTTTAAATCATTGCACTCGTTATCATATCATAACCTGATGTTAGTAAGATGACATATACTTAGAGTATGTCTTTTCAGCATGGTCTCGGATTTCTTTTATCCTAATATGGGTGGAGTGGAAGAACATATTTTTAATTTATCACAATGTTTATTGGGACGAGGCCATAAGGTTGTTGTTCTAACACATTCCTATGGTGATAGAGTGGGTGTTCGTTACATGACAAATGGCCTTAAAGTATGTATATTTGAATGTCAATTTGACAGCAAACACCTTAAAAAATAATAATGTTGTAGGTATATTATTTACCTATAAAGGTATTTTACAATCAATGTATACTTCCAACAATGGTTTGCTCCATTCCATTAATTAGATACATTTTTATAAGAGAAGAAATACAAATAATACATGGGCATTCAGCATTTTCTGCTCTCGCGCATGAAGGAATGCTGATCGGTAGGCTAATGGGATTAAAGGTAATTTAAATAACTTGTATATAGTTTTCTTAGACAACTTCATAATTATTTTATTTTCATTTTTACTAGAGTGTCTTCACAGACCATTCCTTATTCGGTTTTGCTGATACTTCCGCTGTCTTGACAAATAAATGTTTAGAAATATCTCTTGCTGATTGCAATCATTGCATTTGTGTATCTCATACTGGAAAGGAAAATACTGTATTAAGGGCCAAAGTTCATAAAGAACGAGTATCTGTTATTCCAAATGCAGTAGACACTGCTTTATTTACACCAGACGTTAGTAAAAGAAGTAATGATTTCAGTAAGTGTTGAATCAATATTGTAGTAGGTCACAAATATGTCATAAGACAGTAAATTGCATAATATAACTAATCACAACTTTTAATATTTCAGTCACCATAGTTGTAGTCTCTCGATTAGTGTATCGCAAAGGTGTGGATCTGTTAGCACATATTATACCCATAGTTTGTGCACGTTATGAAAACGTGCAATTTCTTATTGGTGGTGATGGACCAAAACGATGGCTAATAGAAGAAATACGTGAAAGAAACTTATTGCAACACAGAGTTACATTATTAGGGAGTTTAGAACATTCCCAAGTAAAACATGTTTTAAATAAGGGTCACATATTTCTGAATACTAGTTTAACTGAAGCATACTGTATGGCGATCGTTGAGGCTGCTTCTTGTGGGTAAGTTTTTCTTTTACTTATAATAACTATATTTATTCTATATATTTTACATATACATTTCCTAATAGTTTACAAATTGTCTCAACGAGAGTTGGTGGAATTCCTGAAGTGTTACCATCAGACTTAATATATTTAGTGGAACCAACTGTGCCAGCATTGCTCCAAGGATTGGAGCATGCAATAGCTGATTATAAGGCAGGCAACACTAGTCCTCCTCTGGAAGTACATAAAAGAATTGGTACCTTTTATAATTGGTTTGATGTATCAAAAAGAACGGAAATCGTATATAATTTAGTTGAAAGAGAAGATACAAAAAATTTAGGTCAACAACTGGCAAGCTATATACAAAGTGGAGTATTACCATATCTACTAGTCGTATCCTTATGCTACATCATTCTTCAAATTCTTGAATTCTTTGTTCCTAGCAAGGTATGTCTCAATTCTTTATTTATTTCCTAACAATAATTTTCAATCCATTCAGGACTCTTTTATATTATTTTTTTCAGTATATTGACATTGCGAAGAATTATAAACAATTACATGCCCAGTCATGCAAAGAAAAAGAAGAAGATAAAGATTAGCAATTTATTAGAGCACATCTTCGTTGATGCTACTGATGCAAAATAATTTTTATACTGTGTATGATTATTTGTAATTCATAAACGTTACGTTTTCCCTTTAGGGATATCATACTTGATATATGAACGATGTTTCTTATCTTTGCCAAAACGTAATACTAAATATACTAATTCCAAGCGACTTAATTTTTTATAAAATATATTAACAATACTTTGTCTGACGGACTCATTTTTCATGTTCAAATTTTTCCGTGTATCAGTTTCATTTTTCATTAAGTATTAATTCTTTATAAGAATTTTATTCAGAGGGGACCTATGTGAAGCATTTGTGATCATTGCCATTGCTGAACTAAGAGGGACATCTGTCATTATATTTAGTGATAGGACTAAACAGTACAAGCTAGAATATTAATATACCTCTCATTGATTTACGAATAAAATGTCTTCCTATGTCTTTCAATATAAAAGAGTCAACAACATCTGACATTTTATGCGTGGATCTTATAGAACAGAATTACTTATTGAATGAGTCTTCAGCAAAGTTATCATCTAACATGCACACTATTCTGACGAATGTCCAATAACTTAGAAAGTGAAAAATACGTTGTGCAAACTACATTTTAACTTAATATAAAGTCAGTGGTAATTATTATATAGGCTATAAAATAATCATGTCCAAAAAATAGTTTGCATTTGCAGTGATTAAGAAAAAGGCCACAAATATATTTTTTACATTTACTTTTAAATGGATTTAACACTCTATGAATGTTATTAATACACGTAATTATATGATTCATATAAACTAGATATGCCCTATTTAAGATACCATGAACTTTATACAAGAAAGCGATATACTTTGTACATTTAGTATTGAAAATACGTACTTAACTGCATAAGTTATTATTTACCAGAGTCAGTAACTTGCCTGCATAGTTTACATTTCACAAGTAACTTTTAAATCTTAATACGTCTTATCAGTATTATGAATTCCAGTATATGTGCCCTAATATAAACGAACTCCTAACTTTTGCGAATAATGATTCGTAAAACATCGCGTTTTAAAAATATCTTACCTTCGTTCACAATGCCTTGATTTATAAAGTATTTCAGATTTATATTTCATAAGAGTGTCTTATTTTCTTAATATATTTAAAGAATATCGTTTCCAACGATACGGCATTGAAGCAAATGTTACATTACTTGTTACATACGCTTGCATGCGTAATCCACTGTTAATAATTGTTACTCCAAAAGGGAAAAGAATTTTATAGTAAATTACAGTATATCAGAAAATGATATGTATAAATTTCATAACGTCGTTTTTCACAGTACAAAATATGAAATCTTAAGTATGAAAATAGTTCACATAATTCTTCGCCTGTTTATGTCCATAACTTTTGTAAAACAGTAATGGGATCCAATCAATAAAAGGCAAATGCAATTTCATTAAAGGTTTTTTTTTTTTTATTATAATACAAGTTGTCATATGAATTAGCACTTGTGTACGAGTGTCATGCATATTTATTAGCATACCTACGCATATGCCAATCAATCACTACCCTCGCTTCTACTTTCACACGCTCACACGCATGCAATTTTATTGCATTGTTGTTATTTTATACAATACAAAGTCTTATTGGACTTTCGCATTTCAGGTAAACAGCATATGGAACAAGTCATGCTTAAATATAAAATGCCCTATGTCATTCATAATTCCACATTTTCAAATTGTAACATCAATAGGGTCGTCGACGATGGAGTTTCACATGATTACACATAATTATAGAAACGTATAATTTCTGGTACATAATTACATATCTCAAAATACGTCTTAATTAATTCAGAATATCTCGTTTCACGACTGAATTTCCACGTGTGATAATAATCATCTGATCGATCCGATCGTTTGGAAATTATTACATTTCAGTAACGTTTAATGACACTTTTAAACGATACGAATGAACATTTAATTTTCATTGTGTAATAATAAAAAGTGACAATTCTCGTATTCATATGATATTCCCGAGAAATGTTCCATAATCATCAATCTTTTACTTTGATGCATCATTCACAACACAATTGCTTTTCTAATTTCCTGCAAAACTGAAAGTATTTGCTTTTTTTTTTTAAATTCTCCTAATTTTACAAATCTCTTTCCACTCAATTCCAATAGCATATATTACATTATGACCATACCATTGGATTATAGTGTGGATCTAAATACTACATTTCTCGTATTGACAACATTTCTAAGTATATCTGCATTATCTTTTCCTTCCGTTTCCAATTTCTTCCGAATTCATGTAAATGTAGATTATAATTAACGCTTAATAATACTGAGGACCTTTAAATCAATGTTGTTCTCTTATCATTCGTTCAACGACCAACATTCAAAAACTTCACGTCCCATACACTTACATCACTTTATCTCGGGAAATGATCACATATAAATTCGCAAAGAGTACGAATGCAATGACTTATAGATATACTATAAAAACATTAATTTTGCCGCGTAATAAATCTTAACGAAAAGTAAAAAGGCCAAATGGAAAATATAATAATGTTTATTTTATTTATGTTGCACGTTAGATACAATTATAATAGTATTAATACAATATCAATCATCATTCTGCTCATGTAATCCTCACTGTATTATTATACAATATCCTATTTTTTATATATATAAATCTTTCAATTAAGGACCATCGAACTTCCATTAGATGCAACCCTACTTACGGTTAACATGAACAGAAGTCTCAACGAGCCTTATTTAACAACCTTTACAATATTATGAACGATCAGATCTGATGGAAAATTCCACGTCCACGGTAGACATCAAATGCCGAGCTTTACAAGATATTCTGTGTACTGTCAACTTCAGGGAAAAATGGGTCCTTAAATCTGTTAAAAATTAAGTAGTACAGTAACCTCCTTCATTGCCATCGTAGCCAGATACCCCAAAATAAAATATTTTAATGTACGTAAAACAAATTTTTTTTAACGGTGAACTCTATCACTACCTATAGTGTCAAAAGTTCCAAAGTTCAAAAGCATATTAGAGAAGTATTTCATATACATGTATTGTTCACGTTCAACGCCACGATGTCCTTTTACGTTTTGGAACACTTCCAATAAACAGTTATTTTCAAAGTACAATAACTGCTAGAAGTTACAATTTTGAGTATGAATGCACAAAACCACCGGTCGAATTGATCTTTGCATAAAATATCAATCGTGTAGGCATCATAATCGACAAAAGAAATTGAACGGGTTAATTAAATATATCATGTCCATACGCGTTCATAGTGGTACTTCGATCACGTCCTACAATTACGTAATATTTATTTAATATACTAATAAAGAAATGCTTGATTTTATTCGTAATAACATTGCTTAGCATTTTATATGAACAAATTGAATAATATTAATCCGAATAAAACATTAGGTGCAAATAGATCTACCAAATGATGCATTATGTTGATGATACAATACATACTCAAAAAGAATTCTTGATTAGAAGTATTAAATTCAATATAAAAAGTATTGCTATCTCATGTACATATACAAATTGTTAACAGATTTAAGAGAATGTGTTACCATATTGAAATCGATTATCATATGGAAGTTTTTATCAATCATTAATCAAACTCATTACCAACACGGTCCCGCCTAATGAACCTCTGATAAATAATCAGTGCATTTGGTTTAAATATTCTTATGGTGTTCTTACATGCTGATCTCCTATGGCGTTAATGTTTGTTTTTTTAAGCTAAGAGATTGGAAAGGAAGTTATTGAAATTATAACTATCCCTGTAAGCTATCAGATACAACTGGTTAAAGGGCTCACTCTTAAAACATAGTAACACAGAACTTTCAGCGACTTTGAAGTGATATTTTTCTGTTATCAAATTTAATGAAGGAGCTACAATTAGAAACAATATACGTAAGGTGGAACGTAAAACTGTTCATTATTATCTGACGTGTCTTTAGTAAAATGGTGAGGAATAATGTGGTGCTGCATATATTGACATGTTCCTGGAAAATACAACTGCAAACTAATTTGGATATTCGTAGGCGCACAGTTTAAAATCATTTACAAGATATGCAGGATGTTCTAAATTATAAAAAATTATTAAAGAATAACGACCTTGTGAGTTTCATGCTAACGGCTTAATCAATATCAATACTCATTGTTTGGATATAAATAAAATATTCAAACATATAGCTTGTAATCAATTACATACTGAATCATACGAATATCCAAATAATGCGACTCATCTCATTGATCAAGAATACAGGGAGAAGACGAGCTTCTCTTGTTCTTCTAGTACAGAAGGTCACTCATAATAGCAATAATGATTTGATATTGTTCTGTCGAATGTCGTCGTTCGGGCTGTATGTACAATGCAACTTTTCAACATGTCCTTCAGTACATTTCAAAGAGGAAATGATGCTACACAATTATACGGATTCTAAGGCCCTCGTTGACCTCGGCATCCGATGACAGACTCCGAAATCTCCGAATGAGTTCACATAAAAAATTTGTATTGATCGTAAAACGAGTTCCTTAGAATCCAATTTGGCAGTCATAATAAATAAATAACAGACCATCTGACAAACCAAGTGTCGCATGATTTCCTCGCGCTTGGACACGTATGACAATGACACAAGCTTGTGCTCGTTCAAACACCTTCTCCGTAGTCACGGTCACCCACGTTAATGCGATCTGGGGCAGCGGTTACGCTGAAACCAAGAATTCTACTGTCCACTTTGAACATTTTTCCCTTCTTTGGCTTCTTGGACTTGCCCTGAAAAAATTAATTAATATAATACGCGTCATTTTAAATATTCTTCAGCACATTCGCCACAACGCGTTACGTATGTACGATGCACCGATTCTTATAAAAGACCAATGCCACATATACGTGAAATTTAATGACACTACAAATGTAACGTGGTCTGTAGCAAATGACTACGCAATTAATTTCAAATGTGCTTTTACGGTAAATACAGCTCTGTGACAGAATTGATACCTTCACTTCCTGGAACTCTGTGGATGTATTTGGATTGACGGCAGGTGCTGGCTTGCAGAGATCATCAGCTTGTGCTTGCGGTCGCTGAGCGGATCGCCATTTACTTCGTTTCTCTAAGAATTGCTTGGCAAAGTCAGTACACTGTTTACTATCGCCAAGATACAAGCGGATATATTCCTTTACTTCGTACGCCGATTCAATATCACGAAGGAAACCGACGAACGTTGGAACTGTGTAGAAAATGAGGATTTTTTAAACACATCCAAATAGCGAATTGAATTATTTAAGTTTTAGATTTATATGATAACACTTACTATCCACAGATGATCCATGAAGACCGCTCAGTGCTTTGTTGCACCACTGTGTAAAATCATCAGGTTTGGCAATGTTTTGATCGAAAAGTTTCCTCACGACTTCCTCATCCTTCTTACTTTTGCTCTTGCTTGCCTTATTATTCTGTTGCTGCTGCTGTTGTGGTTGAGTGGTGCTGGCTACTGGCTTGACAGGAGCCGTCTGCTTTGCAGGTTGTTTAGCAGCGACGGTGGATTTATTAGGAGCAATGAATTCGTCCCAAAAGACTGCTTCTCGTTTTACCCAAGCTTGACTACTGGCAGATTCGGGACTTGCCCAAGTAAGAGATTTGGTAGCAGTGTTCCAAATTCCAGCATTTTGTAATGGAAGTGATGCAGAATTCTTGCTTTCCTTCTGGCATGTTTTCTCTTGCCGTTCTCTTTCCTGTTGCTGCAATTAAAGTTTCAATGAATGTCCTAAAATAAACTACATACACCTATGGCATATAAGACTATATACACGTACCGATTGCCCAGCAAATTATACACATAATGAAAAAATAAAAAGATTTCTAAATAAGTACCTTTACTTTGGCAAGACGTTCTTGCTCTTCCTGTTGAATTTGAGCGAGACTCTTGACTTGCGGTTGCTTGCTTGAAGCATTAGCTTTCTCAGCCCATTTGAATTGCAATCGCTTAGCCGAGTCTGTTGCTGAAGTTTCCTGTGCAGCTTCAGCAGCTTTCTGCTGGGCTATCTGCTGCTGTAACTGCTGAACACGTTGCTCCTCCTACAAAAGGTATATTAATCATATCATTATGCTATTTATTTGCTATATATCTTTATACGTAATAAGCATATTAAAGATAAATACTCACGGCCTTTTTCTCTCGTTCAAGTCTTTGAATTTCAGCAAGGGAAGCATGAGTTGCTGTAGCTGGTGCATGAGGGGCCTGAGCCCAAGGTGCTTTACTACGTTCCTGAAGCTTCCTAAGAGCTTCCGCTTCTCGTCGCCTTTGTTCAGCGCGTCTTGCCTGTTCCTCTGCTTCGGTCTTTCTGCGGGCTTCCTCTTCCTTTCTGTAATGACAGGCTTATGTGTGAAGAGCTGTTCCATTTGTAGATCCTTAGTAAATCAATAATAGTGGATTGAATATTTAAAAGGTACATACTTGATTCTCTCTTCTTCTTGCTTCTTTTGTTCCTCTTCAAGCTTCTTTCGTTTTTCTTCTTCCTTCTTTTGCTTCTCTTCCTGCCTCTTTATCTCTTCGCGCTTCTTCTTTTCCTCTTCCTGTTTTTTCTTATTGTTCTCTTCGTCCAGCTTTCTCTTCTCTTCTCGCTTTTTCTCTTCATCCTTGCGCTTCTTTTCCTCCTTCTTCTTTTGCTCCTCTTCCTGTTTACGTTTCTCCTCTTCCTTTCGTTTCTTTTCCTCCTCCTTTCGCTTCTTTTCTTCTTCTTTACGTTTTGCTTCTTCTGCTTGTCTTTTATGCTGTTCTTCCTGTTGTCTCTTCAAATTCTCCTCTTCAGCCTGTCTCTTCAATTCTTCTTGTTTTCTAATATCCTCCTTCTTTCTTTCTTCTTGTAACCTAAGATTCTGCTCTTCCTACAAGTTTAATATTTTATGACTTACTATATTTGTTCTCAAACTTCAATAATTTATCAACATGTCAACTTACTAAAATTTGTTGTTCAGTCTTCATTTCCTTAGTATGTAAATCCCATAGGGAATTGGGTATCTGCCCAGGAGGCATAGCGGGTATAGGACCAACCTATAATAATAATAATTTAATGAGTATACTGTTGAAACCCATACGGAATGACGAGAAGTTTACAAAAAAATGTTTCAAAGTACCTGTGCCAACCAATTTTGCGCATTAAACTGAGGTGTCATCTGAGGTGATGGTTGGGGCCAGACTGAATCCATTTGAGGTGTTTGCGGGTGTCCATTGACATTAACATTAAGTTGGCGTAATAATGACTTTATGGGATTGACTTCCTGCGTTGGCGTTGGTGCTGGAGTTATATTTGGCTGTTGAACTGCCGGTAAATTTTGTATACCACCCATCTGCTGGATAAGCTGCTGTATGGGATCGATTGCTCCAGGATGCGCAGGAGTAGTTGGATGAATACTTGGAGGTAGATGATTCTCCGTTTGCGTTTTCGCCTAGGAATACATCGGCAATACGTTAGTTATACAATCCGCATGAGGAGAAGCTTAGAGATCACACAATAAATTACCTGTTGCATCTGAGTAAATAACTGCATTACAGGATTCGACGGCGGAGTCGCCAGAGGCGGTACAAAAGGATTCGTAGCTATCGGTATATCTGGTATATCAGAGTGCTGAAGAACATGTTGGGCGATAAGTTGATTTTGCTCAACTGGACTTAAAGTAGCCCAATGCTCCGACTGAGAAAGCTTGGCGACAGCTGACGTACGCATTTGCCTTAGCAGCAACTGCTGATTTTGTAGCAATCGTATATGTTGATATTGGAGTAAAAGTAGTGGATCCTCTAGTCCAGCTTTTGGTAAGGCACTACCAGGTACACCGGTTGGTACAGCACTAGGTGGCACAGACGATAGTACCGGGTCGGTTAACTATATAAAAAAAGAAATAGTAATGAAAACCCTATTTAGGTAAATTAGAAACAAAAGCTAGATACCGAAATAAAGAAAGAAAATTTATATTGACGTACTTTGAGCGGGGGTATCGGTGGACCAGGAGCGAACGGTACTCGACCACACATCTTCATCAAGTCACCAAGCATCGCATATCTCTTATCGCAAGTCCTTCTCACCATTAGCCCCGCAGTAAAGTAACCAGCCTTAAACCACTCAGCCATTTCACTTGCCAAGAACGGTCCTTGGACTTCACCCTGCGGATCTCGGTAAAACCACTTTTCTTGCCCAGTAGTCATTGTGGGACCTTGATTGGTAACGGAGGAAGATACATTAGCAGCTTCCTCTCTGTGGTTCTCTTCATCCGCCATTAATTTCGCAACTAATGCATCGGCTTCCTCTTTCATTCTGTCCAGGTCGTCGTCGGATTTATGCCTAACGCTAGCCGCAGACGGTACCGACAGGTTGTTGCCCACATTCTGATGCTCCGATTGCATTTGGGTTTGTTGACTTGTCGGCAATGTATTCGCAGCTTCGGCTTGAGACTCCATCATTTGAGCTTCCTTGCTCAGTGGTTCAGACATAATCTTCGCACTTTGTGCACTCTGCACGTGGCTCTTCTCGAGAGTCGTATCCACATTGGCAGAAATTTGAACTTTACGTGGCATAGGACCTGCCGATGATGGAGGGGCCTTCATTGGAGTATTATTAGGTGTACTGGCGGACGGTTTTGGAGGAGAAGCACCGTTTCTCTCCTGCTCATTAGAACCATCCTTAACCTCGAATGGTTGAAGAGATTTCGGTCTCTCCCTGTTCATTGTACCGGTCGCGGTACTTGCATGGCGATTTATTGCCTGCCCCTGATTTAAACTATTGCTATGTGACAAGGGTTTACTAGGCTTCGAGGTACTTGAGTTGTTCCCTTCCGACAAATTCCGAGTTCTTTGCTCTTGCGAACCACCGGCACTGATAATCCCATCCTCGTCGTCGTCGGAATACATACCGCCATGGAATGCACCCGATGCGTCGAAACTTCCTCCGCTCTCACTTGGGTTCTCGGTCGCCCTAAGAGTTCATAGAATTGTTAGAAAAATATCAGCTACATCTTATGTAATAAACAATTCATGGACATCACATGTCTCAGCAAAGATAAATCGCTCTCGTTTGATGGTATAGTCATAGCACTCAAGACGAAATCATCACAATCAATAATGATTAACGTAATCTCCGTCGAATGCTAAGTTTTGGCTAACACTCATCATTGACATACTTCAAGTAGACACGATGATGTTCAAAGATATAAAGATTCTTTAAAAAGTACCATTCAGGTAGGTTGTCATGGTTGTCATGATGATTGGGTTCCCAGGTTCGTGAAGTACGAGCTGGAGGATGATGGGATACATCGTGGGATGATCTATGACTTCCTCTATGTTCCCAACGACCACCACCACCTCTGCCATCCTCTCCATCGCCATCGGCCCTGTCCAATCTGTCACGATCTGAACCACCACCGTCGCGCCAGCTGCTTCTAACTAAACATACCATTCCTTAGCGATTCGAGTACACTTCCTACGGTTACAAAACAGCTAAAGATATTTATCGATACATATGCGACGCACAGTGCCAATAACATATCTGTTTACTCGCAAAATGGGATATTTTAACAAACATTCACACAGTATATTTGAAAGAATAGTGAATCCCACTTACCCCATTTTTCTCCTCGACTATTCGAAGCAACGCGCCACCCTTCATCGTCTTCCCCGCCACCTCGATGGCGTCGCCAATTACCTTCCATAAGAGAACCCCCACTAGTTCCTCGACCTAACTCCTTCCTGGGGCTCGTTGACCCGTTCCATTCGCCCGGGCCAGGAACCCCATTTCTTTCTGTCCAACTACGTTCACTTTGTGACCTGTCGAAGGGTCTGCTTCTTACCTATTGACGTAAACCATTCATTCGCACTCAATGTTGCTTAACGTACGTATACGTGAGCCAAAACTTGAGTTATAAGTTAATAATACCGGAAAAGGCTGTGTATCAAGTCTGGGACCATCTCCCGATTCGTCAAAACTGACACCACGAGAATAATGAGACGAATACAGGCTGCCTCGTCCAGTTCTACCACGCCCTCCACGATCGACACTACCTCCTCGACCACGACCTCCGCTACTTGTTATTCCGCCATTCCACATACGCTGAAAACACAAAGAATTCCATATGAATTCACTTGACCTTACCTTGATGCTGATGCACCAAAAAATGCAGTTCTGAAACTCCTTGCTCTTGAATCTACCATGTTTCTTTATTTTTACGTCGTATCTATTTGTACATTTGAGAACTTGGGAACTATGCCAACGATTTTAGTTAACTTATATTGTCAAATATTGTTTTACACTTACGAAACCGATATTGCTTCTGAAAAAGAGATTATCAATTTCGATAGCCGACATATTATACGTCATGCGCGAACTAAAATGAAGTGCCGAACTGAAGTGCAGGAAAACGAAAAGAGCAATGCCAGGAAGTCTGGCACAAGGGCTCCAGAGTGATGTATTTTTAGATAGCAAGCAAGTATGACACAGTTCCCAATATAAGATAGGATACAAACATATAACAAACGACACGGCATGAATCGCATTCCTCGCCTAATGTCATCACTTTTATGCTGCCAAATTTGCTGATCTATCCTGGTGCATTTTCCAACACAAAAATTCACTTAATGGAAGTTTGGTTATTGTAGTATAATTAAAATGAAATGTAAACTCTCTCCCAGTTATAAATAAATTGGAAAGTTCAAGGCCACAGCAGACAGAAATAAATTAATTTGAAGTGTTTTTAAAAAGTTAGAAGGACAGTGAAGAGTCCTAAATAAAGCAGACGTTAACGATACAATAACCCTCAATGAATAATTAATATGATATGCAAAGTAGATAAAGATTTTGGAAATTGATTTTATCCAATACAAACTGGTTTTAACACAATTACCGTTTCATCCTCTGTCATCTGTATGAGGGCCAACGGTAGTTGAGGCTTTTCGACGTACAGAGTTGGGAAGATGGTTAATGATTCAGGGGGCTTGTAGTTGCGGTCGAACAGAGCTAGCATCTCCTCCCGACCGTACCTATGCTCGGCCAGCTGATAACGAGGGGTAGTTAGGCTCACGGGCCCTCCACCACCACCTCCGGTATTGCAACCGTCTCCCGACAAATTGCGCAACCTAAATATCAAAATTATCACATCAAAAATCAGGTAATTTTCAAGTTATCAATGTAATTAAAAATATTATTGTGCATCATATTGAGAAAAAGCAATGTCAAATGGCAGGTTGAACAATTACCAAGAAACTTTTGTATAGTGTGATGTCTAAACGAGTAAAAATAAGAAAAAAGCAAATGTTGACATAAAATGTTTACATTACATACCATTCTGGACCAAATTTCATAGAATCCGTCATGACGCACTTTCTGCTATAAAAAAAATAATTATTGTATCTATCCTTATTATATAATAATAATGAATTTAACTATATTCCATTTCAACCATATAAATTCAACACCTTGTAGTACTCAACAGCACTTGAATCAGAATATTCAAGTTGTTTAATAAAAATTGTATACATGGATATACATAAATACTAAATATTTACAGTAGGTGATATAATTTAAATATACATGTAACAATATAAAGATAACAAACATTTGCTACGCAAACTAAAAAACTATTCTATATCATAATAATATTCCATGCTTAAGTATCGTCTATCAAAACTAAACTTGTAAAAAATAATATAAAGTCTGTATGACAATTTAGTTGTGCCACTATGTTGAAGCATATTAAAATGGACTTTCGCATAACAATAGTACCATCTGTTAGATTATTCAAAATGTCATAACACAAGACAAAATTAGCATTCAATTGACAGAAATATATGAAAATATCTTGTACCACTTGACAATAGTCAATTCAGACCTCCACTGACTACATTAAATATAACAGATTGTACTGATCAACAAGGGAAAAATATTAGAGGTAATGTAGTCCACTGAAATGAATAGTTCAACAAAGATGCAACAGACTCCTGAGGCAAGATTCAAGCTAAAACTACAGTAAACCCGTTGCTATAGCAACTTGCAATTACGTAGATTGAAATGTAATTAAATAAAAATGTGAACGTTCATTGTATTGATACTAGGAGCCTTCCACGCATTTATTTACGACATATTTTTTAACGGGGCAATCTCCGTGAGCCAAGGTGGCAATATTAACCAAACTTTTTTTGACCATAGATGTCACAGAACAACAATGTACGGGCCTTACATTTGCTATAAATGCGATAGCGAACTGTTCATTCTCTAATCCATCTAAGTACAAATGATAAAATACCATTTAAATGGGAGAAATACCTTATTTAAGTTCGGAATTACTGGGCGAACGATACAACACACCAATATGGCTGATGGATTTTTTACGATAGAGCGCATGCGATCACTGTTGGTAAATCATGGACACAGAAAATTACTAGGAAACACAAATGATTTTTGTTGACACAAAAGAAGTTGCTACTTCTCCTTGAACCTGATTCAACTTGCTTGGATCAATTGCGAATGTTACTAAAACCAGCAATAATAGGCTTCAGTAAGAATTTCAATAAGAGATAATTACTTATAAGTATTAATCAATGTAGCCCAATATCCCATTACTTATTGTTGATTTAAAAATAAGAAATTGCCACCATCAGATACCTGAATTTAGGGAATTTTCTTAAACGTTGGTTGACATGCGAACATTCACTTGAATGTCACGTGACAAACTTTTAAAGACAAATGGCGCTGAGACAGTAGCTTCCTGTTTCCAGAAAGAGAAATGAAATTACGTCATAATTTAATTTTATAGTTGTGTGCTTATATTAAGAGCCATGAAAATATGTTATAGATTTGACAAAGCCTTAGATAATTGTGGATACTGAACGCGAGATTTCACAAATTCTCATAACGCTCTATTAAAGGTTATCATTTATTTATATCTGCAAGGTGGATGAATATATAATGAAAACTACTAATGTCCAATATACCAAAATAACTTACATCACACATGACACAGTAAAAAATAAAAGGTGAGGAAAGCCACACAAAATCATTCATATAGTATTTTGAACGCGAGAATAATTACATTTATGTATATGGTGATTTCAGTTTAAACAAAGTAATGTGGTTTTTTTACTATGATGCCATATTCAGCAACTGCAGGAGTTAAATCTTCCATAGTTAATGTGTAACGTCGGTCTTTTCCTTTTGTCTTTGTGTTCTGATTTGCACCTCTTGTTTTACAATGTTGAAGAGCATCGTTAGCAATTTCTGAAATAAACTTTTGAGCAGCTAATGATACCAGTCTCACACTAAAAGAATATATAAAATATATTTGCAATGAATCAATAATCATAATTATATATTAAACTAATGATAGATATTTACATTCTGGGATCTGTAGTATTAAATCCTGCTGTGTGCAGATAATGTTCACTGATAGCATCAGGTACCTGCATATAAATATTGATTAAACTAATGATTTATTAAAGTTTGTATAAATTAAAAGATTTGTACCGTTGGTGTGTAATCTTCCAGTTGCAAAAGAAAATCAGATAATGGTTGTCCAGATGTTCTAGGTTCCTCATTTGAAGAATACATGGGAGGTGTGTCACGTCCAAAATTTTCTGCCATAATTAATGCTGCAAAAGTTTATTTAATACACTATATAATTTATATAATATGCTAAAGTATTTTGCGTATCAGTTAACTTTATTTAATATCAATATAAATTTATTCAATTAAATGATAGTTGTAAAATAGTAACATAATAAGTTAACAACAAATACAAGAAAAAATCAAAGTGCAAAGAAAATAACTTATTGTTACAATAATCTTAACCTACACCTACAGAACAAATAAGAATAGAAATCAGTACGATGTTTGCAGAACATACTTTAACCTTACACAAAGTTCTCAGCTTCTAAAACGTAATTTGCTATATTGCTTCGATATAAATAATCCTTTCCTATTTTAATGACAACAATGATAATTACAGAATGTGCCTTTTGCACAAAACTTCGCAAGACGATAAAAATGTCAACTAACGCGTTACAATCATCGAATGTTACAATATAGAGTGAATGTGTGAGTATTTAATTATTTGGCTCTGCTTTACCGGTGAAGCAATATAGCCGATAGAATAAAAATTAAAGATATAAGCTAATCATCATAGTCATAAGTCTATGTTCATATGTAGTATACAAACGCACAGCAAGCCAAACACGTGTCTGTTATTTTTGAATTACATTTGAAAGAATAGTTATTAATAATCAATCATGAGTTACAAACAGGATTTTAATGTTTTCGTAGGAGCAACTTCAGGAGTTTTCAAAGGTATCTAATTATTAATCTTATTTATACTACCTATTATGTCATTATGAACTTACATTCTTAGTGCATGTTATCTGCTGAAACTATTGTTTGTATTTTTCATGTTTTTTTCTAAGACAATTATAAATATGATTGTATTTTAGGAGTGAAAGTAACTGATAAAGTAAATATTATAAAGAATATACAAAGTCTGGTATCTATAACCGACAACCATGAAGTAACTGCAATGGCTTGGGGGGATGATGATGAAAAGGAAATACTGATGGGTTGCGGTTCAAAAGGTGTCAGGAGGTAATCAAAATTATTATTGGATCGAATGAAATTGATCTACTTTAAAAAATATATTTAAACCAGTTTTTTACAGTGTAAAGATATATGATACGGAGTATTCAGCATTTACAAGTTCTTTCATATGTGACAATGGAGAAGGAAAGATTAATGGAATTTCTAGATACAGTGGGTACGTTGCCTTAGTGTGTTGAAGAATTTGTTTTATTTCCAAATTATACTTTATTTCAGAGCAATACTAACAGCAGTTAAATCAGGTCAAGTAAAGCTTTGGAAATTCAATGAAAAAGAACAGATACTAATAAATGCTGGGGAAAATTTGAATAGAATGCGTCATTCCCTTATTAATAAAAATATAATAGCTACTGGTGGTGAAGAAAATGAGTTAAAGTTATTTGACTTGGAAAAGCAAAGTAGGATTTTCCTTGAAAAAAATGTTCGTCATGATTCACTAGAACTGAGGGTTCCTATTTCAATTTCTGATATAGGCTTTCTACCAAACAGTTCTAAAGTAGTTACAACAAGCAAATATGGATTTGTAATTATCAGATTTTTTGTTTTAAAACTTCAATCATATAATGAAATTATATAGGAAATATTTTAGATCCGCTTGTACGATCCTGATGCTCAACGAAGACCTGTGATAAATTTAACTGTTAAGGATGAAGCTCTAACCACTTTAGCTATAGCTCCAAAGGAATAGTAAGTACCATACAGTGGTATAATATTTTCTATGCATAATGAAAGAGTAGAAGATTATACCAGATATTAAAAAATTCTTTTCTAGTCACATTGTGGTTGGTTCTGGAAAGGGCAGAATGAATCTTATCGATTTACGAAAAAGTGGTAGAATTTTAAATACCTATAAGGATTTTGTAGGTAGTATAACTTCATTGGCCTGCAGTAAAGTACTACCATATATTATTAGCACCGGTTTGGATCGACATTTGCGTGTTCATCACTTAGAAACAAAGAAACTCTTAAAAAAGGTAATTAAAATCTTTATGTTAGTCAAATGTGGTCTATATTTAAGAAATTATGTATTTATTATAGGTGTATCTAACATCCAAAATAAATTGTATGATATTAAGATCTGATTTCACAATTAAAGATGATGATGAAAATGATCAAACAAACGCGAATGAAAGTATTGTCACGAATCTTGATAGCAACAACGATGAGAACCAAGAATTGAATGATAGCGAGGCGGAATATGATGCACTATTTGACAATATGGACGTTATAGCCAACGATGAAAATGACGCACATTCAGAAAAAAACAAAAGAAAACTTCCGACAAAACAACCTATAATTATAGACGACTCATCTGTAAGTGATTAATTTTCTTCCATGCAAAAAACATTCCCTGACTCGTAAGACCTTACATGCGTGTTATTTATCTAAAATTATTTGTTGCCTCTCAGGATTCCAAGAAGGCAGAGAAGAGGCCCAAAATAATGAAAAACAAAACTTCCACGAAGCTCAGAAAAGAATACATTTCAAGAATAATAAAATGATGCTCATTGTCAAAGTTTATATTACAAGTATGAACACTCAAATCCATCAGGTACTTTCCTCTAGTTACGTGGCTTTTTGTTGATTTCAATACTGCAACTGAGTGTGCAGACATAGTTATATTTCTATTTATGTATTGCTATCAAAATATATTATTTCGTACAACTTCATTATGATTTAATTTCACAATTATTTGCAGAAGGAAAATCTTGTATTTATCTCTTCTTCTTGTCATTGTACAATAGAATACAAGGGATACTGTTGATGTCGAATAAACGATTAAATGAAACGTTTCTAGCATAGTGTATTTTGTCAATCAGCAATCTGAATTTTCGTTATTTTCAACTTACATGTACAAGAGATTAAAGAACTACTCTAGTCATTTCCTCGAGTGTACGGTATTATGGATGCTACTACTTGTATCGCTTAAATTAAGTTAATCCTTATCGTACAATTTAATCATTATTAATACCTCATCTCATCAATTGTATTTTGGTTCGCAAACACAACATGACTCAAGTTCAATTTCTATTGAGTTTCCAGAAAATTCCATAATATTAGAGTCTTCCGTCTGTGTGTATGGCATTCTGAGGGAATCCAGAAACCCGATAAAGTCATTGAAATTGATGAATGTTGCAAAAAATAAAGTCTACAGTAATTCTTTGCATATTTAATAACTAGAGAAAATTAAACGTTACAACTTTATTACGTGTTGCGTATTTGTACTGAAAAGATGTTCACAACGAGGGCACATATCCTTATCCGGGTTATATATCATTCGGCTGTACAAAAATCATTGCGACCATTCCTTGACACTTAATTGTTATTCTAGCATCTTTTATATCCTGGCATCGTTTATATCGCTGCTGAAATCTATAGTCTTATATATACCAAAATAATGCTACGGATTAACACATTAAATTATAGGCACTGTCCTTCTAATGTCCAATAGCTACCTTCAGACGTCTTTCTGAAATAAACGTACGCATTTCGAACAAAAACCCACTGTTGAGGTACAGCAATCATTTATGTACAAACATCTCCACTGTACAGGCTTCGATGAACAATATACATTGCATTCTATCTTTTATTGAATATAAATGGCGTCCTTGCATAGCCGTGATCTCTCACACTCTCTGCCTTTGGATTTTCATGAGAATATTCCATTCTTGACACTTTCATCCCTTAATAATTCATACTTACAACGAATCGGAACGTTTTGCACGGACCATAAAACGGAGACTAGATTGTGAAGTAAATTTAAACGCGAAGACAATACCATTGATCCTTAATCAATGGCCAAGATAATAGTGGATAGTACGAGGTATGCCGACGTAGTATACTAAACACAAAATCGCTAGCTTATACGCGATTCTCCAAAATCCATTAAATTATCGTGGTCGTTATCGTCATCAGTATTCATTGTTGCCAAGTGTCATTGATATCCTCATATTCAATATCTATATTATTCGCTGACAATCAACTGCAGCTTCTCAATTGATATAATTCAAATAAGAATATCCAAGGATATATAAGTTTAATAATCACTTGGATTTCCCATTGCTTTAAATATGTGTAAGATGTATTATCTTAGTTCCATAAACGTTCATGTCGGTATTATGCGGTACTGTGAAAAGGATATAACTACAAGATGTCTGCAACCAGGGACAGGAGCAATATACGAGGAATATACTTAATCCTTTAATAATTGTATATGCACTCTATTCGTTGATCGGTAGAATTCTATTTAAGGATGTTCCCTATTACACAAAGGTGTCGCAGTATAAGTATAGATATTATTCCTTGAGCCATAATATTTCGCTGTCAGCCTATCAATAGATGTTTTATCAATATTAATAATTATTGTCGCTGTAAAAGCAAGCATTACTAGTGCCCGATGACAACACTGTAGACAAACAGTAGGGAATGGAAGCAGATCTCGCTATGCACATCAAGAATAAGTGAAGCTTGGCGCTGTAATGCAAATTTGATTTTATTGAACGACGCGCAATAATTTGAGAAATACTGTTTAGTATGGAACGAGCGTTAATTACACCGAATTTTAATAGGGAACAACCTTAGGGCTATATTATACCCGTGCGAAACAGTACAAAGGCAACGGAAGATGCCTGTAATGCATTGACATTCATAATTAATTTAGACACACGAGACTGCGCAGTTTCTCTCTTTTTTCCTCATTTTTTCATTTATATTCATCGCTACTTTACAACACTCTACTCAATATTCTACACATTCTATGCCTTTAAGTATAAATTAGTTCCTTAAAGACATGGTCGAAACTGGTGTACAGATGTTCTGGATAGATATTGTTAGTATCAATGTTTGTTTCGATATGAAATTTGAATTCAATAGTTAGAATCAGTGATAATCAGTATTTCTCTTTTAGATTAAAAGATATAGAAAGAATAACCGTGCACAAATTTTGACCATAAATACTAAATATTAGAAACTCTATAGCCATTTTACTTCTCACATAGGCCTTTAATTCTTTACTTCTGCATACACAATGTACAGAATTATTTTTCGGTTTGACAAGCGTTCCAAATTGTTCGTCCGGTTTTTACGCTCGTTCTTACAGAACGAAAAGGCATTGTAGCTTAAAAAAATAGTCCGATCGGGATAAAATCGCCGATTAATACCGTATTCAAAAATTCATATGATTTTATTTCCTGCGCGTTCAATCTACTCGTCCGGTTAACACTCTAAAATACAGGTTTTAAGCGGCTCGATGCAGCCGATTTAAGCTTCTAGATTATACTCCGTACTACATAACATGGTATTTCATTATCTATTTACAGGCGTCATCGTCATATCGTTTTTTTTATTGTTTCTTGACCATAATCTCAAATTCATCATGAAAATCACATTTGCCAAAACTGAAATATCCACTTCGCCACCTCATGTAAAGTATCACAAATTACTTAAAAAATTCGTAAATGTTATTTCAACTATTATGCGAATTAAATAATCGTCCCGCATCCATATCCGTTGGTGTAATTATTACGAAAGTCTTGAAGGGCCTCCTTGTAATTTAACATCGTAAACGTCTAATAGAAGTTGAAAACCGACATCCCAATTTCACAACAAAAAAATACAAAAAATATTATATACTATACCACAATTATATACAGAACTTCCTCCTCCTATGGATAAGTTTGAGTATAATTTTGAAAGGAAGAAAAGAAATAAACATGATAAATAAAGTATGTGCTACAAGAACAGATATTTCGAAAGCCCATTCTGAAAGAACAGTTGTAAATATGTCTATACCGAGTATCGTTAAATCGCCATATATATATCATTGTACAAAGTCGAATATAACACAAATTTATACACTGTACAACGTTGCACGCCACGTATAAGTTTTACAGTCAATTCTAAATCGATACCGAAAATTATATTCAATATGACTTCCACGGAACTATGCCAGGAAAGATCTGTGTCCTGTTATGCGCTCCGAATGTATAGGGGTAAAGCAATGGAGTCCCATTCGTGTCTGCGGATAGGAGCGATAAACATGACAATTACGTGGCTTCAGAAATACTTTAATTCCAGCCGGCTTCTAATGCTTGTATGATGCGAGGCATCTGGCACAGCACTGATCTAGATTTACAGAATTTCTTTGCATGTTCAAGCAAGATTAGGTAACGGCGACGCTCATTCTCCTCCCGATACTGTGACTTCCCGCCACGTCGGTTCCTGAGAGGGATTTACCAACGTCGATTGCGGCTCAGAAATATCTGAACCTGCTGGACTCAGCGGTGGACTTGGTGTTGTAGGTGGTTCTTCTGTTTGGTTTGCATCGGCCACCTCTTGTTCCGGTTCCGCTTCTTCGTCTGCAAGAGATGTTTCCGATTGGGCGGAACTTGGAGCTCTTGAATTTATGGAATCTTGTGCTCGCAACGATATAGAGCTACCTTTGTTGCTACTTCCGTCTTCACCTGAATAATCATACGTATATGTTAAACTTAATAATTAAGGCTTCATTTATTACATGAAAGTGTTAATTCTTACCACAAGGCCTGAGAACGAGGTAGAACAGCAGATCTGATAGCGAAATTATACCAATTGCTTTGTCGTCGTCATCTACTACAACGAGTCTGTGAACCTGATGAAAAATAACAATAGTCGATATTAGATTTTTCAATATAAGATACTATCTTTTGCATTATGAATGCAATTTTGTCTTTACCTCTGCTCTTACAATCTTTTCCATAACAGTAAATAAAGTTTCATCCAGTTTACAGCTTTGGACTCCTTCGAACCATTCATTCCTATGTTCATTGGCTTCCCGCAGTGACACATCCAAATTGTTATATGTTTTTTCTGCAGCTAGATTCTAGAACAGGAATTATTAAATGAAGTATTGTGATGATATTTGGATGTAAAAGTAATGTTTAAAAATTATAAAGTATATACATACAATCACATCAAACTTGGAGTAGATGTTGACTAACTTTCCTTCACTGTCGATTATTGGTAATGCTGACACTCGCCTTTCAACAAACTTCTTCAGAGCTAAAATTATGCTAGTTTCTTCTGTGGCGGTTTCTATGTTGTCAAACGTTCCTATCCTTAGCTCTCTTAGCGTTTTGTTTGTAAAGGAAGGCTTAGGTAGTTCATGGATCTAAAAATAGTATTATATATTAGAAAAAATATCATGAAACTGGTATAGCTATAGATCATATATTGCAAGACAAGACTTACATAAAGGAAAAGAAACCTAAGTATTCTTTTATGCGTCAAAATGTACAGCACATTTCCAGTATCAGGATCTATCACAGGTAAACGATGTATTCTATTATGGATCAGAGTTTTGATAGCATCGTATAAGGATGCATCAGGACCTATGCTGACCAGGGGATGCACTTGATCCTTTAGAACCTCTGTAAAATTAAATAAATTCAAATCATAGCAATTGTTACAAAAAAAAGAAGGTTCTTAGTAAAATCCAAGTAACCCTAGTGTCATTCAACATACTTCGCCAAGTGTCCAACTCATGTTCTTCTAGTTCATCCATAGTGACCGAAGGACTGGTGTAGTACATCTGAAGAATCTTTATGAAATCTGTTATAGTCAGCATTCCAACAAATTGCTGGCGCGAACTGTCCCATAATGGAGCTGCTCTAACACCTACAGCATAACAACATTAAAATAATTACAAGCCCAATCCAATTGTGAATAAATTCCATGACATAACTCATCTCAACTCACCGTTATAGACTAGAGCAAAGAAAGCCTTTTTCACAAGCAAGTGAGTATCAAATACGACCAATTTGGCACTGGTGGGTATCAGGTCGTAACACTTATGGAACTTGAAGAACTTTACATAGATCTGTGACTCGTCCTCCTCTGAAAGTCCAAAGAGTTCGCAATAGTGAAGCGCTTTGTTACGTCGCAACATTGCCAGCGAGTCTCACACCGTCTCAAATGAATAAAATGTTTGTACGAGGGTAAGTACAATCTAGAATGTCAGGATGTCACACTGTATGTAAATCTTATTACATTCGTAATTTCTAATTTAACTGGTTCAAATATAGTCAGCACAGTTGATTCACACAGTTGGACGATATCCGCTACAACATTAAGGACAGGATCTGTAGTAACTGTAGCTTATATTAGATAACCTCAACTACACGATAGCGTACGAATTAGAATGGCGCGAATACTTGAGCAATATCAATAGCTTTTGTGTTATCGACACTATAAATTCACAGCGACGAGAATACAACGATCTATGAACGACGAATGCTTTAGGATTGAGAGATCGTTGTGCTCCGACTAACGTATCCGAAAATAGTACAGTTCGTTGAAGAAGAGGAACGCAGACTTAAAAAAACGGTTAAAACGGCACCCTCCTTGATATTCTAACCAGTGTTCGGAATGAAGTTTACTCGCGGTTTTATCTATTGACAAATTATTTGTTTGGAAAAGGAATTTCAACGAATTGAATACATTACAACGGTATTTATTTTAAATAGGACGCGACGGCACTTTGTAAGTATTGCAATCGACTTCTGAAGAACCTGACTGACACACTGAAACATATTTTTCTTTTTGCCAAGAAACACGATGACTACTATATTGTGCTGTTGCGAAGATACGTAGAAAAACAATGTTCACTGGCTGACGCAGTAAAATTTGAAAGTAGACGTATACATGCGCGTCGGTGCAAGATGCATCATGCCTTGAAAGCCGGAGATAATTTTATCAGCAGTCAGTAAATTGGCACCACTGACTCATGTAAAACAGAAAAATGACGAAAATATAAGGTAATCACGAGTCTCACTATCTAAAATTTCACCAAACGATATCGTTATCGGTATTGAACCTCTTATACAGATTGGTGCAAAAATGATCCGTTGTTGACTGGTCGATATGAAACAATAAATGGCATATAACTTGCGCGCGCTCGTATGTAGCAACCTATAAATTTACCAGCGAGGTCAAATGTTATATTAATTTATGAGAACGACACTTATTTTGACAACATATGCATATGCAATGTTCGCAAAAATTGATCGATATTCCTCCTGTTGTTTGTGACAAGTAATTAAATCCGCACGTCATAGAAGACACGTCGTTTAGGAAACAGTATGGTGAAAGAAAGTAGAAACTCAGAAACACATTTTCACAATTTATACAGACCGATACTAAATCCGTTTACTGATATAAAGTGTGTAGACGTATGTTGCGGTATTGAATATATTCATGCGAGGACTAATCGTAAATGTCGGAAATGGGACCTGTTGGCAAGAACGTTGCCGTGAAAATTAAGAGACATTATAAAAAGAACAAGAATTGAAAACAAAAGACAAAATTATGTTCACTGAGTCGCAACGTCAAGGAAAAATACAAATTACAAAGAAACCCGGAACGAGAATTCTTAATTAACGCGACAGGAGAATAAATTCTTGAAGGAAACGTTACTAAATGGCACAACGAGAAGTCTAACAAAAATTACAATATTTTCGCGAGGCGTAACTCTGCGGCATTAACAATGATTAATAATCGAAGATTATCGACGCGTTAGATCGAAATTCCATCGACATGATTGATTTTCCCCCGCAAAAAGATCAAACATATCGATAAATTAATGCAGCTAAAATCGTTACGTTCGATCGATTTTCCAGCGATTTGAAACCTTGGCAAATGTAAGTCTGGCTTATCCACGCATGGCTGGCTGTTCCTTAAATTTACGTACCACGTTAGTCGCGCATGTCTCTCTTCCAACATACAAATTAATCCTAAGGAGACGTAGTATAAACAGCACCAGCTAAAGGAGAACTGCAGATACGCGATCAATAGATAAAGTAGGCATACGCGAAGGAAGGAATACAGAAGGAATACGACAATGATACCAGTGATTTGAAAGAGAACGTCTTTGCGGTCTACCTTTTGCTACAACTATGTACGTACTAGTAGCGAACGAACAGGAACGTTTTGCACATTCGCTTGCGTCAAGACTAAAAAAATGTTACAGCGTATACCAGTGAGTAATCATTAACGGTGAAAGAATTCCTTAGAAACTCGATTACGGCACCGTAGCCTTCCAGCGTCTTATAATGACTCGTTACATAGTTTCCGTATGTACGTGTCATAACACACTTGTAAGATACTTTGCTTTCCTATATTTTCCAGTGCAGAGTAATATCGATATATTACAATTGCAGGAAGTTCAACATCGGTATTATATTCGAAGAAATCTCGTTTGGGTCTCCTAATGAAAATCAAAGAATACCTCAACAATCGCCAAGCGAGAATGATAAAGTATGTATTTCGGATCAGCTGCTGATTCAGGTAAAAATTTTTCAAAAGCCACCCAAATCGATTGTCTTATCCGCAGACGTATTTTTTTTTCACCATCGTCTTCAACCATCCCTATAGCAACACAATACTCTTCAAAAAATACATTAACATCTACAGCTTCTGTCTGCGCAGGCAATAAAAAAAAATTGATCAAAGAACAGAAAAACGTCGTGAACGGATTCTGGCGATAATAAGGATCTGTTCGTGGAAAACTTGCTTGTCATAAGAGAAAAAAACATATGGTACAAATTAGCTTCGCTCTGTTTTAACGATGCGTTGATATGCTTTGAAGCGACAGTACAGTAATAGAAAATAGCCTAAATGTGACCTTCACTAGATTCATGAACCGAGACTAGTGAATCGTTTCATCGTTACGCAATGAATGTTCGAAATCACACGCCGTCAGCATGATTAATTAATCATACGATGTTTCCATGCATTTGCTTGATTACGAATCAACACCCCACTGAGACTTCATGACCGTTCTCTTTTATCTGCTCCGGGACTCCGTCATTACTATTGGCTGCTTCGTTAGTTAAGAGACAGCAAACAAGATGGTTGGAGAAATGACATTTTTCTCGCAATGATTTTCTATTGGTCGATAAATGCTAGAATTTACGTTGAAAGCAAAGCACACTGCACTCTGGATTACAATACAATGAGCAACCATGAGCAATTGGTAAGGTTGAGGTTTTTGTCCTGAAATTTTCTTTTGATAGGAATGAGCATTTACGTCGTGACTGTGAAGATCCTTACAATCGGAGAATTTCTAAAGGAACCTTGGGAACTGTCGAAGAGTCTAACAATTTACGCACTTCCTAGAATCGGAGGGAATCGAGTAAAGTGATCGTGGCGCCCTCTCTGATCTCCCTCGTGAACTACTGTAACCAGTTACTTATGGCATTACTCGCATTCCTAAGTCGCTCTGGTCTGTGACCAGTTGCACAGTTACCTTTGGAAAGAATCCAGGCAAGCTCATCCTCGAGTGGCGGATCCTCCACGTCAAACTCCTTGATCAGATCCTTCGAATAGACGGGATCCTCGTCTTCCTGGCTGCGCCAAGCAGCAGCGACCTGTCGCAAAACAGCCCGAACACCTTCCGAGTTCGAGTAGTAATGGAGGGTCAGCATCTTCGCGAAAAGTCATCACTGATCACAGCTTTCACGACTTTTGGACACGAAATGCCTGCCTTGAAGTATATTCCGACAATAATTAATACGAGATCCTGGACAATGAATATCCAAAAAGTGATATCTCGTAAGATTTCCTGAAGCCTCTTAAGCATAACTTGTAAGAAAGCGGGGCTTTAGGATAAACTTGTGAGAACAGGAATGAGAACAGAGATTGTAAGGAAAATTGGCTGATGCATTCAATATTCCCCATAGCCAAGTCACGGATAAAACTCAAAATCACCAGAACGGCATCGCATTTGGCATTAGATTTGCAAACGTGTGATGGTCCAAGGAAACACAGATTTTGGCCGACCGCTATTAGCTAATAATAATGACTCAATAGACTGCATCAATCGCTCGAGGGCACTAAGTAATAATAAATCAAACACAAAGTCTAACTGATCTCATCCAAGTATATGATAAAACGAGCAAGCAGGGTCGAAAGTGCACTTGTGAATTATAACAGAGGTTGAGAATTTGTTCTAAACGTTAACGCGACGTGTTTAAATGACTTTTCTTGTAGATAAAACTCGACATGGGAGCGTGAGTAAACGTCATAGCGATAAACGCAAGTATGAAGCCCACGCATTTAGAATCCCATTAAGCGAAGGGCAAGTTTTCACGGCATCGATCGATCATTCAAAAGTTCCACTCAGACTCCAATAATAGGGTAGGTATTACCACTTTGACAATAGCAAATAATCATTACGGATCTTTTAAGGTCGCAATGCATTTAATAAAAATTTCGATTGATCGTTCAATTCGCAACTATTACACGAATACACATTAGCGTCCATTTTACTGCTGATCGATAGAATGAGCTTGCTCTGGTCTACTTATTACACGCGAATCTAGTTAGCTTTCAGCTTCGAATTATCAAATTAATAATCAATCACGCGTCATCTCGTACAAGATAGGATGCGACGACTTTCGTAAACAAACTAATCTGATTACATCCTTGTCCCCGCCAAATCATTGTCCTTGAAAGGATTGAAATTACATAACACTGTATTAAAATTCACTGATCAATGCTGTATAATTTACTTGAAATGACCATAGTCAGAGATCATGATAAACTACAACCACTGTTCAAAGAAAGAAGATTAATAACAAGGCACTAATAAGTTTATAAAGCCGAAGAATGTCGAAAGCCTTCATCAAGTTGTGCCGGGATAATCAAGGGTGAGTGGACCAGAAAGGAGGATCAGGAAGTCGAAGGGGAAGGACAACCGAGGAAATTTCACGGAGACTCTAAGCGCCGTCAAAAGGGCGACGGGAGCCGATGACACGCGTCGACGATGATCACAAAGTTCGCCAAGCCCCCGAACTTGGCCCAACGTGTTAGCAAACTGAATGACTGTCTAGTCGAGTGTATTCTAGCGACCGTGTAGGCATCGTCGGCTCGCCAAGAATAGCATCGTCGAGAAACGCAGGCTCCGCTGCCAAAAAAACACGAACCTCATCCCCCACTATACCTGTCGATAAATACAGCTACCGTAGGGTAGTTGCTATTAGAATTGAAAAAATTCGACAAGCTAATACCGTAACATCAGCGATGACGGATCAGAGTGATAAAAGACATCCTGCGAAGAGGATAACACGTGTCACGTCCATCGAATCAGTGATGTTCCTAGGCGAAATTATAAATCAGACTATTATCTCATATCGCGTGTTATTTGTTATGCTCCTATAACATCTAGAGTGGATTTTGTATGTAAAATCTGAAGCAGTCACGATGTACGAGCTTGTGAAATTCGTCCTGTCATTCAGAAAGTCAATGACCTATTATCGATGACTTTCATTTCTATTACTATGCGATTCTTTTAAAATTGTCATTGAAATTCTTTGTAATTTCACAAAGGTGACCTACTCTGATAGATTTAACGTCGCTCTGGGCGTTATAAAGGAAGAGCAGATATCTCATTGACAGATATAAGAAACCTCGCTAATGGATTCCGGATGTTTTCTTTTGTACTCGTCATTATTTCATGTCAATGAATCATTTAATTGTCAATGAAAAGTTCGCCATGTGTAATTCAAACTATGCGACGTTAACTCATCATTATTCACATTTAACAAAGACACTGATCTTGTATAACGGACTATCTATCTTGTATGACAAATCGTCAAAACGATTCGTATACCAAGGACTGATAAGTCTTCCTATAATGTATTAAAAGACTCCTAAAACGTACTCTAACTTGAATCGTAAAGTCTATTAACGTCCTACGGTGCACCTGATGATTGCACCTAACATTTCGAACCGCCGAGTAATGATTGCAATGATAAAACGATAAATATATACAGAACGTTTACGAGAATCGTATTAATCATGGACGAGCACGAAATGCTCTTTGACGCCGTTCCAAAAGTAATACACACGTAACTGATCGGAGTGCATTATGGGTTTGCAAAAGCGAATACCAGGAGTATGTGAATAAGCAGCTAACCAGAGAACCACTTGAAACCGAAAAGTTACCAGGACTTATGACGCAATATGTAAGCATAAGAAATTCATAAGGCTTCAAGAAAAAATACAAAGAAAGAGAACCACGTATTCATAATGTAGGAAATATGACTGAATGAAAAATGTACAGTCGAAATTGATGTAACCGTTACAATGAATTTATCACGGATTTACAGAGACGGATATTTCTCGCTGGTGACGTATTTCCGAGCAGATGGGATCTATTTGGCGAGAGAAGTTAGTTTATGCAACGTGCCCGAACGTCCATTTGGCAGGGACCCTAGGCAAACGTAAATTGCGCTATCCTCGCATAGCTATTATAGACGTTATACATAACAAGATTAATAGTGGATCTGCATCTGCGTGCTGAATCGCTAAAGTTTCAAAAACGGTTCCGGTATTGATATCGAAAAAAGTTACTAAATTGACGTACAAGGTAGAAACACTGATCAGAAGAATCTCAGCAGACAAATTTTTTAAATTCAGGTCACTACTGTGATTATATAGAATAAATACAGCGTTTCTTACTTAATCATTTCTTTGATATCGTTTCAAACGTTTTCAATGCATACAGAGTTCACAGGGTTCTTGGAATAAAAACGAAACCAATATCCGATTTGATAGAAACAAAGCATTCAGAAATAATGTATTGGTTTGAGACTGGATGGGTATCAATAAAAAAAAAAAATAATGCACGTACAAGACAATAGGCTGTAGTTCAAATATTGATTGGGATACTAAGTACATACTAGTCTGCGATAAATAAAGCAAACCCAGTGGAAATGTTACTCAAGCTTTTACAATGAACGGAAAATTATCTATGGAACGAATTTGTTAAGTGAAATTTGACAAGGAATCGTGATAAATTAATCCACAATATTTTCAGTTACAAACATAGAAAGTAAATAAAATACAGAGTACAGTCCCACTTTCGTCCAATGTTCTTTTCTTTTGAGTTTTATTATACTGAATATACCAAGTAACAGGAGAAACGTCAAGCACGGAGTGACTCGGTCGATAAAAACGATCGCTGCAAAGTAAGCAAGCTCAAGAGTCCATCAGAAATATTTCAGACTTGCTTGTCGAGAATTCTCGAATTTTAAGAGGTCTGCAATATTAAGAGCAATAAAAAAACAAGTGAACAATAATTACAACTGGTTATAATAGCACTGTAATTGAATCGATTCAAATGTCTTAAAGTGTACAGTGAGGATCTGGTTATACGACAAGTATGTAGCAGTGACAGTAGGCATTGGGCAGGCTGCCTCTAGTAGAGACGCCAGAACAAGGCAACCCGCCTATCAAGCAAGTCTGGCAATTGTCAGGCGTCGCTAATGAAACATCAACAAGACTACTATTATCAGCTACTAAATTAAAAAAAAATACGTATCGCTGCTGCAACGAAAATAGGTCACGTGACAGATCGATAGCGTGTGAATCTGGTCATGAACAGGCAACAACTACAGGAATAATAAAAAAAATTCATAGCTGTCAATTTTTCATGATAATTGACAGCTCTGTCAACGAATCCAGGATAAAATTTCATAAAAAACAAAAGATAGACGTACCAAGTAATGCACGACTAATAACAATATTAGACTTTAATACACTACGTACATACAGAGTGATCTTCGGTAAAGTGGCATCTGTTTACAATCTGAACAACCAGTTATTATCTATTTACGGATTAAACTGAATATTCCTTGGCGTAATCGTGACGCACGATTTTTTATAGTTTTAATTCTCCATTACGCACAGTAGTCACATTAAGTACTTAACAAAATCCTTCCATTATTACCAGCACATATGTACCTACGACTACAAGTTCAAAGATAAGGAATAATCTAAAGCTAAGATCTACACCCCTAATACGATGCAAACATAGTTATGCTAGATGCACTGCAACAGGTGATACAGAGTTATCGCGAATATACTCGCTCTACCAATTTCAAGGTTATATCGCAGCACGTATTCTAACCTACAAAATAATCGTACTGACCCGAAATACCTAATGACCTACATAGTATAAGCGTGCATGATATATCAAGGGTGCGCGAAAGATGTTTTTATTTAATAGACTGTAAACGATCCATCCTGAGTACATGGATAAAGGCATAAGACGGTTCTATATCATGCATTTCCCTTGAAAATCCCCTGGCACGTACCACCCTGGATGCTATACATATAGTGAGCGATCGATGAGCTTCCCGGGAGGCAGGCTCGCACAGGGAGCTTTATGACATAGGCTCGGCGTGGTAGGTAACACGCTCACGTCTATGGTGAATATCTGGGTCTAGGTCTCCGGCTGAGCTCTCATTATATTGGCTTAGGTTTCGCGAGCGACAAATAGGTATACGATCGGGTGATTATTCATTGCAGGTAGCCAACCACGATAGGCGTGGTCCCTATTCGCAAACAGTACTGCGAGGAGAATGAATAGCGATTACGGTGATCCTTCTGACCAAAGGGGAATTGGACGAAAGTTAACCACCTCTAAACGTATCGATTTGCCTGGCTACTCGTTCGCAACCTTCCGGGACACGACCATTGGGAATATGCCTGTACGTCAAGCTATAACTATACGTTGATATGAATTATTAATATATGACTATGCTTCTTTCATCATCTTCATGAAATCTTCCTTATACCTATTGATTAGGTGATTAATAACTGTGTCTGTGTCTCGCTCCTACACATGTCGAAAACACGGAGAAGGAGATAACACGTTTTCCTCAGGCACGCTCGAGAGATTCCCACTTTATTTACACAACTTGTTGATGCTTGGCCTTCTGCCATCCGAGAATCCCGTGCGACTTTGTTTTTGCCAAGCGATGTGCGTACTTGCCTACCTACTTATGTACCTACTTTCCCTACGGCCTTTCTGCATATTACTTAATCTTTTTTTTTCCTTTGTTTGCTTCAGTTTTGCCTACGGGAAGAAGTAGAAGGAATATCGATGATTCGTTTAGAAAGATTCCCGACATTTATCTCAAATGCCCACGACCAATCCATTTGGAAGGATCGATCGGACGAGGTTCGCGCTCAGGTGCAGAATGCAATCTATTCAATTGATATTGCACTAAATTAACGGTTACTTATATGCACTGAAAATATACGGCAGGGACTTGGGACTTTGGTCCCAAGGGAATTTACTTGGTAATGAATATACATTGGGAGCTGAACTCGATAAATCCCAGACGAGCTTCTTTCTTACGGTATAATTACAGTGTGACATCCTGACTCATCGCTTGCAATTACTTGTCTATTATATACGCCGAGACTCGCGGTTATTAAAGCACCCAGGCATACAGGACTTACCAAGATCGGAGAGTGAAACTTTCTCCAGGAAAGGATCCACCACGGGTAACTGAAACAGAAAAAGGATAAAATTGTTAAAGTGAGCGAAACTTTGGGAAAAGGTAAATGATCGGTGAAATGAACATTAATGAAATATATTCCAGGATAATTGGCTTTAAGTAGAGGTAAAATATTCACCCCGTATCATAACGACAATTTTATTCGTACTCGAGGGAGACACCGTACTGTCAAAATATTAGGAAGTTAATTTTTTGTCAATTCTTAAAATTTCCGTATCCGCATAGGTATAACACGCGTTTAATAAATTACTGTATTTTCTCGTTCAGTCACTTCGTTCCCGCCCTTGAAAATACAAAAATTCAAAAATCGTGCATCATCCTCTTAACCTGTTCTGGTCGATTTCCAATCAACAATGATATAATACCAGTGCTTTCTTCAGCAGCGATTTTGGACTAAACGCTTGTCGTCTCTTCACGTTGGTAGCGATCTTCGTGTACCATTGTGCCAAGATCCCAGCACTGGAACCGGAAGTGGTAGACGTGGCTGTAGAAATGTCTGCATTGGTCTTAGCGCTTCCACCAGCCGGTTCACTGACTTGTCGTCGAAACAGCATTTTTATCCTGTCGCACTGTGTTTATAACACTTCCACAAGGACTGATCGAACACGTGGACGTCAATTGATACGAGCAATCAAATACGCGAGGAATTCAATCTCGCGAATGCACAGCAACGGTTAACGTGGACTCAGATAATCATCCTGGTCGGTCCGTCAGGATTACGGTTAACCACATGTAAACGTCCGCATGTAAACGTGCCCCTTCTTGTCTCAAGTGTACAAGAAGTAATTGCACATGGAAATGAGCAGACAGCGTATGAAGCACATTATGTCAGTTTGCAAATGACAGTCATTCGAGAAGCACAAATTCTGAAACACGTGGAGTAAACATTGATTCCCGGTGATCGCAAGTATCTGAATGATTAGACGTCGATATAAACGAGATTAAACGACACTTTTAATCGAGCTATGAATTTTTTTAAATAATGCAAATATTAATTAAAACAACTGAGTCAACCAGTAAATAACGTTCCGCTTGGCACTCGGCGTCGCAATGATTCAAAGCGAAAGATAAGACACCGCGTTATTTCACATAACCCTCGGTGTATTTCCTCGTTCTTCTTCCTTATTAAGAGACAAGGGGCAAGGCTGTACGAAGCTTCAGCACCCAGGGATACGGATAGGACAGGCAGACGAGAAGAAAAAAAAATAAAGATGGTGGCGCCAAGAGGCGGAATTGCCAAGAGTGAATGCGTTAGGACGTACTAGGGACGATCGGGAGGATAGGAGGTAGTTAAATTCGGCAATATGCTGGCCTTGAGAGCGCAGCCACTGAGAGCAGAGATAAACATCGCAAAATTTGATCGAGTATAATTTGCTGAGATATATTTTTCTTAGCTTCTTTGAAGTATCGAAAGACTATAGTCTGTAGGCTATCGTCGTTGACCATAGGCAGCCATATTGAAAATACCGTGAAATCTTTTTCCGACGCATTTCTTATAATCAACGCTGACACTTCGTGATCTCCGGGATGGTAGCAAAAGTGGAGCCCGAATGTAGAGCAACGTGGTACAAACGGAGACGATAAGGTAGAGACGAAGAATCAACCGATCAATTAAAGACCCTCGGAAAAGATTGATTTTGATATTGGAAAATTCAGGCTTTAATCTCGTCTAACGACTGCCACCTATTTCTTCGATAAGAACGAACCTTGAGAATTCACATAGCGAGGACTACGAAAGTCAAGAGGTGTTGCAGAGAGACGCCTGATTGACTATTGGAATTAATATTAGTCAATAACGAGCAAGCGTCTAACCAGTCTATGCTCCTAAACGCAGTTAAGATTCTCAATTCCTTGGCATACGTAACGCTGTGAGACGAGCCTCTGGCGTTACCCATAAAACACCGCACTTTTACGTCACCCCGTAGACGCCTCGACGCCATATTTCTCGGCACTGTGACCCTGCGCCGATAAACCTAACAGCTGATACTGACTTTCCAAGCTATTTCCGATAGGCTCCCTTCTTCATCTCGCTATATTCACCATCGCCTATAGAAGCTTCTTTAACGGTATTACAATCACTCGTTCTTTCCATCATCTTTCTTCGCATCTTTTTCAATTCACGAGTTCAGACCGCCCCAGGGACCTTAGGAAAATCAAATCTCCCGCCTAAAACTCACGTTTAGCATTGTGTAGACAGCGAAATATTACGTACCAAATCTAAATCACGTATGTACGTAATTTATATACACGGTACAGTTTTACTTTCCCATTAAACTGTTACGCAGTTGAGTGTCGCTGGCCTATAGCCATATATCCAAACATATGCCAGGCTTGTTTGTAATGACCGACCATGGTTCCACTGTGCGAAAGAATGAACTTGCTGCGGACCTAGAAAGCGATGTATGTTGTTCCACGATGTAAACAGCGTTTATCGGGAGCTTCGTATTATGTCGTCAATAGTCAGTGCGAGTGATTATCCGAGAAAATATTCTGTCCGTGAAATATTATCGTCCACGTAGATAAGTACACATATAATACGGGACTGAAGAAAAAGTTCGATGGTAAAGAAGGAAAAAGAAAAATGGCGGCCGAATCGATTAACCGTTAGTCAATAGGAAATAAGTAAATATTACGCGTTCGATAAAGAGGAACGTTAATTCGTCGAGAACTTTTGCTTTCGACGGACGACTTCGCCTCGCGAAATAACGTTGACGATATTTTTAAACGCAATTGAGCCTTGGCCTCGGGGGAAAACGTGTCGCGAATGGCGGCTCTGTTAAAGCGAGAAAGGCATCTCGTGTTACTTTTTTTTTCGATATTTAAAACAGCTATAGATATACTCACTGTTATATTGTCATACAATATAGTGAGGACCGGTGAGCCTGTCTGTGTAGGAATGCGTACCGAGATTGATCGGACTTGATCGGATCTTGCATAATATACAATATACACGATATAGAAAGAGGCAATTGTATACTGTCAGGATGTTTACATCAAGCGACCATTAAAACTTTTTCTACAGATACTACGGTAGACGTTCGAATCATCTTGGCGTCATCTACGAGGCTCTAGTTCCATTCGACACACATAGATTGAACTTTGCCCAGGACTTGAGCGACCCATCAAATTTCCTAAAGTACCACACAAATAAATAAAACAGTAAAATTGTAGTATCCAAGGCCAAGAGAAAAGGGTGTCCAGAGTAAATAAAAATTTGCCAAGGTCGCTCCTTGTACTTTACGAAAATAATGAAAACGTTCGTCCTGACTAGGGAATCAGTCGTTGTCATAAATTTTCAGGTTAACATGCCCACAATCCTCGTTATCTTCAGGATGGGACACCCACGCGCGAGACAAGCATTCGTATACCGACTCAGTTAACAACGTTGCCGAACTGTCACCAAAGTTAAGGATTTATCGGCAAGGTTTGCGTACGACTCGACTACTGAAAGGCTCACGAGAATTAGGTTCCATGCTAAAGGATTTCGGAATAAGGAAGGATTGCGGGGTGACGAAATGGTTGTTTCATTAACTTGGCAAAATATTTTGAAAATTGAGACGTGAACAGTAACTACGATTATCACGATCATCCTGTGTCAACTGATACTTCACAGATACACGACGGACATCTTGTTCAAAGTTTTCCAAGATTGCTTCTCTCCCGTGACTTTAGACGTGTGACGACGTTCCCTCGTGTCTTTCTGTCATATCGCTACGGCGAACGATCTCCGGTTTATTTGACCTGTGCCAGGAATAATAAGACGACAAGATAGTCGTACATTATATTACAATACATAACGAGTCGGATGAGCGTGGGTGCGAGAACGTGCGGCGCCACTGCCTGTTGCATCTTAACATACGTATCCAGTGGTTTCCTCTGTTACTTGTTTATTTAATTCTCTCTTTTTCTTCCCGCGCGATTCTACTCGAAAACCCGTGAGCTCGCTTGCTCGAGCCGCTTCGCCGTTTGCCCGTTTTCATGAGACGAGAAGACGGGCAGGGTCTCTTGTATACACAAGCCTTGCGAGACATGACAGACAGGATAACCAGACTTCGTGGGTAAATTCTTTATTGTGCTCGTTTAAAAATCTTAAAAAAAATACTGTCAAGATACTCCACGCGGTAAAGGACCTGACCGTTGAATAAGAAACCAAGCTAATACGACTTTGAACGTCTATTAAAGTTCTCAAGTAAAAATTGTCACTGAGTCGACAGAATATTTTTTCGTTTCGACAGAGGCAGACGCTCGACGAACGCGCCGCTATATGAGGTCGCGTAATGGCAACTTGATTAATGCGTTCTGGTGTAGAAAATCATACGACGAGAGAGGGGAAGAGAGACGAGGAGGGGCATGGGTGTGCCCGGTGAGCAACCTGTTAGCAATAACAGCGCTGCTCGCAAATGCCAAAAGGGAGAGCCGTGTGGGTGATACGAGAGAGCGAGTAGAATAATAAGAAAAGTAAAAGAAAGAAAAACGAATAGTCAAGAAGTCTTCGATGTTCGCTTGAGCGCGAGAATGATTAATGAGCCAGGAGCTTGAGCGACCTTCGGCTACGAAATAGAATTTACAGTCTGTTCGCGTCCAGGAGCGAGCCGAGGAAACGTGAGAAAACGAAATGGCAGGGATTGTCGTAAAATATGTGTAAACTTAAGAAAATATGTATCTCTGTAACAAGCGACAGCTGTACTGGTCAGTTATTTAGTTTAATGATCAACGTGATAGCTGTGCCTTATTAACAATGGGTATTTCCATCTCTTAATATATTTACAGGTGCCAGTCTTTGGCATAATGTATACCTGTTGTTACCATCGCCATTAGTCTTCTGATAGTTTGTTAATATCAAAGATCTGTGAATTATGGTAACGACGATGTATTCGTTTATCAGCGCGAGGGTTTATGGGAGGATTGACAAGAATCTCCAGGGTGTAACTTGGATTTTTTTATACGTAAATAAAAATGGCTGCCGACACGTACGTACGTGACACGAGGAAGCATTTTCGACGGAGATGAACAGGCGAGGCTTTACGCGTCCCTTTAAACGTGTACCGTAAATTGTGATATACTAATAAAGAAAAGCTAAGCTCCAGGCTCTCCTTCCTGCGTTTACAGATCGCGAAGTATGTGAATAATAAAAGTCCGATAGCAGGATATAAGAATTGTGGGATCTTATTCAAGTTTAGATAAAACGTCCTATCGACTTTTACGCCAGGGAAATCTCATTCGATAACATTGCTGATACTATAACTCTCTCTTCCGGCGCCTGGAGAGTCTCTCTCGCGACTTCCGGTCAGGTGCACTTCGCAACCAAGAACGCTTACCACGGCAACACGAGACCTTTCTAACCTTAAAAGACGGTACTTCGACACACATGAGAATGTCAATAGAAGGTCTCACAAAATAAATCGACACAGGCGAACGACGTACGCCGACACAAAGTCTCCATATGAATTTCACAACGTCCTGTATAGCGTACAAAATCAAAAGTCACAAGAGTATTTGCAAGCCGATATTAAACTTCTCTCCCAGTACCCTAGTCCACCATAAGACCGCAAAACGATCGAGGACGAAATTCTCGAGGAAAATTTTACCCATGATTCCAAGCACAGCACTGACAAGCGGAATTACGTGAAAAAAAAAAAAGAAAATTCTAAAGCACACAAGCTCGACATTATTTATCTGACAGATATTCTTTCTTTTTCAGATTCATAATTACGATCAGCAAAACCAACCAATCAATCGATTAGCAAAACTCATGCGTTGGAGAGAGTTTTGGTTTACTTTCTTTTCGGGTGGCTGGTCGACGACTCGTCCATTGTTCAATTAATTATGCGCGACGGCACGGGGCACGATAATTGCCGTTTAATGGCACAGCCGAGGAGGCATGACCCCAGCGATACGCGGTTCGTAGAGAACTGGATTGCCGGATGGCATAGGACATAGTATAGGACAAGCATAGCGTGGAGTACGCTGCCGCTATGGAGGAGGGAGTTCGGTTGATTCTCTTCTGTCAGAGCGCGCGCGCGCGCGCGTCCGTACGATATCAACAACTCTGCCGCCTCCTCTATAGCCTCCTCAACCTCCTTCTTCAGCAACCTTCATAACCTTCTCCTACTCCGACTTGCTCCTCTCGCTCTCTACGCGGCATCGCTATAAACTCGCCAGCAACATCTTAGAATTCCACCACCGAAGACAACGTCGTAAACATCGACGTCAACGTCTTCACCTCGGAATCAGCAATGCCGATCGACATAGAATCCTGTCAAATCCAAGTAACAAGACCAGCTTCCCCGCTGCGTGAACAAATTGATACAAATTTTATATAAAACTTGGTATATCCCAAAGACCACAATAACTTTGAAAAATTTTACCAGTCTCTCTGCAGAACTGTCCTAAGTAATAGGTGCATTTTTTTTACATGATTTTTATTTTTATACAAATTTTATCGATTTCAGATACCTCGAACAGAATCTTGCCGAAATCATTTGGATCGAATAAGACCAAATAATCGGCGGACTTCAAATTCTATGATTACCATAAATCCTATTCGTGTTCATCAACAAAGAAAATACATGCTTATATACGCAATACCTCCCTTGAAATTGTATGAGTTTTGATACAAAAGGGATGTTGGGTATCTAGTAAATATATATATATGTCCCTTTAATCTTCACAGAATGCCATGACGTAAACCGCGATATCAGGACAGGTTCCGTTACGTCCTCGACATAAGATGATTCGGTAATGCGAGTGTTTATGCCCGACGAAGTCGTTCAACCATGGCTGTACGTAAGATAAGGAATACGATAAGCCGGTAAATATGTGTTTTACAAATAGAAAGACAAAAAAGTAAAGCCGCCATCCGCACGAGACGACACTCGGCACTGCATTGGCTATTATCGGAAGAATGGTTTGTATGCTTATACATAAGTCCTATATGGGAACGAGTGCAGTGCCCAATAAGTCCCTGTCAGACCCATTCAGTGACTGTCAGTCCCCATCGGTCCCCCGTCGATCTTTTACAAAAGATACAACCGGATATATACATATATGCTCATAATGTTGACGCATTTTAGTGTTGGAACGCGGATCCTCCGTTGCAAATCAAATCGGCACCGCGACGCCGCTGCCAAATGTTTTGCCAAGATTCAACAAATTTCTGGCATTCGTCCAGACGAGTGTGTGACAAGCGGCCGGTATCAAATGATATTCATATTTCCCGCGTTAATCGACTCTCGCGTCGATATCTTATCGCAACCTACTCTTTGGATATATAATTGCTCGGAACCCCTACTTTCTAGCTATGGGTTCGTCAATAAAGTATTTCGAAAATACTTATACAGCCATGAGATACACGTAAACGTACAAAGTATATTACGACCTTCCACGTACAAGATGCTCGACTTTACCTATGTATACAGATAGCAACGTCCCGTATTTTTCCGTCTTTTTTTTTTTTTGTAAATCTTGGCCTTCTTGTTACCTTCATGTTAATGGGCATCTGGTATATGTTAATGGTACAAATCACTAGTTGCGCGATAGAAATCTGATTAGTCAGGATAAATTAGAGGAAGAGAGAGAGAGATGAGAAAAAAGTATGACAATCCCGTCAGAACGCTACTGCTTCGTACGAGAGATAAGGATTCTGTGACGGGTTCGTTTTATTTATCCCAGTACGATTTTGCATAAGCCGATATTCGAAATAAGTTTGTTTGCATAGACAAGTAGCGGAGGACTTTTTGGAGCTATTGGGAATTAAATGAAATGCGAATGCGATTAGACGAGGATCAGAGGACCCGGGTAAATTAACAGAAGAAGAAAAGAATTCGAGAGTCGTTTGCATTTACAAAATTGCGACTTTCAAATTGGCAACCGGTACCAAGATTACCTTAGTCTTCGAGATAAAAAAAAATACGAATCTGTCGAAATATATGAATCGTCCTAGACGTACATATATTGACTTTTTTCGTTCATAAAAAAAATGTATCAGAGTACTAAAAAAAAAATGTGAAAAGAAATCAGCATGAAATTTTCAAGCAATTTTTAGTTAATGTATCATCAGATATTGTATTCCGGTACACAGTATATAAAAGGACTAATCATTAAACGTACGTAGCCCCCTGAGTAATTACATATACGTATCTAACGATAATTACACTTTTCCTACGTACTAGATTATTACCGGACGTAAGTACATGCTTAAACCAACTAACCTAAGTAAACCTGTGATATCACAAGAAAGTTCCAAGACGTTCTCCAAAATAAAAAGAAAAACAAAACAAAATGCAAGCCAGCAGTATAATAAGATACGTAGAAAGAGAATTCAAGAAATTCAAAATAAATCGATTCGACTGCTCATCAAAATATCGATCGATAATCTAACATGCTTGAAATCACTAGTCTACCTAATACCGACCGTCAGTCTCCTGTTGACGTTGGGCACGATCCGCATAGAGCTCGCGCATACCAGGAAAGCAGGTATTGACAGAGTATAAGCTACCTTCGACGTAATATCAAGCATGGTCCAGGATACAATTTCCATGTTGGCCGGACTGACGTAAAATCCACGAAGTTACGACGAATTCGGTATAACGTTAACAATACAATAAGAACTTGACTGTCGCGTCACGTGCGATTCAAGCGTTTAGCATTCAATGGACGAATATCGTGATATCCTTACGCGGCGGTGTGATAAACAAGACCTGCACTACTGTTGTAGCCCGTGGAAGCGTTTTACCACGTACATATACGTAAGCGGTGACTGTATACGTAAAAAATATAGTAGAAGGTGAAACAGAAAAATGAATTGGGGATAAGAGACCTAATTTTTCGTTCTCTCAGTACCATAAATTATACGTATCGCGTTAAAAGTCAAAGAGTAAACCATTTTACGATCCTACGATATCCCGTCTTTATTAACGTGTCGCTGGTGGTTCGTCGTCGTGAGCTAAAGTTCGCGGAGTTGTCGTGAACGCCTCCAGGGGCGCTGAAAGACGTTGAACGAAGTAGACGCGCGCCAAGTGTCGAATACGCAGGATACGCCTACTCGGTATCACGAGCTTAGAGACGTATTATTATTAACACTGTATAAAGAGTGGATAATTCGTCGACTTTTTAAATATCTCTTCCCCTCTTTGCACATCGAAACGTCACGTCGAGAGAAATCGCCAGGACGCGCATCCGTACGAAGACACATTTGGTTTGGATGCAAATATATGTATTATACGATGTCGTAATAGAAATTCATACATCCCGACGAGCTCGTTTCGCACGGAGGAAACTTCCGCTACGAGACGATAAGATGAACCTCGTGAAGATTACATGTAAGAATTTTTCGTATTAACCTTCCAGTGGTGGCGACGTTCGGCTAGGAACGTAGACTTCGAGAATTACGACGGGGAAGACTACGGTCTGTCACGACCATGGACCGAGAGTCTATGAGGTATAGATTTCTTATGGTAAGAAGGAGAGAAAAAAAAAAGAATCTAGTACACCGAAGGGTTAAATATGTGAAGAGTCGGGGAAAAGAATTTTTTAAGGGTATAACTTCAAGGACGAAATGACATATTTGATCCTAGTGACTTCTCAGCGAATCTGACCCAAGCGAGGTCGCTTGAAAAATATCCGAGACTCGTACAATGTGAATTGGACGAGTTGTTGAAATTCTTGTATAAATTAACGGCTAATGAAAAAGAAATGGGAAGGTCGTAGTTGACAGCGAGAAAAGAATTGTCGGACTCCGTGCGAACGATAACGTTGAGTGAAGATCTTGGAGTGCAAGATGTGCACGAGCGAAATTATAATAGCGGACCAACGGGTTTATTTACATTTGTTTGCTGACTACGAGCGCGATTTCGTATGCCTTGACGTAAGTGACGTAGGGTGTGGCGGCAAATATCGTCATATTTATTATCGCCGGTTCGAATGTCTACAAGGGGATAGAGGAGATGGCTGAACGAATAGACCTAAGTTCACAAGGAACGAATATACACCGATGGAACAGTCAAGCAGAAATCGAATTATGTTCTAGGATGAGTTCAGATAGATCAAGACTCTTATCAAAGTAACGACGAAACAAGCGTCGAGTAGCTTCTTCTGATAACGCTTATCGTACATTCGTTTTCCATTGAAAAAAATTTTTCAATGTATATATATATATATATCAAAGTTACGGACACACCTCCAATATATGTGACCTACTCCATCGATTATTGATTATTGATGAAGGATCAATAAAAAAAATCCTTAGATCATGGACTGCATAAAATTCTAATTTGTATGTATCTATGCATATATGCGTGTCGTATTTTAAAAGTCGAAACACGTCGCGTTATGAATTCCGCTAATTTGACTACAGTCTGAGGCAAAGCGCGAGTGTATTTGTGTCATTGTAATTGAAAGGCCGTACAGAGGTACTGATGATCTTGGTAGAACCAGTGGCAAACCCAGCTGCAAGTTGTTATTACAAAGCGCGGGGAGTCCTGAGGCGCATGGCACAATCGATTGCAACGATATAATACAAATCCACCAGGTTCCTATGTCCTACTGCCCTTAAACCAGATTGTCGAAACGTCCTTGAATTTCATGGGTTTGCTGGGCGAGGTGAATGCTGACGCCCAGGGATACCCAATTAGGATAAAAATCATTGTCGAAAAGAATTCAAGTCACGGAATTCGTATGATTGTATTTATTTTCACTGCAGCGAATACGGGGTGTAGTGAAAAAAAATTAGATTGATATAGAACAAGATTAGGGCACGACTTTTTTATCATTAAACGATCATTGATTACTATGGGATTTTCCATTTGAGATTTCGAATTTTTCATGGAATCGTTTACAGGATGATGCGACCGAGAATTGAATTTTAGTCAGAAGGTCTAAAGATTTTATAATGTGCATACAAGTTGGACGATAATACTGCTCATAGTTTCATGTAAATAAGTGTGTTGTTCGTGCATTCACATTATTGCGATTATCTATAGCCTTGAGTGGAAGTAATAAAGCTGATGAGCGCGCATATATACTATGCGAGGGATGGATGGTTGATGCAAGTGTTGATCGTCTAAAGGATTTTTCAGTAAAATAGTCCGATATAATTAGACGTGAGCAATGCATGTTTTTATCTACACGTATTCAAGAGTCTGATGACCGACAAGCGGCCTCGAATTTACAGAATGGATGACGTCTTTATCAATTGATTTGGCATAATACTATTTGTACGTGGATGAAGAAGAAATCTGCTAAATTAACAAACGAGTTCACAGTCGACAATGCAGCGGCTCTACTGATACCGACTGCAGGTGAAGCGCAAGAAAAGTAACCGCCGATAAGAAAGAAATTCGCAAAACTTAACCTAGTCATTCAAACGGTTCTACCTTACCGACGACTGTAATAATTTCTCACTTTTTCCTCTTTTCGTCCAATTGCTTATTTCCGTTTCGATAAACGAGAATTGCCTGATCGACTGACGCAAATTTCGCTCCATTGTACATTGAACTCTACAATTCAGATTGTCACAGAAAAAAAAAGAAATGGTTCAACGCAATGATGATATACGCTTTTCCTCAAGACAAATAGTAGCAAGAATTGCGTACGTGACGCTACTCACGGTGTGACTGTCAAATATAATCTGAGCTTGAAAAATATGATTAAACGAAGCGAAACTGAACTCAGTCACAAAGTTCCACTGAGTCCAACTATTGTACTACTAAGTAACGCGTTAAAACCTTTACAGCGCGTCCCTTACAATGATATAATTATAATAAAAAGACATTTAAAAAAACATACCCCTCTGGAATCCCTAAACAGAATGGCGGCATGTACAGGATCCAGACATGCATCGGAAGCTCTATGGGGAACAGCCGGTGTGCCGAGCGATAGTCGTCTGACACCTGGATCCAAGGAACTTCTCCTGAGTGCACCTGTGGACCAAATAAATAACACTTAGCTAAGTTATTACCAGCATTATAACCACGCGTTCAAAACATCTGATGTAATTCAAAGGTCCACGTGTCTGACCTATAGAAACGAAGGCTCTTTCCATCAACGCTTCAAACATTTATTTCCTGTACGATATCAAACAAGAAAGAAAGAGAGAAAGAGAGAGAGAGAGAGCAACAGATCGAGCTCAAAGAGAAATGGAGTCACTGAAAGTCTCTCCTAGTAATTGAAGCACCAGTAAAGGAATTGGATTCCCTCTGAAGCACCTACGGGATACTGAATGTTTCTCAAGAGTTCCCAAACCCCGTTATTTTTATCGTCGCACCCAATTTACATTTCCTCCGCGAAAATACATTCAATATTGCTTCCACCTATAATCTCGCAAAGAGCGTGTATCTTCGTTGCATACAATAACCGAAGCTACTCCATTATAATTTGCGTTCCCATAAGCCGCGTTACACGTAAATTGGACATTTCCTACCTAAATTCAAATGACCCTTGCATCCGCGCAATACGCAGTATGGTCAACACAGTCTAATAGAAGGCACGTATTTCTCAAGCTAAGCAAATTCTAGCTCTTGTATTGTCAACAACAAAAAAAAAAAAAAAAACGTGCACGACTCCATCACGTTTCTACATAAAACGCAGAAACAACGGAATTCGAAACTTCAGCTGTAGCGACGAATACGGCGAACGATCTTGACGAGCAGTCATAGGCTGACACAAGCACCGGACCGGAAGCGTCAGACCTTTTCATACCGGTTCGATCAGGTTATTATTCGAGCTAAGCATAAACAATAAGCAAAAGATTGGATACGTATACATTATACGCGTGACCGAGTTGAGCAAATATAATAGCAAAGGAGGGAGTAGGAGGGACGGCTATCGAGTGTCTAGGTTCCCACGACATTTCATAAATCTAGAATAAACCACTGGAAGCATCCATACGGAAAACGGAAGTAAGATTGAAAAGCTCTAAAAAGTAAGCGTCTGCACGTTTTCAATGCAGATATTATTACGGTTGTACGTGACGATAGACTAGGATCCGAGTGACCCTAGTATGCCGCATATACGCGCGCACGCGCGTTCGTTTGCATCGATCACAGTCAGTAACATTGGGAAACAAAACGCCCATAAGAATACATAGGGATAAAAGGATATTTTTAATTACACAATAAAATAGTATCGATACAGTATAGACGTTCCAATTCGGTTCGTTCTGAAAAATAGTCACGTCCTGCGAATCAGACATGACCTGCGCTATTAGCTGTGATATTCGCTGACGGAGTCGTAAGCCACGCGCAAAGAGCAGCATTCCGGCTCACCCGCGTATGTACAAGGGTAAAGGTCACTTGGGAAGTAGTGAGACTATTTGAACGAATCCATTTAGCTTTGCGTACGCATGCAATATACATCAATAGATTGCTGGACGTTGCAGCTCTGGGATTGTTGTTTACGTCCTTGTTACGAATCGCATGACTTTTTTTCAACCCGACCTCGCTGAGGAATGAGTGAGAATAAAATTTACGTGTATCTTTTTTCTTGTCGCTGCTCGCGATATCATTCGGATTGCAAAACGCAACGTCCTTGCTGCGAACCTACGATATCACTCGAAATAGGACAATTCCTGCTGTGCATACGTATGCATACTGCAGGCACGTACCGGGTGATACTAAAAAAAAAAGTAAGTAAACCAGACAGCGTGGGTGACTGATCTAGTTACTTTTTGTTTGATTACTCGGTATGCGTACGCTATAAATAAAGACGCTGAAAAAAAATGCAATATATTTAGACACTATAAGCACGATAAACGTAATCTTTATGTCTCTGAAGCTTGAAAACGTAAACACCAGAGTGAATCCCAAGAGCATCGTATTGCGAGTGGACTAGGTCGTGTCAACGTTTCCATATGAAATCATCAAATCGCTATAAAAGGTAATCGTAGGAATAATATAAAATAAGAGACTATAAATGCCCTTGGATTTAGCAGGGTATTTAATTGACAGTCAAATTCATAGTGAGATCAGAGTTCACTGTTAGCTGCAGTATTAACCGTGTACAGAATCGTGGATGGTGCACTAGGTCAAGGCGAGCCTTGGGCAACACGAGGGTCGCGTCTAGTAGTTAACGACCGTTCAACGTACGAGGTCGATTTGTCGTAATAATTAACAGCGCCCCAACGGAATTGTGGTGAACTAAAGTAGCTTCAAGTTCCTTGGGACAGAGTGGAATTGCGATTAGTGCTTTTACTTCTAATCTCGTAGAGTACAAATGCAAGAGTCGAATGCAATGGGTGTTGGAGGGACCGAGGAAGGAAACGAAGAGTTCAGGACGCTGCTGTAAAAAGGAACAGCCTAATACATCGCCAGCGTGTATAACTGACACAGCAAAGGCTTTTTATAAGTCGTACTCAAGCGATGGGAGAGATCGACGTGTATCTTTTGCCGAGGAACAGGGTTACGTAAGGTAACGTCACCGAGTCAACAAGCTCGAGTGCCAACGGAGAGAAGCGTGCAGCACGTGGCAGAGGATTGTGCAACGCACGAGACAATAAACCGTGGAGCAAAACATGATCGTGGCTCAAGGAAGACTGGGAAGTTCATTCGGATGCTGAACCCCCTGCCACACGAAGGAGCAAACGTCATACTTAGAAGCTAAACGTTGGAATAAAATTGATTCAACTTAGAAAAAGACTTGCCAAGCACCTGAAGACGTATTGGATATTACCTTGTCTCAGGATGCTCTCGTAGATTCTGTACGTGGTCTCGCAGTCGGCTTCCGCGGGTCTGACGTTCCCGTCGAGACTCTGACTCCTGTTGCGAAAGTCCTCCACGCGCTTCTGAGGTACATCCTGAGACTCGCTCTGTCGTCTGATGTGTCCTAACCTCCTGCCAAAGTGCCTGATCATTTCCTGGATCGTGTGATGATGATGAGGCTTCTCGTGATCGCCGGTCGGACTTGGCGAGGATGGTGAGACTGTTCCGCTTCTCGTGTGGTGGTGATGATGATTATGATTGTGGTAATGGTGGTTCTGATGACCGTGATGACCATTGCCGTGGATGGTATGATAGACAGAATGATTGGCGTGTAAGGGATGTCCAAAGCCGTAATTCGATGACCCGGAACCATGGGACGAGCCGTATGACGTGGACGAGGCGTACGAGTGAGTCGAGCCGACGGAACCGCGACTCGTTTGTCTGTCGTAGAGGAGTTTGTTTAGGTCGTGAGGTTGCTTCTGACCCAGGAGATCGTGAACTAACTTTATGTCAGGATTGCAGGGTCGCGCCTTGTCCTCGTGGCCAGTCTTTGGGTCACTGTGAGCCGCGTGCCCGTGATGCGAGAGCAAATGGGAAATTCCGTGCATTTTCTTCTTCTTCGAATACGTTCAATTGACAAAGGTTACAAACTGAACTTATCGATCGATTGCTTCCGGGCTTATTATACCTGACAAGCCATCGTTGATCTTCTAGAAAAAAAAGGCTTCTTCTGGTGTTCTTGGGTTGGATCGGCGATGCTGATTCCTTTATTGTCAGTAGATTTTCCTTATACGATTGCGAAATCCAGCTGTAACGATATACTCCGTTTTTTCTATTTTTCATATCTCTTTCTTTTTCCTCAATAAGATTTCTTCACCAGGCCACAAGATTTTTCATCGTATCGTCTCGTAATGCATTAGTGTATTGATGGAGGAGAAGAAAAAGTAACAGGGAGACAAGTGGCGTCCGAAGCTCGTGAATTAACCTGATCATATTAAGCGTGTCCTCGAGACGCCATCGAACAAATGAGTTAAGCACGCAAACCCTATTCCACGCAGTACAGTGACCAATTAGCGTGACCAATGTTGTACCCGAGCTTAGTTAAGATTCGTAAGCACGCAAGACCAGCGAGATTCCGATTGAATGCAAAACGTGCAATTTGCAAAATAGCGACATTAGCGGCAAACTGTATAAGGATGTGCTTGAGAAAGATATTGCGTAATGGACACACGTCACATATCCAAATAGACACGTCTTATTACGTGCTCACCAGAGAATTGACTCTTGGCAAAGTGCTATTGTCACATGCGTAAATCATTCTCGTTGCACAAACAGCACTCGAGTAGGTCCAAAATTGCAACGATAACGTCAAACTGCATTCCCGGTTCGATTCGACAAACAAAACTTTGGTCTCCCTACGAGAACTGTGCCTGCTAGTGAGAGCGTGAAGTGCGAAGAAGAAAGAAGAAGAAAAAAGAAGAAAAAAGGATTCTCAAGCATAGCGAGGCCCTTCCTTCTACACTATACCTAGTGACCTTGGCTCTTTAGACGGAGTGTACCTAAAAAGGGGTTGCGGTAGCAAACTTTAGCACGGATCGATCAGAGCGAACGGGAGAGGGAGAATCCAGGAACGCACGTGGTGGGTATCGTCACCACGTAATTGTGACGTAATTTTACCTGAAAATAGGAATCGCGCGTACGGTTAGTTTACGTCTCGTTTGTTATAGTCAATTGCGGTGTATGAGATCGTCGGACGTGAAATGTGTTCACCACGTGGTCGTCTGGTCGGGACAGAAAGATCAACAAAGCAGAATACATAATTGACGGCTGTAATCACACGGGAATGAAATAATTTCCAATAATTTCCTCCTTCAAACGAATACTTGAGCGATTTCACTTTTCACCGAACACGGAATAACAATTACGATATTTACACGTCGTTATGCCGAGATAACCTCAATAACCGTTATCTTCGTATCGTCAGCTACAAGACGATTGTTATCGCGTAACCAGCATCGGAGAGTTCGATGATTCTATTTACGATTCGAAGACGGCCTCAAGATTGAAATAGTCAAGAAATTAGACGGTCCTTCATTCACGGCCACGTGCATCTGGCTGTCATCCAGAGGAATCTGTCAGTTTTGATTGGATTTGGCAAAAAAAAATTTTATCCAGGCCACATCCGTTCCGGATTCCAGAAATCGTAAAGGAATTCACCGCAGTGAATCTAGAACTTGATGCAACGCCAGGAGCAAATTCACGGACAGCTAATAGATAGATATGACATAGGATGGCTAAGAGGTTTTCGAAGTTGGACATAAGCAACCAATTCGATAGAAAAGACCGGATGTGCCTCGTCTGAGAAAAATAAAAGGAAACGGGAGGATCAGCAATTTCGTAGTATTTGGGTCGATGACGGGGAAGCTTCGGGAGAGTCTGTTGGATGAGTGAAACTAGGACGTATCGACCTGGGGTTCCTCCCACCGAGGTACCGGGACTGTCATGCCAGCTCACCCCAGCGTAGTCGTTGGGCAACACGAGGATCAATGCCGCTCCTGGTTCAGGCGCAATTTCTGCCGTGCATCATCGTTGCCTAGTTTATTCGATATGAACGAGATGAACGACGGGAGGTGGTTCTTTTTTTTTGGCAGTACGAATTTCTTGATTTACATGGTACGAGTTATTGTAAAAGAAAATGTACATGGTGGAAGATAATACAGGTCAATAACATACAAAAGCATAATGAGGGACAAGAAATAACTGAGAAAAGGATAAAACCGTCATATATGGTTTCAGGCGGTTGAATTACGCAGCGACAATTTCACGGAGTCAACAGCCAGCACTGAATCACATTTAATTCGTTTAATCCGCTTAATCTCGGTAACCATTCAATTGCGGGTTACAAATGCCTAGATACGTTTCGACGCGTACGTTCGATTCGAAGGCGTGGACGTAGGACGAGGTTAAATTCGTCCAGTTCTGAGAATTGATACCACGCAATTCTTGCGCTTCTCTGTGTTATCAGTCAACAACGAATCCAAGATAATTACGTACAAGATTGATTAATGTGAAATCTTTGTGCTCTAAGTAATGAACCGAAAATACATCATATATCAATGATAGTCGTGACATAGCTCGAAGGGACGTCGCGCGAGAAGCTATAGGCAAAATAACGTGTCTCGCGAAGACTGATTAGTCCGGACAAGAACCCCGAAGAGAAACGAACCAAGTAACGATAAAGTAGAATTAAATTTGAATAGCGCGATCACTCAAGCGAAAGTACAAGAACGCGGACAAAAAAAAAATCTGTTACACGTGACTGTGATTGTTAGTGAGCCGTCAGGCTTGATACAGCCAACAACAATAAACGGATCCTTACGGGCAATCGACCTTACAGTCCCACGCGTGACTTTCCATTAGTCAAAAAAAAAAAAAAACTTAAGTATGAAAAAAAAAGATAAAATATACAAAAACAAATACAAAAAAACGTCCATAACTTGACATTCGAGTTATCAAGGTCTCTAAGTTATGCCGTCATAATGCTCGCCAGTTACGTGAGGTTGCAATAGGTCCCAAGCGACGTTCTCGCCACGTGGAGAGAAAATCGCCAAGAGAGTCTTTACGAAGGCCGCCTTAATGTCGAGGGACAATCTTGTAGCATAATAAATATTGGAGCCAAGTCGCGACCAAAGTGTAGCGTCGCGTCACGACTGCACCCGCGAGCTCATCCACAGCTATGACGCAAACTCATATCCTATCCTATGACAAAGCATCGCGTACTTGAGAGTTGCATAATTCTGTGAATTGATCAATCGCAATCGTTAAGCTAGGTCGTGACTGTATACCGTTAAATACAAATAGAGACGCATTGGCACGAATTGCACGTGAGTGAATTTGCACCAGAGACAAGCAGCAGCAAGGATGAATGATAAGAGAGTCGAAGGGGAGCCGTTCGAAGGATAACAAACTATACTCGATTGAGTGCCAAAGCCCGAAGAAACGTCTGGGGAGTTCAAGCTGACATTAATAACAAGCAGTTTCATGGATAACGACGACGTGGAAGCGTCAAATGGCGAATAAAGGAAACCCAAGCCCCTTGGTGGCCGAAAGGCAATGCATTCCAACCAAGATAAACTAATGCACACGTTGCATCCTTGAGTCCCTATCTAACGAAGCGACTACGTCTTACTCCAATGTTTTTGTTATCCGTTCGCCCACGGGAGAGCTTAGGTTGCATCAATGGAGTCATCCGCGACGATGTGAAGGAATGTGCAGCAAAGAAAGCAAGAAAAAATCCAAAACCGAGCATTGAATCATGAGAATTGGACAATGAGCCAAAAATAATATTCTTGGGTCGTTGACGCCACTGACACCATTTTACTCATCATCATTGTTGCGCAACGATATCTGCGAGCACAACAAGATTAGAATCAGACGCGACCGGTTCCTGTAAGTCTGTCCATAGGTTTGTTAACGTACCGAAGCCATGTATTTTACACGACATTAAACAAAATTCCTGCCAATTCGTTAACCGCCGTGGCTCGAATCGACGACTTCGGTCTTTCTGGCCGCACGGTATATTACGGAGGGAACAAAGTAAACAAAGGGCCTTTGTTTTATTCATTCGCATTTATTTTTCGTCCACTTCTTTTTGAGACTTGCTGTACGTGTAGCGGTACGCGCACGCGCACTGCGGCCTTATTGGCGAAACATGTGGTGCGTTCGGAAACACGATATTTCAATACGTCCTCAGAATAACACCGAACCCGAGGAGACCTCGAACCTACGCAATAGGAAATTCTAACGTTATATTATGCCGGCCGAAGCGAGAAACCTTTTTGCGATTAACGATATAAAATAACGTTAAGAAAACACGTGATATCGGGTTACCCGAAATTTTAGCACGACCAGAGAGCATGGATTACACGTATACACGTATTTAACGTAGGAATAACCTATAAGACGTTGTCAAGTAAATACAGCACTAACGAGGAACAAGCTATGCCACGTAGTTATAATCGAATTATTTTTTACGGCTCCCCTGACTCGCAATTAATATAAAAGTAGGCCGGCCATGTTTGTTTACCCGTATTAAGTATGTTAATCGAAAGAGCGGATGCCATAAAATTCTTGAGATTGTAAACAAAAGAAACGAGCCAATCGAGCGATAACGTAAGTAGACGAATGTTATTGCTACTACATACCAGAGTTAACCAGACCGTAATACTATCCGTAGATACGTCTTACGTATCGACATCTAGTATCGTGAACAAAATGCAAGTATCAATCGTCCTCTCAACCTTCGCTTTATATTTCCTCTATCATTCCTCTCCAGCTTGAATTATGTCAACCGTCTGATCCCGCCTGTCACTGCTAGCCACAACATTACTACTACGTTTCGTTATAATACCAATATACGTTAACGCCACTACCATCTAATTTCCTAATTGAAACAACCATAATGGCCGACGCCAAGTTTACTCCTATGATAATCAAAGCGTGAACGTATAGGATAAAAAAAAATTTATTACAAAAAAATAGAGCAACTATATCCGTTAACCAAAGACCAAACGACAGAGTTGTGCCAAGCACAGACTATAGAACCACGGAGCACTTCCGTTTCCGGTGAGAAGTAACATCCCAGGAGGAGTGGAGATCGCGCGACCTTGGATTTAAAAATTGTCAGGATCACCTTGAAGCAGGACCACGTCGTACTCCCGTCTCTCCTCGCCGCACCCTTCCCGTCCCTTTTACTTTCCTTGTTTTCCCTCTCGCCCTCGAGGCTGCAGTCTGAGTACGTCGTTCGCCCGAAGAGACTCGAGCGTTGTCCACGGCTTCTTTTTTCGGCGAGTAGGATGCAACGTCACCCGGTAAAGTACCTTCCACGTAACTCCGCCCTATATGCAGTTCAAAGTAATCCTTACGCGGACTGTCGTCTCGACGCATTGCTCGCTGCAACTGTTTGTAGTTTCATGAGCGTCCGCTAACGCGACTCCCAGGTAAGTGAATCATCGGTCAACGCCGAAGAGTACCGAAGGATACGACGGAGCAACGTCGGTTAAATGCATGCTCGCCTTTCGCTTCTGTAATCGAGCACGATTCTATCCGTCGTCATACGTAGCAATTAAAGATGCGGCTTGAACGTATGACGATCAAAGTGAGCGACGGGAGATTAAGCGTTTACAAAAAAACAAATTGAGATTACAGCATGACGATTGTTGCATATTCACGTAGACCCATTATAAGCACACTAACGATAATACGAATTAAAAAAATAGTGTGTGTGAATGTATATATATATATTTATCGTTGTTTTCTTAGTTTCCAGTAAAATTCATACGTGCCAATCTTCACGATTCTACGATCGACGCCTGAGCGTCCTTCGTATTCCACGCCAATGACTTAACGACTCGAAGCATCATGTCGCGCATTGAAAACTTGATAGAAGATTTTCACGATCCAACTATTTCAGCTGGCTGGTAAATTCTTCCCAAGGACGAGGAGAGAGAAAGAAAAAAAATAACGTTCACAGGGACACCTGTTTTCGTTAAAGCGTCCGACGAATACAATTAACGTATATAAACTTTTGTAAACGTGACTTTCCGACACGCGAATAATTGCCCGATGGTTAATTTATACGCGGATTTAACTACGAGGTAGGCACCGAGTAGACTGATGCAATCACAGAGCACATGTCCGATGAGAAACCATGTCTTGCACGAGGAGGCACAAGTCGAAGTAAATCGAAGAGAAACTTCAATTGCCTTCCAAATGCTTAGCTTAATTTAAACTTGGACGTTACGAAGAAAATTATTTACGAAAATTTCAGTAACGCGAGATCTGCGCGTTATTTAACATTTCCTGTAAAACGTGTCTGTATCTACCATTTGCATATACAAGAGTAGACACTCGTATCAGATACAGTGAATGTATCTGTATGTATATATAATATACGTATGTGTAATAATATACAGGTATATCATACCTGTATATTTGATAGCGACAAACCATAGGAAAACATGAACGTCCTTTCTGCCTTATAGCCAATGTGTCGACACTGTTGCCGAAACGAAACACAACGTGAAAAATTCCTACCTCTTTCAACACGACTGACTCGAGCTAACCGATCATATACGTTTTCACGGAGTAAGATATTTTTAATTTTAAGAGAACAAGATTCAAATTTCCCGCGTATCTGCTATGTGCCGAGAATCGAGGTCATGGCGGCGTACAAGATCGCGCTAATTGGCCCAAAAGATTAAACTTACGATTAAGACGAGCCGGCAGCCACGAGTTAATACAATTATTAGAGCCATTCGGTGCGTATAGTTGACAGTAACGATCGTCTGTCACGTAAGTAGCATAAAAGACGTACAGTGACTCGCGTAGTGTCATTGATCGCGTGGCCATATCGAAATTCTCAATAAGCCTGAACTACAAGACCACGCTCTAACTCTTGCTTCGATTAATGGCCGATCTCCGTTAGTGGACGCGAACAACTCGATGGCTTTTGAAAATGATAATTATTAGTACGCATAAGTAGACGGCGAGTCGTCGAAAAGTTCATGCAAATGCGTACGCGTCTTGTCGTAAACAAAGAAAGAAAAAGCGTTTCAATGTCATTGTGTCAGGCGACATTTGAATAAAAGTCGTTAGATTACGAATAATAAGAGATTCGCACTGGTCACAAACTAGCGCTACCAACTGCATGCGCAAATAATTTTGACTGTGGGGGCGGGGACTGTTAAAAATAAAATTCGCTACGGGATTCCTATATGTGCCATGTGTGCTCGGTCGTTATATGGATATAGAGTGAACAAAAAAAAAACAGAGAAAATGGCAGAGTTATTATTTTGTGTTAGCGAGATATATGACGGGGTGTGGTCGTTGGACGTGGGATGGGCCCAGTGAAGAAATCTTTTTTTTTTTTCAATATGTTTGAAGTAAACGTCATCGATATCGGCATGAAATCATTAATCGATCATACAAGGGACAGTGCGATCATTCAATCGATATCAATGTCACAAACGAATTACGTCGTTTGATTTTAAATATTGACAGGTTTGATATTATCGATCGAAAAGCGATATTTCATACGGGCGATCGATAAATTTATTGAAGCTTACCGTAATGTGGTCGAGTTTTTTTTTTGTTATTTTTTCAGTTTTTTCTTTATCTGTTTAGTGTTATTCAATTACACGTGTAAGTGGAGCACAGTTTTCTCATTGTCGCGATAACACTCGTTTAGATTTCTGAGTTTCTTCTTTCATTCGACGATGCGAAGCTAATGCTGAGCGTCTTTGGCAAGATTGAGAGACTTTTAGACTTTTACTTATTGTTAGAAGCAAAACGTAATCCCTGCGGCATAGAAAAGTTCAAAGAATCAGCCGTTTCCCTGGTATCGATGTCGTGGCAAGTAAACGTTTGCGTCCAAAATGAATGCCTCTGGACAAGTGACAGTTGAAAAACGTTGGAACTTTGAAATCTTAATATTAAGAAACAAAACGTAGTAATGTAACGCGACAGAGAACCAAAAACGATTAACACTGGAAATGGCGTAGATCAATCGAATGGTTTGACCACGAGAATTGCTCAGTGAAACCGTAACGCAGCAAAAACACAAATGTCAATAAGGCAATATTTACGTGAACGCTCGCCTTGACATTGCGAGTAACAGGAATTGATAATGAACATATACTAGTTCCACATCAGTCTGAACTATCGGTACACATGTCGTCTAAAGCGGATCTCACGGAAATGAAAGATTTGAAAACCCGGTAAATCTTGAGTGATCAATTAGAACCAACACGTAAAACAGTGTAAGCACTCGCGACGAAGACGTGGCTCTGGACTCCTCGCCGTGAACACAGTGAGTCACGTATACAATAAGTCAGCTCGGGAATAGTCGATGATTATAAAGACACCAGCCGCGGGACGGGACGTCTGATTAACCTGACGGCACACTTCTTTCGCGTCCACGTCCATTCGCGACGACGTCCCCGTTACGTATATTTCCGATCCACGGTCGTTGCGTGTGGATCCTCACTGAGAAAGAGGTATCTTCGTAGAAATTGAGATACTACGCGAGTACGGCCTCCTTTTTTCTTTCATCGATCGACAACTCTTCCTTTCGACATTCGTGCAGTTCGGTTAGTACGCTATTGGCACGACGTACCTTTCCGTACGCGTTGCGGTATAAAAACAGTCTGAGGCGCAGGTCCCCTATTCTAGGTCTCCGACTTGCTTCGGAAGTGAGAGCCCTCGAGCCACGAGGGACAAGACTGCGTGGTTCTGCGCAACCTACGCGCATTCGCGGCAATGACGCTAGTGACATCTATTGGCGAGTACCTTAAACTCGTTTGCGAACTACGACCGACCACCGTCGGTAATGTCACAGGTTATCTTTCGAACGAGTGGATATCTGAATTACTCACGTTTCTCTGCCAGCCGTTCTCCTTATTATCAAACGAACTTAAACAATGACGAGTGTTATATAAGCCGAAACATTAAGAATGAATAACGTTGAATTTTATTGTTAAATTTGTCGCAGACAACCATTCGTAAAAGTGATGATGCAATTGATTTTTATCCAATTTCAGTTTATGAGAGAAAAAACGAGCAGAAACTAATTACGCTCACACGACAGAAAACGTGGATTCAGCGTGGCTCGCTATTTTTACTTATTATTAAGTAGTCGGTGAGAACGCACCGATGAAACATAAATTAGATACTCGTTAGCGATTTCAAAAGGCTTATAACAATTCGCCCATGCCAACGAAATTATTTCTAGAATAGTTCTTTAATACAAGCTATGTGGAAAGAGCGTTCGTTTCTTCATAACAACATGAACCTAGTACGAGTACAAGATGGTAAGGCAGTACATTTAAAAATATTCCTTATACCATTACCATCTGACGATCCTCATAGCCACCGTGTATAGCCGCTTACCAGTCACAAGATAACACAGCTGACTGACGGTTAGAATGATATAAAAAAATCAACTGTCATGGCTACTTACTCTGCACTGCTATCTGCGACTGATGTTGGGCCGCTGCTTTCTGCAAGATAAACACAAAGAGAGTTTAGACAAATAATTATATTCTCGTTACGAAATATCGTGTCAACGAAATACTCGGATCGATCGAACAATGAAAAATCACGATTAGACTCAACAAGTCCGTACATTTTGTAATATCAGTCGTATCCCCGACGTCTCGAGACTCTTCGAATCCAGCGATCGACTCCTGGGCTTGGCGCCAAAGTAATCCCCATCCTTTTTGCCACTTTTTATCCAACGAAAGTACGAAGACATTTTATATTCTCCTGGACGCTACACGTCCGTATCACAATAACTATTTTTTTCACTATAGTAATACAGCACTGCCGTCACGATTTAGTTCTAACTTGGCGAATCGTATCAAGGTGAAATCCGTCGAGGCTGAAAGAATTTCGCAAGAATCACCTAACGTTATGCCCCGGATACGTTGGTCAGGTAGAGAGCAACAGGCAATACTGTCAATCCTACTGTCTATCTATGTATACGAGCTACACGTTACGACCTTATGAAATATGCCTAATAACGCATAATAAAACAATACATCTAATAGTCCAATAACATTCCCATAATTCCCTTTATTCTGAACAACGACATAAACAATTATATAACATTAACCTTTGGAGGTTCAGTGCATTTTTTTAACGAGTTTTACAATTTTTCTACTTCCAATTTTCATACGTATAATAAACTGATGCTATAGGAAGCATATGAAAAATGGCGCAAAGCCGAAAAATTGACTTCCCGTCTTTTCGAGGTTACAATGTACACGGCGATAAGAAGAAACGGAAGCACGTGAATTTACACGCGTCCAGAACATTTCGGCGCGATGACTGACAAAGTGGCAAGGTGCAACACGAGCAGCTATCTACAATTATATATATATATATATATATATATCGCATGAATCGCGACCTTTTGCAACACTCGTCTCGACTGGTGCAGCAGCTGACTGCATTATGCATAAATGACAAGTGAAGCGTAGCAACGTAAACACGTGTATAACGTCGAGACAAAAGTGACAACATTGGCGAACAACATTTCTCGACCATACAAATAGACATGAATCTCGATGTTACATTGTCTACATTTTTCTCACCACTCTCCAACTTAACCTTACCAACCACTGCGAACATGACATAAAGAAGTTCACTTTGTTTCAGTCACCCGTCTAACGCTCGACGTATGAATATTCAAAGAGTTTAAGCAACGTCTATAATTATTTACGTAATCACCACGTAGCGGGCAGCTGATCCAATAAAAATTCATGGGAAGGACACGATTTGCGATTACTAAGAAAACATTGTCAAAACCCTAAAAGAGATTTGAATTAGACGTGTCGCCCCAGCCACGATGTCGTCCCGGTGCCTTTTGCTGGACTCATTTGCGTTTTAAGGTTTAACGGCAGCTTTAATGAGAAAACCCATATAGATAACCAGTAGGAAAACGAGCGTAATAGTCACTCGTGGAATTACTAGCTGTTATCTATGACCTTCGATGAAGCAGCGTGTTTTCAATTATTACCGTCGAGCAGTACAGTCGCATATACATATACATATACACGCCTACATGTTATTCTCCAATTGTAAGAGGCAAAAAAAAAAGATCGCAAGACTCGATCCGTCCGTATTGAAGAATAAAAATAGAAAATAATCCCCGCGTCAAGAATCGCGCTATGAAAATCCGTAGGTACGCGCACATCCCGACAATGCACAGCGTCCCGTTCATATGTGCGCCGACCGTGAAAGGCGCACCGAGAACCAGTAAATTCAAACGTAAGCCGATACACGTGGTAAGTAAAGCTGGTTTTATCTTACGTCATTCCCTCGAAACCAGGAGACGCATACAGATGGCATTCGTTTCCCCCGTACGTGACTATAGAGGAATTTAAAGAAAAAAAAAAAGAATCTCGAACGTTCCAAACCTCCATTACGCTCGCGCAGTCTCTGTGCCCTGCGTGTACACGGATACCGTGTGTTACGAAATATTGACTGAGAGCCACTGTAACGCGAGGGACTGAACGACGCGCAAATACAAAGACAAACGTCGAATTAATTATTGACTCACGTGTTCCACATGCGACAGGTGCGAGACACTCGCGTCTTGATGTTAATACGTCTCTGGTATCGTCTTAATGGGGATATGCGATTCCTTGGTATCTGGCGTCGTACAAGAGTCTCGCGCATAATGGTTGGTTAGTCAGTTAAAGACGATCAAGTCAAAGGAATATTATTTCTTATACGCGACTCGATCGAGAGAGTCGTGCCTCGCGTTCATTTACAATGGCAATCCTGACTTAAGTAACACGTGGTAGGTACAGAGCGGCCGGCTGTCTGTATCGGTGCTACAAAAAGACATATTCACGACAAGAACTTTCTACTTGTACGTATCGTCCTGCTGATCGCAATTAGTACCGAGGACGGTGCAGGGACGATTCTCATCGCGAATAAAGTGACTCGGGGGACAAAGAAAAATGACGTTCGAGTCCTTCATTCGTGGCCTATAGAGGATAAGCATACGTTATACGTGTTTACTTCCAGCACAACGTTGCATAGACGTACACGCGACTCACTCGTTCTTTAACGAACGTTCACGATCGTTCGCCGATCGAGTTACCTTCGAAACTTTTAACGCAATTCCATGCCGCCGGGTTACACGATCGGGTCAACTGACTCGGCAATCATCGGTTTATTGTTGTCTAGCCGCGATGCATTACTAGCAGTCGCCGTGCGCGCTGGGAGAATTCGTGCATCGTGACGTGCGAGCAGTCAAGCGGGAATGTTGAACGTATTGAAAGAAAAGATAACGTGAGAAATACGAGTTATCGACTCCATACGTTATTCGTCGGTAACACAACGGTAGACACATGGATGGTTTTAAGGATTTCTCTGAAACGCGTAACATCGTTATTGTACCCAGCTGACAATTCGCCTCTATTACTTTTTCTTTCTTCCTCGTCACTTTTATTCTCTTACCCCGCGTCCGCGACTCACTATTATCTCCCTGTCTCTCGGTCTCTTTCAATCCTCTACTTTTTTTCACGACAACCAGCGCTACCGACGACAAGCCTCGTTCAACGGGCAAACAGCTCGGACATTTCCATTGCAAATACCGCATTGTCGGTAACCCGGGGTGACATCGTACCATCGCTTTGGCGTGGTGACACAACAGAAACGCAGGTACGAGCCCGAGCCTGAATTATGCAAGTTCTCGTGCCGACGTGTAAGCCCGGTCGTCTCTATTGTGCAAATTCCCATAAGTTGGAGTCACTTGATTCCGCGACAATGAAAATTATCAACGTTATACGTCAACCGCGGTGTCTGACACGATTAGGTTGTTTAAGGATATCGAGATTAGTAATAATGAATGAGGACGTAAGCGAGGGTTGCAATACAAAAATACGGTGGTATTTTGATCGAAACGAGCGACCATTCGTTCTCTTCGATAAAATTCATGTCTCTTAGCTACCAACAGGAACAATGGAGTCTTCGATAAGCTCGCGGACAGGTCGTGCGGTGTAACCGCAACTTACGGAATGCTACGCGCCAGTACACTGCACTTTCAGCAAAGTGGATACAAGCGCATTGCGCAGTGAACGCGTCTTCTGGGTATCGAAGAAACGAATTTCACGGGGCACTGAGGGCGCTCGGTTATCACCTTGAAATCGATGGCTCTTTATTTCACGTGTACACAGTGAGAGTGATTTCGGGGGTATAACGCGGCGCGGGAAAGCGTTGTACTTCGCGGTACAATTTACACCTTGGCGTCCGCGTCAAACATGTGTTCGTCGACGTCAATAAGCTATCGGTTCTGTTTGCACTACGAATTCGAGCTACCGCGTAAAACTGAACCTCGGCTGTTTACCCGTGATGTTTGATCGACTGACTAATTGAGTCATTTGGTTTGACATTTTTCAAAAGGAAAAATTAGACGGTCGAAAAACGACTTATTGTTAGTCACTGTAATACGCTGACCGGGATTGAGCGCATAATTCATTACACGTTTAATGAACGATATGATACATTCTTGTGTGATAAAAAGCATTTAAAAAAAATACTGTATCACCTTATAGATGTAACGGAGAAAATATTTTTAATACATTTCGCGATAAAATTGCCTTTTCTTTTACTATGTTATCTAGGAGTCCATTAATGCACCGTCTCTGATCCTCGTTTTACTGAGAAACGTATCAGAGCTTGTGCGTCCGTAAAATTGCATTCGGAGTTCAAGCGAAATTACTACGATACATTAATATATAATATTTGGAGAGTCAATAGTTCGATCGAGCATAATTTCCTGTAGCGATCGCAAAATATAGCGATAACGTAATTTTCGCACGCGCGCGTACATACCAACGCTTGAACAGTTTCGAGAAAACTGTTCTCCCGTATATAAAGCTCGCGACGTACGCGCGGTAAATCATTCGTGCGAAAATAAAAAGGGAAATCGTAAGTTGTGGTATTAAAAAAAAAATACATGATCCAATAACACATTTGTTACTATGACCCGGTAAATTTGACGCCAGCACTCCTTGCGGCGTATTTCATAAAGTGCAGCAACTTTCGAATCACAAAATTCTAAGTGTACGCGACGCTGACGAAACCGAAGAATACTAGATTGACTCAAAGGCGCCAGTGTTAATCGTCGATTACGAAGATCGTGTAGCAACTGTTACTGGAAAATTTTATCCGCGTACGTAAAAGCGTGACTACATAATCGCGGGACACGAGAATTGGTAACCACGGAATTTAAGATAACCCAACATCAAACGGCAGTGCTTTAAAACCGGTGTTATCAGTGCGCGATAGTGCGTAAAGGTTAATCGCCTGCTCGGTGAAGTCCGTCGTGTGTGCATACAGCGTATCTCCAGCATCGAAGTAAAATGTCAGCCGAGCAATAAATGTCACGGAGAAAAACATTTTAATAGAACAAAAAAGTCAACCGAACCAACAGCAGAAAACCGCGATCGCGGGAAGACTGCACATAACCTCAAAGTCTCGAAAGTCATAAACCCAAGTACCTACAGCGACAATCGCACACTCGCGGCGATAATTAGAAGCATAGCAAAGCATCGATTAACAGCGAGCACGTGTTATTCCTTCTCTTCTATTTGCGGAATCCTCGTGCATACGTGTGCACATATATAAACACGCATCCTGGTATATCCGTGTGCATATATATGTATACGAACACACATACGTCCAACATAAACTAACCGTGCATATCGCCTAGCCTAAAAGTGCGTACACAGGTACGTACGTTCTAAATATAGTAAATAAATTATCAGCCTATCCGACAGCGCCGATAACGTAGTTCGTAAAACATACGCGCGTCACGTATAATACCCTTGTCCCCTTACGATAACACTCGATCCACAAAACACTAGTTACTCTTCGAGAATAACGGATAGCATCACCCGGCGTTCTGCAAGGCCGTTCATAATTCCCGCCCGTCACCGTCACTCGAGCCAAGTGTCATCCTCGCAGTCCCAAGCGGAAGGTGAGCACAGCGCGAGATTCACGAGTAGCGAGGTAAAGGAGAAAAGAAAGCGAAGTATATAACAATAGAAACAGAAGAAACAAGTTGAAAAACGAGTGAACTTAAGTCACGATTATTTCGTTACGCGAGAAAACCCCCCTCCGAGTTTACGTGTCACCGTTCGATCGAGACTTGAATACGTTTGTGACATTTGTGCTGGAAGTACGCGGAGCTACTGAGGACAACGTGTCTTTCCCTCCCGTCTCTAGAGGGAGTCCCCCCCTTGTCGCTACCGTAACGCAATACGTCACTTTACTTCATATATCCCGACACGCTTTAAACTACAACCATCGACTTCTCAAGCCAGCTTTATAGCTGTCGCACGATGACGACACACGTACGTGGTAAGCGACTATGTGGATACATATGTAACGACGTTTTCCTTTCGCGTTAGCAAACCGCTCGAATCGTGTCATGCGAACGACTCGCGATGGCAGGTCGACGAATGGTACTTTAACTGTAACCTGAGAGGATGGCGACGACTGTTGTTATTCGTATGACGGACGTAGTTTATGAAAGAATTCAAAAATCGATCCGACAATATTTGAGGATCGGCACGAAATTAAATGTGTGTCCTGTGACGCTCGGCGAGCCGATTACCAGAAAGGTTATAAATAAGGTGACGATCGAACCACGTCTAATAACACGCGATGACTCGTCCATCTCTCGATGCTACGGGATGTTCACGCGTTATGCAGCGCGTTATTGTAAGCAGGACTAGTCGAATTGAAGACGAAGGAAATAGCGTATTGTTGATTAAAACGAAAAAGAAAAAATTTCTTTTTTTTTAATTAATCTCCAGAGTCAAAGGACAAGTCGCGCGAATATCATCAAATTTGAGTAAAACATAAGAAGTCGTTTGAAAGCTTCGAAAAAGTAGAGGCGAGGCTCGCGATTGTAAGTCGTTGTCAGCGAACCTAGCGGAGGAGTAACGAGGATGCACTTAACCCATTTTCAAGCTGGGAGTAATTCGATAAGAAAGCTGCTTCGTTAGCCCAGGACGCCTCGTGGTCTCGAAAGAGACCGATATACTACATTGTTATGACGCGTCGTGCCGGCGCACAGAGAAACGGCAAGCCGATAGATCGTAGGAAAAACAAAGACCGAGAACAAGGGACCCATTGATCATCCCCAAGAATTTACCGGGAGAGCACATAGGGCTGTCCCTGTCTCTCGTGTCTTTCTCTTTGAGAGAAAAACAATGGCGAGTACCTTAATACGCCAACTGGGACCCAATTCGAGACCCACGTACTTGTTCCACGGGATAATACCAAGGCATCGACCACCGTAGAACCACGGATCCGTGTCGATTTCACAAGCCGAGATTAAAATCAGAGAAGGTCGATCCATTTATCACGCGTTCGCTCCTTGGCTCGCCTGAATTAAAATGCTAACGAATTTCGCCCGCGCGGCCGATACAAGTACGTTGCACTGTAAGTGCGCAACGCGATTACCCCGATCACGCTTACCGTAACGGAGTAGCTTCATAAAGTGAAGTCACGAGAGTACAGCATATAAATCTAGAGCGATAGGTAGGTAGAGGTCAATTGAAAATACGTATTATTTAATTAGTGCGAGATTTCAAATTTCCCGCGAAAAAAAAAAAACATGTCTATTATTACACGAATATACATAGGTCACCACTGTCAGCTTCTATTGTACTGCAAAAGCACGTAATATTTCTAGCACTACGTGAGCATCAATCCGTGCCAGGTAAACGAGAAATTAGGCCAACGAGCCCTAGCCAACCTGCAACACGAGTATGTGCGCCTCTATTTTTTTTTTGTAAGGCAACAGCCAGACGCTTTCGTACAACTGCCGTTACCGTAGCCGTAGTACAGATATTCATTTGAACGAGTCGCGTGAATTACTCAAAAGTAAAATTGGATATCCGCGAGAAAAAAAAAAAGGCTTATAACTATTTTGACACGTTTGTCGAAATTTTGTTATTTCGTTATTATCGTATATCATACGCGATAAGCGTATGTTATATACGATATATATATATATATATATTGATCCTACGATTATACCTGTTGATAAATCATTGAATTTCATTCAACAATACTGTACGTCGACATGACAGTCTTGACAGCGTCGCGTTAAATTCTAACGATAAATCAGACCGTGCGATTGACGACGTGCTCCGTCGTCGACATTTGCGAAAATTCCTTCGAATGCCCCTGACTCACCTCACCAAGCACTTTCGAGACTTCGCCGAGACCTCAGCAAGGTCGTCGCGCTTGTTCGTTATTTCGTCATACAGGCAATCGTGTTCCTTGTACGCTTGATGAATTTACCGAGCACCCGTTAAATAAACGCTATTCACGCTCGGATGCATTCGAACGAGTCAAACGAATAAATCGCAATGCTAATGCTCGCCAGCATGTTCCCCTCGTGTGCTTTACATAAATTCTATTCAGGGGAATATTCAGTGACCGATATACAAGTAGTGGGTCAGTAAGTGAACGTTAGGGTCTCGCCAAAGCGTTTACATCCATTAATAACCAATGACACGTATATAAGACTTTTCCTCGATCGTAGAATACGATTTCCGCATCTTTGTTTTTTGAGCAAGAAAAAAAAAATGAAAATTTCTTAAAACGCACGTTATTGCAATGACATGGCGAGTGTGGAATAAACGCTTACTCAACTACCTTTGGTAAAGTTCACTTGGGAGGAGGAACAATCTTGCGTTATTTTTATACGAAAAATCCGTAACGGCGAATGTACGAAGAGTTACAGTGATTCTCTGCCGAGAGAAAACATGTCCTGACGTCACATGATAAACAGTGGTTAAATTACAGGTGAGCACAAACACTTGTCACCCTCCGACACAAGATAAGGAACCAGTCGGCGTATGAAATTAACGTTGAAACGGACGCGACCGTTTGCCTACTTCGCTTTACGAATATTCATTAATCCGATACTTGTGATTTGGTCCTCAAGCCGTCACTTCATCAAACTACTCGATGACATTTACTTGGCGGAGAAGTAATGAAATCAGTAGTCAGATGCGTGAACGCGGTTGTACCGTTAAACTAACGACTTGTTAGGATCGTGTAATTATAATGCACGCCACGTGGACTCAATTAATATTGTTACTGCCACTAGTCAATTGCAAACGCGTTCGTTATTTCAGGGCAGCTTCTAGCTACACTGGCTTTATGTCGAGTGCATTACGTCGCTTTAACGAGACTATTTGATTAGCGAGGGAATGGCGAAGACAGTGAAAACGATGCGCTTGTGGGAATACACGAAGTAACGCGTGACTTTACCGACAGAGTAACGCGCTGATGGGGTAAAGTAGATTTAAGCTTGCGGGTCGGTAATAATGTATTTTACGCTGCAACGTTATCGATTCTGCTCGATCGGTACATATACTTAAGGGCACTGTGTGGCTGATGTAATTCATTATTATTTTTAATTATAACAATGAATGTGCCTAGACGATAAATAATAAATGTGACTTACCGCTTTTCGTTTGTCTTCCGAACTTAACGAACTGTGACTTCGATGCCTAATGAGATCCATTACTTTGCTTACTGGATTCCGACTACTCTCTGAACCCGCTCTAGGCCTTCCACTTTGCTCCTTGCCTTCCTTATGATCTTTGTGGTCTTTATGATCTTTGTGATGATCCTTTTCAGTGTTCACGTCTACTGACGAGCTTCCATGCGAGCCTCTGTACAGCGAGTGCTAAATACAAAAAGTGATATTAACTGACATTGAAATGTTCCTAATAATTTCTTACTTAACAATGAAAACAAATTTGATCATTAAAAATATCTGTACCTGCACCGCGCTCTTCATGTTTGCAATAATACTGGGCTTTCTAGTCTTACTGGCGTCGGATTTACTCCTAGGCCGAAAGGCGTCGAAAAGGGCCGATTTACGAGTAGGGCTAGCCGTATCGTCGCCACTTCTCCTACGCTCTGTGCTATTACTACGACTGTTGCTACGACTAGTGGAACCGGAATGAGTGCCTGATGTCTTTCTGCCACCCTTGCCAGAGCTGGATGAGCTCGAAGCGGCTTCCAGTTGCTGAGGCAGAGGCGTAGATTTTCCGGAACTGGGAGCACTTCCCGTAGATGGTTTCTTGATGTTCCTCGAGTGCGAACCCCATGTTCCTGCAGGGACAAAAATTGTCAGTACGATCCACCTTCTACTCGTGCGATAACGACTAAAGAAGCCGCGAATGTATCTTTGGACTTTTTTTAGATGCAAATAACGCTGATAACGTATCTGCTCATTCTATAGATATATTATTATACCAGTAAACGAGATGCTACGAGCAAACTTATGCCGTAAATACACATGGTATCGCGCCGACAGCGACTTTCAGAAGAAGCTTGTAAACGTTTTTGAAATCATTGAAAATCAATCATTACGCGAAATTCCAAATATTATAAATACACCTCAAGTATCCACGTTATCAGAAAGTAAACTGATCGTAAAATCGATCGAGTCCAATGACAATTTATGAGCAGCAAATTTACACTAACGTTCTTACAAGATCAATTATGTATATTTTTCGAAACCAAAAAATCCTTTCTGCAACGAATCACCGTTTCTCTAAGTCGATCATCTAGTATCATATCCACTCAGCTTAGTTTCACGTTCGCCATCATTGACTAGCACGAGCCCACATTTCCCTGAAGCAGTTCCTCTATTTTTCAAACAGCATGTCTCATACACGTCGACTGACATCACCGACGGCCAATCACAATCCGAATAAAGCGACAACGACGCTACAATCGAAACTTTGACAAAACCTAACGCGGATAAAGGATATTTTCATAGGAGAGAGCAACAAAAGCAAAACTCACCAGCCCTGGGCCTGTGACCCTGGTCTTGCGCACTCTTGTCGACATCCTCGGTTACGATCGTCGGCAACGGCTGTGAACCAAGCTCCTGCAAACGAGATAGCCCACAATTATATATCGCTGTCCGACGATGAAACCATAAATAAAAAATAATGAAAAAATTGCCGTCAGTTAAGTAAAAAAAACGTACGAATTTCTGGCAGTTATTATTTACGAAAAAAAAAAAAAAATAATAATAAACGACTTCACTGCACGCTACTGAGCATCCTCGTACACGATTCCTCCCTGAATGGCAGCCATCTAGAATCCTTTCCCATCTAGAAGAAACCCTCCATTTTGTCAAACTCGTAGACTCAGAGTGCTCGACCTCTGGTAATAACAAACATCTACAGTTCACTTTACGTCTTCGACCTAGATTCAGGTTTTTCCTAGAGCGCGCGAGATTTCAACGCTCTCCCACACGATGCCACAAGAAGAAGAAAATCAATAACACCCTGGAATCCTTATAGCTAGAAATGAATAAATCACTTCGAATATTTCCTTTTTCTAGGTTAAAGGTTAGGGACGTATATCCCCAAAGGCATTGAATACCGGAAATACGGTCTCCACAGCAGCACGAATTTAACGCTTCCTGTCAGCGGTGCAAATAAGATGGCGGCAACTTCAACACTTTAATGGGTACCAGGATGGATCGATTGCAGCTAGTAGTCGCGTCGTTAACTATTTGTCTGCCAGCTGAATATCGAACTACGTGAATCAAAAACTCATAATCCGTAACCAGTTCACATAGGAGTGAAACGAGGGAATAATGATTTATTGATGGAACTTCGTTATTTACCTCCCTGGTTAATCGTGTGTCGCGACGAATCAATTTGTCCGAAGGGACCGACTTGTTTTGGCACTGCGCTTACCCACACGTACATACACAGCTATCACAGTGTGTGATAATGGCGTTGGTCCGTATCACTTACCAGCGAGTGGCTTATCATTTAATTAAGGTCAATTATAAGTATTTTATCTGGAGGACCGATGACGTTAATCATCATCGTGTGTTCCAGACGGTTACCCGTCGGCTCGCTAATAACAGCTAGCAGTTATAATTGACATTCAGACTTCTCGTAGAAATCTATTCGAGTTTACTTTTCGTCGAGAGACACAAAAGGAACCTTTGAAAAAAAGATACAACGGATGAATAACTACAGTCACGCTCAAGTCTAATGCCAGACGTTACTCGTTACGGAATCCTAGGAAATTCGAATCAAGTTAGCCTTGAGACGCAGAAGTTCCTGAAGAAGCTTCGAGTGCCGATATAATCGTAAGAAGAGGCCTCTGCTACTCGTAACTAACCAGAGACGCCATCTATGTACTACGAGAGTCAAGTTCTCGTCTGCTAGTAACTGAATTGCGGATGCGTTTCGTCTCAACGGTTTCGTCGGCTGACATTATTGAAATTCGCCAAATTGAATAATCGCGTTGAAACGAGAGACGCTCGAGAGGATGAATAAATGGAAAATACAGGAAGAAAGACGTTTGTTACCTTCACGACGTTACCGCCCACATGAATAACCGTCTTTCCTTCGCAGGGATAAGTGTCGTATCCAATGGTACACATTTCGTTTTCTCACTGACAATTCACGCTGGCTTGATAACGCGCGAATACATCACGTTGAATTTTTAAATCACGATTTTCACATTACTTTCGTCACTCCTTTGACTACGCCGTCGTACGCAATTTTAAAACCTTGGAGAAGTACCAGACGCTCCCGTAGCTGTCGACGACACAAAATGAATTGGGTATCTGGAATAGCGAGTAGCCGCCGCTGATAAAACAATATGTCAAATGACACTTGGATTTAGCAAACTCTGGATTAACGATAAGTTAAATGGAAAATTATCGTCATCAACAGGAAGAAATTGTTTACGGCACATCAATCGACAATAATTGCACGTTAACGATAAAGCATATATTATTTTGGCAGTTATCGCGAAATCACAGAGTCAAGCGTATTATTCAACTACGGGCTCAGCCTCGACCCAGTTTTCAGCATAGTCTTGAAAAAGGAAGACTGTAGGAGATAAAGAAAAACAAAAAATGATAAACGATACCGAACTCTCGAATATACAGGACGGAGATGTTAAGCAGCTCGTGAGTGTCCAGGTACCGTCGGTAACATTGAATCATTCAAATTCATTTGCTCTGTTAAACACGATTGGCCACTGCAAAGAAACTGTCATTCGCGTGAATGCATTGCAATTACCATGATAATAAATCAATGAACATTGTACGCCTCATAGTCAATGGAAAACGAAACATAATAGTTTTTTCCTTAGAAAACTAATTTACTATCATTTTCGACATTACCGACTTTCAAATAAACCGCCCTTCTTTACCTACTGCACGATCGACTAATCCACATCTATATTTATACAATTAACCGAAACCTCGCTCGTGTTAACCCACGCGCGTGTAAAGGCGAATGTAAGTAAGTACATAGACATAGTTTGTCAGTATGAAAACACGAACCTTATATAGGTAATAGCAACTTTCACAGACCAGCAGGGCCGGTACCCTGTAACGTGGATACTCGTTACTAACATAATCCGACATCAGAGATGATCAAGCTCGCAATTAAGATTAATTAAAGCAGCCCTTCACTCGTGAAACGATCGAGTAACAAATTAAATCCCGAGCAAGACTGATTGAAAATAAAATACTATCGCAAGCTGAATTAAAATTTCTAGAAATCATAACTGAAAGTCCCTGGTCATACAAACAGACACAGCTAATTTACCCAGAATTCACAGAGATTATGAAAATGGCTTGCGATCAAGCGTATTTACAATGTTAGTTAAAAATACACATTTTTTTTATACAAACAAATAAAGGTGGTCCTCAAGAAACGACGATTAGATTTCTCTGTTCTCAAATAAGGATTCTTAATGCTGTGTCGTTTCTGCATAAATTAATGAGTACTCCTAATGAAGATGGCAATATATGCAGAGAGAGAGAGAGAGAGAGAGAGAGAGACGCTTTAATTAAAACGATTAGATTAGAAATTCGTATGATAGTCTCACGGTAAAAAGCGTTCCCGAGTATCGTAACGTCTTTCTAAAAATATGGCGCACTAGACCCTGGTAGAACGAAGGCCTCGCTCATTCCAGGGAATGATAACTCCATATTGAATGTTGTATACGGATAAAGTAAGTGGGTCTCGAGATAATAAAGATTGACGCATGATTATCTATCTTTGGCCCATGACAGATTGTAAATGAAACATCCTATATATAACAATGGTGCAAAGACACTCCACGTACGATAATATTGGCTAAGTCCTTGTAACAAGGTTTTACGATAATATTAGACGGTTGGTTAACGCGAAGAATTTACCAATGAATTTTCCTATAATTCTCCTCGTCTCAACGCACTACCAGGTTACACATGCCGATGATCCTCCAATTGTCCTCTTCAATGTAGCGGATAATGATTAACTTAATTTACAGAGAGCACGTTGAGCGCGAACAATTCGTCAATAGATTTTTTACGGATGAAATGCACGGTTTAATGACTGTGGTTAAACCGACGCTACGGAGGACGCAGACGGCCGTTTGTTTTGACGTGCGCGAGGGACTTCGCTGTCGCAATGACTGGGCATCATCGTAGAACGCGATCTACGGTGGCAATATGGAACTGTGGGTGCGAGGTACAGTGTGTTCCAATAACACGTATCTGTGGACTTATGCTGTAGACGCTGTAATAAACTGCATCGTCTGAACTCAATAAGCTGATGGATAATACCGATCGAGAGCCTCGGGGGGTTTCAGGTGAAAGTAATACCGAATGACAGGCGGAATGGGGACTGTGAACTCCTTTTTAAGAGCACTGTAGTTCGTAAAGAGAGCATATTTCGAAAAGAATTTTAGTCTTGCTTGATTAGGTGTAAAGGAGAGTTAATTGAATTTAGGAAAAATTCGATCGGATTGAAAGCCGGAGTTTCGATACTGGAACATGACAAATTGCTTCGCGGGATTTGGACATTTTATTTTCGACAAGCGACTGTCGTCAGCTACGATGGCGAAATGAGAGCTGGACGAGAGAGAATTAACAGTGTTTACAACGAAAACAGGTATTTCTCTAGGGATTTATCCCCGGGCGAGTGCGTGCAAAATGGATCGTATGAGAGGGAAGTACATAAGGGGGGAAAAGTCATGGCTTTTAATTTCTGGTAGGGTCCCGATAACTGGCATTTACGTCGGACGTCACTTTCTTGTCGCAAACTGGTGGCAGCGTCAAGAACTAATACTTCTACGTTCTTCGAGTATCAGATCCTGTGACAAAATGTGACCCAGTTACGAAATCAGCACAGAACGGAAGTCGGAAGAAGAATAAAGTCAAAACAACTGCTAAGAGTCTATAAATAGGGGAAAAAAACACGTGAAAATAAATACGGAATGAAAACAACAAAACAATATCTCAATATGTTCTTCCACATTAACCAATTTAATAAGAAAATATCTCTCGTGGATCATCGTCAGCGAGAAGTATTTTTTTTTTATTATGCTCCTTATCTTTCTTTTATATGCGCATTTCCTCTCTCGTTCAGTCTTTAAAACCACGACAAATCGCCACCACAAGTTATAAGCACATCCGTGTCGAGAAAAATTCAAAGCTAATAACTTATTCACGCCTGACGCGAGACACTAACCCTAAGCAGCTTGAGAGTTCGTATAAATTTAATATCACTGAAACTCTTTTATATATTAGTCAAGATATTAGAATTTATGAAGCACAAACACGTAGCACGAGGAATATTTAAACGTATGACATAGGTATACAAGTAACATTGAAAAATAATCGTAGAGTCACAACTTTATCTACATGTAGCCACGATACGGGGGAAGAACTTTACGTACCTTTAGTCGCCGATCATAAACTAAATCGTCTAAGGTCGATTCAGCACTTTCCTGAAGTGTTTTCAGGAAATAAGAAGCCTTCACTATCATCCTACTGTATCAAGCCTGTGGGACTTTTTCTATGACCGAATAAGATGAGAATCATAATCAGAATAACCAGGCAACGCGATATACGTCACAAGAGCCCTACCAAATTGGGTTAATCGAACGGTTTTCCGCCATGTTGATTTACGTATTGTAAGTCAAGAGAGATTTATCAATGTCCATATATTGACACTAGTAACACATAACGCTGACTCGCTTTGACTTTGGAATCACTAATTCAGTTATTAATTGAACGTAGCTCGCTTCATCATTTTTTACCTTTGACACTCTGTATAAACGGCACTGCGACTTACTAACGACCTAGAGGAGAATTTAATCGTCAAAGTAACCGCAAAGTAAACGTAAGGAATCCCTAGAAATTCACTCGATCTGACTTCACGCGGCTAAACTATCGGTATATTCAGAGACGCAAAGATTGTATAAAATAAAATAAGAAATCTTTCACCGAGGCAAAAAACAATCAGACATATTAACATTTATCCACTCATAAGACTACCGGCGGTTGGCAACGTCAGAAATGTGGATGACCAACGTAACGTTACACAAGTACGCGTATACAAAGCGTCAGTAGAGTCACGCTTTGGCGCCACGTGGTGACGAATTTTCAAAGCACAAAGCACTCGTCACGTATACCAATCGGAATGGCCGAGCAATAAGATTTGAAATAGACAAAGCACGCATAAATCCTCAGGAAATAAAGGCAACTCGACTGTAATTTTGTTATTAAAACTCCAAGAGGAAATGGCGGAATTTCAAGAGTAAGAAAGCTTAAGAGAGACACAATGGAAGCGACACACTCCCCTTGACGTTAGGAGTACGACTACCTCCTGGAGTCCAGGAAATTCACGGCGAAGTGAGGCGCGAGGAAGGAAGGGGAAAGCAATCGAGAAACTCCAACCCTGAGTTGCGTGCCAGAGCTGTAACCATGGAAAATATACAGGAGGTAAGGGAGAAAACTCTAACCTATATGGTGTACAAGAAGACGTGACATTGCATACATAAATATAAGAGAAAGAAATGTTATTTCTTGGCATAGATTTTAAAATGACTTTCAGACGTTGCGTCATAATTATCATCATTCGTAATGAATCATTGTATCTGAACATCGTGTGTTATCAATTTTCATTAGAAAATACTACAGTTGGATTGGCATATTCTATAAAATGACTGATTCGAGTATCCTGAGTCACACGGTGATATATGGATGTTTACACGGGAGCACGAAAATTTAGTTTTTAGTCTTTAAACAGATTACGCGAAAACGATCAAAATATTCTAAATGCCAACGCTACGTTTATTTCGGTACGTGCAATCAGTGCTTCGTTTATAAAAAGACAGGAAAAACGGCGTGAGATCATAAATTAACAATACAATGTTTATAGATCTCCCGAGTGTGTTTCAGGGTGTTAAATTTCTACTGTTCCAAATTGACTGTCCAGGCTACGAAGACGAGAGACAAAGAACTCATGAATCCACGTGTGGCAAACAAGCCTAATAATTACGAATGCACCCTAATAAAATAATAATTTCTATGTAAGCGAATAAGTCCGCAGAGACAGTGAATTACCGAGGACAATTGTACCTTCGTCCCTAACTGGACCAACCACGACAGAGATGCCTCAAACTCGCAGATGCCATAAAAATACTTACAGTAACAGTACAAACGTTAAAGGATGATTATGGTCGTGCATGAAATAGGGTGACTTTATTATTCATTCTATTTGAGAAGCTGTGACGTGTCAATTCAATAAGAAAGGTGTACATTTATTCTAACGTTGCTATTTGAATGCACCTAACTAGTAAAAGTAGCGGTGAATTAACTACAGTCCATTTGTACATCGTAAATCAATTTTTTCAATAGAAACACGCCAGACCTGTATTTCCACCTAAAACTTCATCGTACACACGAATGGTATGTGGTATGGAAAAAATTGTATCTCAGTAGGTACAATTGAATAAAAGATCAGCGTCTGTCCTTTCATTGTTCCTCTAGTCAGACGAAGACACTTTGAGATATTTTTGTACAGGGATGCCATTTCTGATGTCACAATAGAAATACTCTAAGGTCGCCGGCCGGAGTGCTTCTAGAACGTAAAGCATCCTTCGACGCGATATAAGCAGCTCAAAGTAATTTAATACGACACAATAAAATGACACAAGTTCAAAAAGTATCGCGATATAAAATGTCTTAGACGATCATTATTGTATATACGACGACCGAACGAACTGAGTAAGACGGAACGTCCGGATTTATTCCTCCTTTTTTAACTGTGCATTACGAAATCAATGGCGCCAAACTCCTGACTCCGCCGAGGACATTGCCGAAATTTATGGGTTTCCGGAGCAAAGAAAACACACTGGCAAGACAAGCGCGCGCGCCGAAGTATTGTGTCGCTTTTTAAAATAAAATGATTAAATAAAAAAAAATGTCACTCGGACAATTTTTAACAACCTCGCAAACTACGCTTTACGCGTTACAGTGTCTTGCACTTATTTCTCTTGACGTTCGTTCGTTTCTCTTTATTTTTCTGGTAAGACAAAATATATTTATATCTAACCTTGTAAGTTTCATGCTCGGGACAACGATCTAGATGCGGCATCAAGGAATACTTTCTGACACGGCCCGTTCTCAATATGGTAGTCATGACTGTTTATGTTAAGGTTGCGATAATCGAAATCGATCTACACCGATCGACGTCTCGGTACTGACTGAGACGTTAACGAATTCCCGTAAAGCTGAGGTATCATAATAAATTATCAGATTAAAGGAAGTCATTCATTTCGATATTCACACGCGAACGTTTATATAGCTGTATGCCTCGATCAGTCTACATGGAATGATATCAGTTGCTGCGAAAGCTAAGTCCGTTTGATCGTATTGTAAGATTTAGATTACAGGTAACATTGCCTTAAGTGCGGGTACCAAGATTCAAGTTGAACGAGGAGGAGGAACCAGGTGAGGAGCAGCATGTCGGTTAGCAGAATCCGACGACTGGGCGTCATTTGACGGTTGGCGCATTGACTTTTCGTGGAAATCGATAACGCCGGAAATCGTAGGCATCGCTGGTGCGCACACTGTCTCGGTTTAATGAGAAAATATTTTCAGTATCTCGTATCGCGGGCCGCTATCGAATGTCAAGGATCCTAAATCTCGAGCTCGATAAAGGTAATTTTTTAGAGATGAATCCTATCGTTGTGACGTATTAATAAATAATAGAGTCATAGATTAGAATCATGAGTGTTATCGGTACTAATTGTTAATTAGATAAGCAAACCTGCACTCAGGAGTAACGTAAATGTCATCGGTATGGCATTCTTAAAATAGACGTGACTGATAACGCGGAAAAAGTTCATGGATCGAGCACTTTTAATCTATCCTCAATAGCGAGATGCGATACGGAAGACTGATTGAAAAATAATTCTGCGATTTCAAAAGAAGAAGAGAGGAGCTTCAAAATGAAATACGTGTGAGAATCGTTCCTGTCACCGAGAACTGAATTTCTGTTCGTAGTTCACGATTATCCCGCACGGTGGTAGCATCGTATGGCGACGCTAGCACCATCTCTTGGAAATTCACTGAAACGGATTGACCAAGTACTAAGTCGATAATACAGAAAGATGAGAGGATGAGAAGCACGTGGCACTCAGCACACTGTAATTAATCGATAGAGCCTTAAACCTAACGTCAGTGTTCATACGACAGATTGTCCTACCTGCAGCCATGTAAAACTTAAAAAGTTTGAAGCATCAAAGAACCAATCTCGACGTGCTCAGCGTTCTATAAAGTTGGCACACTAGCTGCAACGTCACTACGAATACAATATAAATGGTACATCTGTCATTATTGATCTTACTGAATTTTACACGAGGGTCGTTCTGTCAGTGTAGCAAAAAAAAATTATGCACGCAACGGGCTTGCAATCTTATCAGAATACTCCAAAGTGACTAGGATACCAATTTTACGGTAACATAACACGCATGACATAATTCTGCAAGTACGCAATCTGACCTAAATCCATATATCTCTATCGATTCGCAGACTCCTTATCTTAATGTCACATACATCATATACCTAAAACTAGCGACTGCCATCTCCAGAATAAAGATTGAACGTCGCAAATTTCTCTCACAGCTTGCACGTACACATTGATTAAAGGCGTCCCATGAATATAAACGGGTCCTTTTGGATCGTATAAGAATCCAAAATTCCATCCCGAAGACGAATGAAATCCAAGCTTCCAGGATATAAGACAAGCATTGGATCTGTGCCAAGAAAAGCAGACATGACTCGAGCAAAAGTTACAAGAAGAAAATTCATTGTCCTAATAACTCTTACGTAGGCATACATTATACTCGCAACGTATAGACACTCGATACTGTAATAAACTGGCTAAAACAACCGGTAACACCGAAATCGTGCCACGTGAAACTTAACCCCCTTATTCCTTCGTACAATCGCGCTTATCGCTCTATAACGGTCACGCTTGGCAAGGAGCGTTACCTTCTTGTTTACGGAAGTTCGCGTTTACGACGTGCACGAGGTAAGAGGACTCGAACGTGGCCTCCCTGTAGAATCACGACAGGCGAATCTTTGCAGGACTGACACCGGTACACTCAATACCAAAGATATACAGCCAAAGACTAAATATATACATTGATCCATGTAAGTAATTTTAGCTAAAACAACAGAGTTCACCCTTACTATAAAATAAACACGTGGACTTTCCTCCCTGATTCTAAGGCAACTTCTATTTCTCAGTGATTACCCAAACTGCACGTGTACGCTGTATTAATTTTCACTCTAACACTATAATCCCATACAGTGATCAATGCAACGGAAGATCCCGTTGTCATGTGATTCTTCCTATAGGCACGTGTACGTACCGATCTGAACGCGTGAAAATTCACCACGCATACCAGATAACGGTATTTATCGTAGAAATGTGTTACGCGAGTTCCCTGACAAGTAATAACAGACTCGAGCGTATCTTTAATAGAATATCACTGACAATGAGAAGTAGTGTGTTGGAGTATTAAGAGTCACGAAAATAACTATAATTAAATGACAAGTAGTGTCGCAGTGTAACGGCAATAGTGCGTTGCACACGGTGTGTTTACATCGAATGATTGTTTGCTATAAATGAATCTAACAATTCCACAGTAACTAGTATACGTATTCTATGAATAACAATTTCGCATCTGATAACAATCTGGCGACAACTATGACAATATTTTAGAATATCCTAAGATTGCATCTTCACTGACGGGACTTGATATGCGTTTCACATTGAGGGAAGCAGCCACGACAATGGACAGTTGAATATTTACATAGAGAGAGGAACTAGGCCGATCGCATGTCACGTACTTGTACACTAGGTGGATACGTAGTACGTACCTAATACGGATGTATTAGCTAACTAACTCAATTGGCTCGTGTTCTTACTTAATCCATACGGCGGTATAGTCGGGTTAGAAAGTTCGATTTTACGGTAAAGTTGGACGAGTTGAAAATTGCAAGGTATGCGAGCGTGAACAATTAAATTATTTCGTCGATGCGAATCGACAGCCTCGCAGTGTAACTTAGGAAGTTAATACTGCGATTCTCTGAAGCGTGATAATCGTCTGAATAATTACGACATTGGCCACACCTCGTTCGTAACGCGTAACAACGTCAGTCCTCGTGCTCGCCCACGGGAGCCAGCTTACGAAATCTTGAGCAATTTGATATTTCAGTTTTTCGCAATTACTGTCATCTCTTTCGATTCCATTGAATTATATTGACATCAGAGCCGATGTCTGTTTAACGGACTAAGAGCATTTGCTTGGAACTGATGTGTCTGTTATGTATTATCGAATGAACCTGGAAGGTAACTAATGTTCCTGAAAAATCGCACCTGACAAGCTCGTGCAGCATACAAAAATACACAATGGCTGCTTTCGCGTATTGAAGGTCGAGCGTTTCTCTTGTTTGCGACGAATTCGCGAGTCGCTACGCACAGCCGGGTTTGGCGACCTCGTTTCGCAAGAGTTCGGACTGGATGATGCGGAGGTGGTGGATTACGAGGAGTAGGTGGTGGTGGTCTCGTAGATGAAGAGTGGAAGGAAGGACCTGAAAGGAAACATGAGCTCCATGTAAAAGTGGCCACGGACTGGTAAACAAATTTACTTGAGGAATCGGTTAATTAATTAAATTAGACGTGCAGTCGAGATATTCATGGGAAAGGAGGATACGGAACGGGTAAGAAAGACTTCCACGGGGGATGCTACTAAATCAATGAGAGCTATGGCCAGATCGAGTTCTCTATGAGTACGACTACTTGAGGTACATATTCATGTATCGCAACAATATCCGATCCGGATGTAAACTCGACGTCACAGGACTGCAACGAGATGTAGTCAACAATAATGAATTGCGTTCCTGAACCCAGCTGACTCTGGAGAACGTTCAGCTGCAGTGATTTAATTATCACTATGTTTCTATATAACGCACAACCTGGCTTCCTAGATTTCTTTACCGACGGACCTTGATTTATATACATATGTACTAATATATATATATAGGTTGTCATTTCTCGAAAGTAGTGATCCTAGCGAATTTCAACGTACCCTCATGGCTTGGGTCTTCGCTACTGGATACCAATTAACTTTGGAGTTGCCTAATTAATCTTGAACTTCTGAGCAAGACCCGTCACGTGGACGTTACGTCTTGAGGACATTCGCAAAATTTATAGAAGTTCCAAAGGAAACTAAACGATGGGTGTCACTCTTCTCTAGCGTAACACGAAATCTGTTAAAATTTGTAACGCTTGATGATGCTCACTTGTTGGTGGCAGCTGGCTAAGTGCTGATGAAATTATCTTAATAGAAGATAATCTTTCATATCCCTCGTATATTCCGTAAAGTCCTGATTATCCTCCTTGGAGACTCACCCTTCGTTTACGTTCCTGGACAAAGTCCACCCGGCGTATCCAGATCTCCTCGGTGGAATCATAGTCGAGAGTGCTCGAGCTACTAGCTTGACTCTTCATTTCAATGAGACTGGAATCGAAGAATCTCTTGTCCAAGTGCGGACTGGGTAGAGGACTTGTCCTGGAGAAGGTCATGCTGTTCGAGTAGGTGGGTGGATCCGTGGCTGGAAATGTCATTCCAGATCCGGCAGTGTGTCTTCTACGTAGAGGGGGCTTGGTGGATGTTGGTGATGTTACAGTTGACGTAGTGAATCGAGACGCAGTCGTAGTCGGCGGAGGTCGGGACTCTGATGCTGTTGATTTCTGATCAATCTTTTCAGAACTTGACTTTTCAGAGGAGGAAGGACTCGAGGTTTTCGAAGGCACATTATCCGACTTCTCTTGGGACTCCTGTGCGCTCACTGTTTCTTTCTTAATCTCAGCGGTCGTAGCAGCTGTTGCGTTTTCCACGTTTTTACCTGAAATCATGAATATCTATAATGAGACGCATTTCAAAGTACACGAAGACGGAGTAAAGGTACGAGAATATGAATGAAAAAGAAAGAAAGACTAAGGCTCAGAGATTAAATGTTTCAGCCTGATAGACCTGCGCCAGCTGTCGTTCCAAGTAAAAATTTAATTTCCCGACTTGTCAAAGACGCGGCTGTAGTGACGTAGAATGAGAGGCGAAGCAGGAAAAAAGGAATACAGATAAAAACCCAAGGGAAGGAAAAAGATAGCGTTGAGAGAAAATCGTTGAAAACAAGATTGATGCCCGGAGGCTCTTAAGTCTGTCACGCGGAAGCTTCAATTACTTTCTAAGGTCGAGTCGCGGATATTTTTCAGTCTTCGCATACGCGAGCTTCGCCTTCATCGCGTACAAAGGACTCCTTGTTCTAACCCGCCTGAAAATGACAGTCGATGCGCGCCAAGGCCAGATATCTCAGCGTTCCGACGGATCGCAGTACGAAAACTAGAGCTCTCGGTATAAATATTGAAAATAATTTTTCACTAAGCCACTAGACCAAGCTACTATTAAATTCGAATAAAAGTCGCAACTATTCTCATCGAAATTTATCTACCGTACAGTTATACGTAATTTTCAGAAACGTCTATTAGCAGCGCGTCAACTTCCGTCTGAAGGTTCGACATCCGCGATCAAACCAATTGGCCGCGACTCCATTTGTCACGAATCAAAATTATAAATAGAAAATTATTAGCTAAGTGAAGTGCACGCGTATCAGACTGTTGCCAACCGAAGCTAAACCACTGGGCGCGTAAGCTAATCTTAGATCCATTGCATAGATATTCATAATAGCATCCTGCATAGCGTAGGTTTAATATCGGAACCGGTATTTCGAAACCCAGTGAATCGTCTACGATACTACAGTTGATTTACAATCCCCGCTGCGTTGCGTCCGAGATTCAAATGAATTTAACAAACAATTCATTCAACCCCTACGTATATTTTTATGGAACAGAATTCTCGTATCAAACGGTACCATGGGCGTTGTCGGTCCTACCACCCGTTTCCGGTTGTTTCGTACTGAAATTACTGTGCCACTTCCGCTACAGTCAGAACGGAGCCTTCGAACGAAGGGAAAGGGCGCGGCGAGTCGATAAATCGGGGAAAAAAAATACACAGGAATACTACGTAAGATCAATTTAAGTTACGAAAATATTTTAAAATTCATGTCAAGAGGTCAGGAGAATCTTAATGGGAATATTGAAAACTCGTCAATAATATCGACCGTTACTGTCGGCCATGGCACGGTTTGTGTATTCAGCCATTGCGTATTAAAGCCAGCAGTGCCTTCGCGAGTGTCTACCTACATAACAGCAAGCGTCTTTTTTTCTCAGCTGAGTGCATATAAAATTACCGCAAGCTACATTAACCAACAGGAATCTAGTTATATGTATAATATTTCGCCTCTACGAAAAAGCATATCGCTGTGTGCTCGCGATTATTAAGAGAAATGAGATTCTGCAGAAACTTGACGGTACTTTTTTTTCGGTTTCAATTTTTATACGTTAGTCAACGGTACCCTTGTCAAGACTTACAACTAACTGTAGAAGTAGTAGGGATGCAAATGGAACTTGTCTTTTTTTAAAAGTAATTTATAATCACAAGACGTTAGATTCACGGAGACTTTTTTTTTTAGAAATAACAAGTATTTTCTACCAACAAGATAAAAATTCTCATTAGCCCAAAATCAGAGTTTATTGGTCTCGAAAATTGATTCTCCCCAGGGTATAATGAGACCTGCTTCCTGCTACTATCCTTGCAGAATAAAAATCGAAGAAAGTTGTATATCCTGATGCGCGATTCTTTTCTGTGCCATAATGGGACAGAGGGGATGTTGCATATAAAAATACACATTGATCCGAGGATCATAAAACTAATGCCTGACAATTTATGGAACCTAAAATTTGATATAGGTCATCCAACGTAGCAAGTACTGCATATGGTCAACAATCAATTCACGGTGGACTATTTTTCGTCGAACGGTTAATACAAAACGAAACAATGTATACTTTAAGCCTTAAAAAGTGTCTTTGATTCACGTGCAATGTATTTTCACGTTTCTATCGTATTCTTTGTATTTTAAGCTACGGCCGTGTCTATGCTGCATAAAGTTAGCATCGCCACAAATGTTCTTTCTAATGAACATTATATTTGACAATAGAGCGTTGATTAAACGGAGTCTAAAATACGCCCTGAATTACGAGGTACGTCTTATTTAGATTTTCTTTCTCGGCGAAGTTGGCTCGATGGAGGTTATAATGAGCGAGGCAAGGGAAAAGTAAAAGCAAAACATACCTTCTTCAGTCTCGTATTCGTCCTCTTCGCGGCACTCGGATAACCGTCTACCCCAAGGATAAGGACTGTGCGTCTGATTTCTGGATGGCAGCCGGTTGACATGAGATAGAAAATAATGATGGAAGAAACTATCGACGCCCTCGGAGTCCTCGCCGGAGCATTGCAGCATATCCTTCAGGGCTGCCAAGGAGGTAATGGTGTTGTAATTAATAGCCGAGATGAGGTCATCCTCGATATCACTGTCATCGGTGGTATCCTCGTTCTTAGGCTCTTCTTTGGTCTCGGTTGGTTGAGGAGCAACTTCAGGCTTCGACGGTTCCGTCTTCTCCTCGGAAGTCGTGTCAGACTCGTCATCCGAAGTCGTAGTAGAGGAAGTCGTCGTCGAGGACTCATCGTCACGCTTCTCTTCCGGTTTCTCCTTGCTTTCCTCCTCGTCCGAGCCTTTGCCCTCGTCCTCATCAAGATCCTCCGACATCTTCTTCGCGATCTTGGTACCCTCGATGCTCTCCTTGCTACCCGCTGTACTCATATTTGTATCCTTGGAATCCTTATGATCCTCGTTCTTCAAATTCTCCTCCTTGATATCCTGACCAGCGTCCATGCTCGGCATCTCGAAGAGGAGCCGGTTGTCGCATTGCTGGTTGCACTCATCGGTCAGCTTCTTATTATCGGCACTCTCCATCTATGAACCCTGAAAGCAATGGAACCAAAATTTTATTATTAGACGCATTTTTTTATCACCTAAAAACGGCAGTACCGTGTATCTTATTAAACCAAAAGTCACAAGACTCTAATTGGCATCAAATTCATTCCAACCTCGTTACCAGTTGTTCCATGTCAACTTTAACGAGTACCACGGCCCTTTTCTTAAGGTATAACGGATGCCAATTATAAGTTACAAAAACAGAGCATTCTCTTACGAAGATACCGAAGATACCGAAAATACGAAAGACACCGAAGATGATATAAGCCCGAATGACTCTCGGGAGGAACGGAGGCTGATGCCAAGAATGACGTCGTTTCGAGAAAAAGTTATTGAGCTCGGTGATTCCGACTAGTGAATAGTACAAAATGTGAGGTTAGGATACTCTCAGACGCTTATATTGGTATCGATCTCGCAATCATAAATATTACCCAGGAGAATCGTTTGCTTGAATAATACAGGAGGTAAATTCTAACGGCAATTTCGTTTCCTGTGAGTACCACGTACGAACGAATAAAACACAGGTGGTGTTAAGATGACCTAGAAAACATTCAATGAAATAGGTTGGCGTACTGAAGTTGAGTCAAACTGGTAAAAACGCTATAGTATATATATATATATATGCAGAAAACGGGATTCCCTGTACACGTAGCAGGATCCCTCCCGTGCGAGATTTATTATTCAAGTTGAAAAACCTCTTTTTCTCATAATTGGCACAAGGTGTACCAAGAGACTGCTCAGCTATTCATTGCGCGCCAGGTAAACTGTGGCTTCTTTTACATAGCTCTAGCCTAATCATTAAAGCTGCGAAAACAAACGTTCGCAAGAGCCCAGGAGTTGCTAGACTAACGAGAAACGCATCCGTTAACAGTTTTTTCTTCCTTCCCTCGTACATCAGCTTCGGTAATACGAAGGTCCCAGACCGACTCTTGCTAAAAATCCTTGATTATGATTCCTCGTGTACGACAGTGCCGGCGTTACTCGTCATTGCTCTAACACGGTAATCCATGACTGACGTAATTTTTTGTTTCGATGAGCCCAACACCGTTATTAGATTCATCGACCAAAGTGGCCATATGTCGCTGCTGGGGACGCATTGCGCCGAAAAAGTTGTTAACAATTTCTGGCCCGCGTCCAATACACATACAGCTACTAGTTTCCCACGATAAAGAAGAAGACGTACCGGTCGGAGATAAGGTACGTCGGCCATTTTGTACGATCGTCAAAAGAGAAACAGCGAACGGATTGCGAACGCAGCTCCGTGAACGCAGTGGACGAATGAAATTGTTCAAAAAGCCGGATCTGATTGTCCGAAGCGTTCTTGATGCGAATACCAGTGTCAAAGGAGCCTTGAGAAGCGGCTCAAGAATAATCAACTACATAATTGCCTTCCATTAATTCCCTAGTAAATGCCCAGTCACTGATTCGATGCACCGCAAACATTTTCCCAGCGTCGATCAATGATCGTGCACGTCTAATATGTACATACGTTACCGATGCAGCTGGTGTAGCAATATGGCGACCAAAGCCGAAAGGATGCTTCACGCGGCTTATTATAGTAATGACGAAAGAATCCATATGCTATAGTTCAGCAAGCGGGACGCTCTGTTTGTATAACGATATATGCGCACGTACGTTGGACTATTGGCGCAATGCGGTAAGTTCGCCCTCTATTTCATGACCGTGGAGACGCAGCCGAATGTATGCACTATGCCACTCTGGCTACGTTAGGCGAAGAAGAGAGCAACAAGAATGCGACAAACGCTCCTCCTTGACGCCATTCATATCAGATCGATATACTACACTAGACCAAGTGTGATCCTATAGTATACGATGAACTTCGGACACGATCGTATCGGCTCGTGCTTTTCCGTTCACTTTCGAACGAAGCGCATTGCCAATACTACACTGTGCACGTAGCCACTTTCCAAGAAGGTGCGTGCATCGCGCACGTTTTCGTGAATCCCTTTGCCGGCGTTCATCGATCGACTCGACCGGGTACGTTCACCCTTAGACCGTTTCTGTGTACAGGTATATACAGAAAACCTATCTAGTTGTCTATACTATATACGTGTATATATAGAACCATTAAGTTGAATGGCACCGTTTAGATTTTACAGCTGTCACGACAGTACTCTTACGTAACATTTGCCAATATCGAAATACTCGAAAAATATAGAGAAGCTACATTCAAGGCACATTGTCAAAGACTTTCACATTGTTCGATAGTTAAACTATAAAGGAAGGGTTATGAATTTAATCTTAAAGTTTTTTTGCCTTTTCCTATGTATCCCGTGAGTGCGAGAGAGACGAAACTATGGACGTTTACGTGCGCCAGAGAGAGACGGATACACCCTTCTTCGATTTTGCTGTATTAACACCACAATCTACCCGTACACAGTCGTAATTTCAAGATATTTCGAGATATTCAAATAATAGTATAGGTGAAATGTGTCTCAGACGGTACAAAATTTCCCAGGTTATTCCCAGTGCCGTTTCAGACACTTTTTTCCTACTCTGTGTTGGTCGCAGCAAGTCTTGGTGGTGAAAACGATATTTTGAGGTTTCGAACAGTCTCCACGTTCGAGTATCCAATAAAAGAATGCATTTCTTCTCAAATAGATAGTGATTAAGCACAGTCGCCAATAGCAAGGATCGACTGCCTTTATACACTCGTGCAATTCCTGAACTGAGCGCCTAGCCAAATCGACCGTATGGTAGTTGTCAGATCCAACGGGTGCGTTTGAGCTAAACGGATCTGAATAAGCAATACGGAGGCCGACATACAATACAGTGTCTATACAAGATACACAATAAATTCGAATAAACGGAACGCGTCGGCACGTAGTCACTCACGAAGCTTCGAGAATGACTCGGTATTGTCAACACACTGCGAGACAATGTTTCCCAGGGAAAAAAAAAGAAACAGATACAAAATAAGTAAAAGGCATATACCTACTGCAGGTTATTTCGCTCGATTAACAAGTACAGTGTACTCGACTTAATCAGTTGTACCTTCGTTTATCGTTATGCGGTTTCGATAACTGACGATAAACTAGATTGCCACGTGAGTGCCTATCGAAACAGATAAACAAGAGGTCTTCGCGACGGATACATGCGCGTCTGTCAAGGTATTCCGCATAAATAAAACGAGTGTCTCGAGTACGAGTCTCGTTAGGTGCGGAGGGGAGAAAAAATAGGAATAGAAAAATATTCCCTTGAAAATAGTCGAATTCTAAGAACGTCGCATACTGCTACACACATATACATCAGTCGTAGAGACTTGGCCGAGGTCCAAAATAATGGCGCAAATCTTGTTTACCATATTTAACTACAACGCGCATGACGTAAGGAACCTTTAATTAAATCGAGTCAGATGGACCATCGATAAGACTATCTGATAGTACAAACTTATCGGAACGCTAGGAATCTTTTCTCTCGCGTTATATTTCTTTCCGCATTATTGCGCAATGCCCGGTAACAAGCGTACAGGCAAATGAAAAATCCGCCTACCTGTTGAACATCTCTCTCTCTCTCTCTTATCCATTCAAAAGACTCGTCCTTGCAGCGTTCGATTTCACCGATTCAACGACGAATTAATACGAGAGTCTCGCGTCGAGTGTTAACCCCTCGAGTGTCATTTAAAATAGAAGAATCTGACCAGGAGCGCCGCGAGAAACGAAGGTTATCGGATTTTTATGAAACCTGACGTCTCCGAGTCTTTGGTATCTCTGACATCGAATCTGATCTCACATTTTCAAACTTCAAACTGAATCGGATATTCAAAGACGCAAAAGTTGTCGAATATGTACGAGGCCACGCTCTCTGCCGTTATTCCAAGTAACGTGCAGGCGTCAGCTAGAGTATAAAAGTTTATTTAGTTATTAGAAAAACCAAACACGAAATTCTGACGATTATAACAATTTTTGTCCGCCGTGCCGAATCCACCATATTTAATTTAAAAAATCCAACGTCAGACTCGCATTCAGCGACCGCAAAACCCCGAAGACACCAATTTCATGAAAATCGTGACACTCGCGGCCAGTTTCAGGTTTGTCGATAAGTACGTCAGTGACACTCGAGGGGTTAACAGCTGAGTATATCCCAAGAGAGTTCTCGTGCACTCCCTCTATTGGCATAACAATAATAATAACGCAATTAAAGATTAAACAAAAGTAACGTATCAGATAGAGAATACATATAAAAATCATTATACCAATATACACGTAAAATCATTATATAAATAAAAATATAATCAGAACCAGTCAGCAATGATAAGATTATCACATACTACTATGTGCAATCAAAAGTACTATATTGTAATCCGCATGCATACGTACTATAAGAAGATAGACAGCTCAATCTTAATATCCATGAATAGGTAGACTGACCGGTTGCAGGTTCGCTTTGCGGTGCACGTACAAGTTACAGCCACAGAGAGTATGTGATGTACGTAAAGGCGTGTTCTCACATAAGATTCGTATGTATATATATATACACATACCAAATACCTCGCGGAACTCACCCGCGGTGTAGTAATACTCGTTGACATTGGAAGCAAGCAGCTGATCCAAGGCCAACGCCCACTATTGTACATACGATAATGCCGCGACGAGTATTCAGCGTATATAACCCGTGTTATAACCTCTGGTAGTATGTTTGCATCTGTATACATAAACGCACGTATATAATATAATAGTAGGACTGGACTAAGATGCAGGGTATAATAGTGCTGTTAACGTGTACCTGGAGAAAGTTGCAAATCTTATCACACGCGTGCGTTCAATGTGTCCAAGGCGATAACGCGGGATATAAAATGCTCGAATGAAATTGAATAAAATACGAGTGCACTATTTCTAACGGAAGACGGTGGGGCCAATGATGAATTGAATTTACATGCTTAAGTCGGTATATTCGTATATAAACAGGGTCTTTGGAGTTGTTAGTAACTGGATGTGCGCAGATGTGATTTCTCATGAAGAAATATTCATCACAGATATTTTTCTTTGATTGGTCGAACGATATTTCATCATGACGAAGAACGTACGTGTACTGCGACGCGTATACTCGGAGTGTTTGTTTTTAAATTTCTGTAGCCTCGCGAGAGATCCTTGCCAACTAATTAACCCCGTAATGCACGCGGTTGTGCAAGTTGCTAATTAGAGATATTCACTATGTCCGTCGGCACGCGTCAAATTGATCGTTCGTATTCATGGAGCAGCGTTTCACTGGGTCTGTCGAAGAGAAAAGTTGTAATTGGCGTAGAGCCGTTGATTGAAGCGAATTGTAATAATATAGAAAGTGAAACAAAAAAACAATCGAGGCTTAATTACTCGTTAACCTAAAAAAAGGTCGTCGCGAATTATCAAATATTCTGTCAAACGATTCCACAATGAAAAATCAACGTGATTTGGCGTCGTTACTGTTGGAGCGTTGGACGTTACAAAATTTGCCGCTAGAGGCAGTGCCAGTCAGGTACTCCCCATGCGAGCACTGTTCCGTGCATAAAAGTGGCGCGTCAAGCAGTTCTCATTCCTCTAATGGCCGGTTTCTCCATAAGACTATTGGACGCATACGTCATAACCTAACTTCCTCTTTCTTCTGTCAGTATACGAGCGAGACGAGGCGCTTACCATTGCCCTAAGACGGCGATCTTCTAAGAACCATATGAAATAACACTTAGGACACTATAGAGAAGTTCGCACATAACAGAGATACGTGGGACATTTGAAGCACAATGTAGTATCCCGCAACGCAGCGACCCCGTATCGCGCGCACTCTAGTGTAAGAATAAGGAAACTTATGAATTCTTCTACTCAAGAATCAAGCGTCTTCGTTCAAACATAGTGCCTCTAGTTGCACAACAAACAGACATCTCCTTTCCCTATTCCACGATGAAGCATGGCAATTAGCACGAAATCGAGTGCACTCGTCTGTCTGAAAAAGACGTCGTGACACTCGTTCACTCGTCTGCACCACGAAAGCGCACGAGCATTAGATCGCGTAGAGTGTAAATTACGTAAATTTTCTCTATATACCGTCAATTCACTTTCTCCCGTAGTATCGATTACGTTATCGCCATACGCGACAATAATAACCAACAACAAACTACACAGCAAGTATAATCGTTTCGCGAAGTGCGTTGCTCTCTATCCTTTCTACGTCGCTTTTAAAACCCTTACAAGTCTGTTTTTACATGAAATAACAAAGCACTTGCAAGTGCTCAAAAAGGTGACTACCATAGAAACGAAATGAAGAACAGACTTCGCGAAACACTCGTGACTTGCGGTTCACTTCAGTCGACTCGGAATGAAACCTCCCCCGCAACAAATTCATACACAACGTGACGTGGATACGTAATGAGGGGAAAAATCCTGAACGCAGGTAAAATTTTCCAACTAATGGATCTGACAAAGTCGTTACGTACCTATGTACAGATTTATATACTGATACGTAACGATCAGGGGTACAATGATACATGCCACTGACGAGCGTGGAAAACATGCAGGACACCTATGTATACTGCAGCAATTCCAACAAGGATGCTGTTGAATTCACTGGAATCACCAAGTGCACCTGATATAGTTTCCACGGTAGTAAACAGCTAATGCTACCTGCACGCATATGTCCGTACACACAGGAAATAAATATTACCACTAGGAATCTCTGTACGTAACAAGTACGCCGCTGTCGCGGCCTTTGAGGATTCACGTTAAGCCGAATAAGAGCCTCGTGAAGTTAATCGAGCGTTTAGCACGCAATTAACGTTGCTATCGCGCGGCCGAGTCTTCCTCGGTGTATACAGATATTCCGCGAATAGGATGATCTTGCTGATGTATCGCGAGCAGAGATCGATCTCCGCGCTGTCACGTGTACCAGCAGTGATGCATCCTAGGAACGACGGCACGTGGACTGGTAAATGCATTAGAAATGAATCAGTCGCATTAAATCAATAAAACTTTTTGATTTAAAACCGCCGCTTCTGCAAGGATAGAACAATGCTTGAGCATCTTCTCGATGAAATGTCTATATAAAAAAAACTTGCTGATCCCATTAACGCACGCTGGCATTGATTTCCCCAAGGGAATTCTCGAGTTAGCGAGGAACGTTCAACAGGTATATTATGACTCTGTAGAATGAAAACATATAGCGAAAACTTTGGGTAAGTCGATGTTGTATGAACGATTCTTTATTTTTAATAAGAATAAAAGATTATTAATAAAATGTGAAAATCAGCTGATAAGAGATAAGGCAAGTGAGACTATCGGCAGACTTTTAGTCTCCGTATACATAAGCTGCAGAGTCAGCTGCTGACTTTGACCCATCTTCGTGACGCTTGAGCTGACTCTTTTTGCTAAACTCTGTAACGCCAGAGACCACGTCTCGCCACGCCTACTCGAGCGCAATCATTAGGTAATACTTAGGTTAATATTCAGCGCGCCATCGAATTCTGTCGTTTGGTATTCGCGAGGATTGTCTTCGCGTTTCACGGCCACTCGCGGGACGAACGGGAAGCGACGCGATAACGTACGTGAGATAAAGAGTCAAGTGCCATTGTTTGTTTTTCTCTGTTTCAATCGTAAACTACACGATGACTTCAGTACCAGGCGCGATGACTCGCGTAGTCCCTCCTGAAAGCAGCTGATTCATGGAAGGCCGGAACTACCGAGTGAAGTTGGCGATTAGCTGGACGAACGAATTTATTTATACGAAAGATTGATATACTGATAAGAGGTTCTTGTGCAACGGTGTCACGAGATAACGAAGAATTTCGACGATGATTCCGACAACTGCGTGGATGTTACGAAGATCCATAGTATTTTCTATCGGTCAGTTTTATTGAGCCGATAACGATATATGGTTTATTACGAATAAAACGAAAGTGTACACAGATACGGATATCGAAACAAATAAATATATTATTGCTCGAGAGTAAATGTCGTATACTCTATGACCTAGATTCCTTAGATTAGCCAATGCCTCACCTGGCACTCAGCCTCTTCGTTACCATCGAACGGTCCTTGATTCTTAATTGATCTCTTAAAATATTTTATTACTCCTGACGTGTTGCTCGGTAAAATTGGATACTTTGACTATTCTCGTAATTGATTGTACACGTGCTTGAGCGCTGTCAGAGTGACAATTCGCGAGTACCTAGCGAGGTCATTGAACACGTGCTGTATACATTCGGCAAAGTTAGCTTTCCAGTAGGAAAAGAGAAGAAAACGTCAATGAGAATAAAGACGGCTAAGTAGGTAAGTTACCGACAGTAATAGTCGATCGAACCAAAAGACTTTATTCCTGGTTGCCAACTCACTTCACGTTCCTACGAGCCTTTCGAAATTTAATTAATTCCTCGGCCGTGTAAAAGGGAGTGGCATACAATTTCGTAATAGTCATCCAGAACTACGCGATATAACCGTTAATACTGTTTACGCTACCGCTTCCTCGGACGACGTCAGATGTCATACGAAATAACCGAGTAATTGTAGATTTGGAAAAAGCACTCTGACGCTCTGGCCAATTTGTATTTGTGTCACAAAGAAATAAGCTTCGTCGGAACTGTCACGTGTGTATTACAAATATAACAAGAATCGTCATACCGACTCACGCAGTTTGCTCACTGTCGTGAACGTGCGACACAAGCCCAAAGGCACGTCTGATATGCGCAAAGTGACTGACACGTATCAGTGGTGCGCAAGCACGTGGCTTTTGACGTTTTGCAATAGAGCGTTTAAAATGTCAACGAGCGAGCACTTGTCGGTACGCAAATTAAATCTAGAGTTACGCGCTCTCTCAATAAGGATGCCTCTAATTCTGTCTAACGAAGTAGAATCGAATGATTGTACACATAGTGCCGCGACAAATCAAGCGATAACGTTAAGCTAAAATAAACAGACACCGATTTTCTACCAAGTACCGAAAAAAAATTTAATATTTCATTATAGCCACTGAAATACATTGACTGCCGAAGAGTCCGAAAGATACAATTATCTGTTTCCGGCAATGTTATTTGACCAGGTTAAATAAAATCAGCGACTAAATTATCCAGATAGAAAAAAAAAGAATCTCAAGTATTACACATTCCGTAAAAGTCCTACAGCAGATCTTCCTCAGGGACAATCGTATTCCAGTTGGACTAGTGTCAGCCTCAGCTATCGTATCCGTCGGCAGTCCATAGTCAGCGAGCAAACAATTTCTATCCCGTGCCAAATGCGATCCCACGAGTCGTGGGAGGCGGAGCGTAGTTCGTTTGTCAGAAATTTTCGCGAATGACGCGACTCCCTCGGCTATTCGCGTCGCCAGGTTGTCTAGCGGAGACACGTCCTGGTCTTCCATTCATCGTCGATCTGAAGCAACGGCCATTTTCCTTCGGCCAAACCTCAAGTTTTCCATAACGCCCGAAAGCCCCGATCGCTCGAGCAATATTACACTGGACGATTGTCCTCGAGTCGAAGGATGCGCTCCACTGTCATCCGCTTAGGAAGTAAGGAGCAGAAGCCCAAAAGCTCCTGTGTCCCCACCGGATATACAACAACTTTCTAGATTGTTCAACACAGCAGCGACCTAACCCAGCCGAACCTCTTTGGCACGCGTCGCAATTCGAGCAAGTATTCTTGCGCGAGCAAGACTCTCTGACGGCCTCCGAGAGAATCGCAGGCTTCTCGGAAGCAGTCGTCGCGTGCGAATCGCCTTAATAATTTGTACAAAAAGTTACGTAAAATGTATGAAAATTACGGATACCACATGCATACTTATATAGTAATATCTACATTGTTAGGATCGACGCGTCGATGTCAAAGGACTTGAAGTATCAGGGACTTGAGACTTGGGGATTTCTGAGAAACGAGAATCGTCATATTAATCTTGTTATTGGCATGACGATAGTGGATAACAGATAATGAACACCACACAATGATGTGGTGTGAGCACAATGAACACGGACCACTTAATGATCAAGAGAGGTTATAAGAGTACATTCAAAAAGACTCATAGTCCCGCTGAGCCACACGTATATCATTATCGAGAAGCATAAGTGATGCTCGTTAATTTTTCCAAGACCGATAAATGCCCGATAGATAATAAACTTCGTGAGAATAGGAAGAAAAGATATTCCAAACGTGTTCACAGAGTATATTAAAAAAAAGACGCCAATGGTAAACAACAAATTGAATAGGTCCCGAAACGTCAGAAATTCGTATAATAACAGAACGGATCGCGTGTGATACAATGATTTTTCTCAAAGAAAAAGAAGAAGAAAAAAACCTCGACTTGCTCTCTAACGACGTCGTTTATTCCTTCCTCCCGTATTACACAGCACACGAGTAAGCGAATTTAGTAGGAAATTCTATGACGTTTCCATACCCACGTAAATACCGAGACCAAAGTCACGGAAGGATTAGGTGATTACAACGTGATCGATGGTGGCGCCGCGGCACCCTGCGGAAACACATTGCGCTCCACAGACCTGTATTTGTCGTATGTTATAGCATTAAGGGCGATTCACATCGATATACGCACGAGGACTGTGACTGTAATTAACATGGGTACCACAAAGGACTCGGTGGTATAATTAATCGCAAGGTAGAAAGCGTTGCGCAAGACTACCGATCTACCCCGCTTTCCTGGGTGCCCTGCTACCTGCTTAGGGGGAGGTTACGTGCTTGTACATACAATGTTAATTGTCCGCCTGGATGCCTCGGCGAGAACGAAGAGACCGGTACTCTGGTGCGCCGTCTATTTCGGTGCTCGTTAACAGCCGGAACAAACACCGTCGGAATACCTGGCCGACTTGCGCGACCCTAGCAGTATGTTGTATATATCTTTCTTTAGATCTGACATACATATACGGCGATAGGAGAGAGAAAATGGCCCAGCCTAAGGCTGAGTAACAAGGAGTGACAGTTTTAAAACTGAACCACTCGTCTGTTCCTTGTTCCTACTTGGGTAAGGATCTGGTACCAAGATCATCCTGAACATGCGATAGGTACGACTCTAGGTAACCAGGTGCAGGCGTAGGCAACAGCTGTTTGCCGCATTACGCAACTTGCTGGGAAAAGTGTAGGTTGCTCGGACGTAACGTTGCTTCTACCTACTATAGTCCTCGTGTTGTTTACGGATTTTATGTCTGGGACGTCGACACGCGTTTAAGATACGTGCGAGCCATCGACGGACGTATATTCTTTATGGAACGAGCCTCTGTGTACTGTGAGACGGACTGACACATTCTGACGTGTAGGCTGGATTGAAGAATTCTATTGATTTTCATATTTCTGGTTGTCTTGCTTCGACCGAGAGTTTACTAACGTCTGGTGCACTTTGAATCTATCGTATGTCACGGGTAGGTATGTGCATGATGCATGTGAAATTGCTGTTTTCTCACTTACGTCAGTCTGACGTCATCTTGACAGGAGGTTACTATTAGTGTGTGAATTAGCGATTTATGTCGAAGAAAAATTAAGAAAAATGCTACAATTCGAATTTCGTGAAAATCGAGTCTACGCCGATTTCGTATGTAATTTAGAGTGCAATAAATCGTATGCAATGTGCTGCGGGCACTGTCACTCTTTATTAAGCGTGAAGCGCGTGCCTGGCGGTTGCCTAGCAACCGCTAACTTAGCGAGAACGTTTGAAAATCCACTGAACAAATTTACCCCCTGCGTCGGGGAACTCGTGAGTTACTTTTTCTTTTTTCAAATTACGAATCTATCGCTTAAAAATACAATATCTTTTCAGTGCAAAGGAATAAGACGCAACGTATACGATTCCTTAGACTTTCTCCATGGACTTTGCAAGAGCCGCGCGATTCGCAATGATTATTCGCAAGTCCCACAACCGCGCGAGACGCCACGAATAACATAGTCGAACTTTACACGTATGTACAATTGATAGGAATAGGAGTGAGCTCGCTCTTGCCCGCAGGGCGACGATTACTAATTCGCGAGTCGCTCCGTGCGTACGGTACGTAAGGCGCGCGATAATTTAACACTCGACTTGTCGCTCACTCGATCGTAAAGGCATTAAACGTCACGCAGCCATGAAAATCCCACGCTAAGTCACTCTTGCTCTCGCCTGTGACTGCACGAGTGTCTATCGAATTCTCATTAAAGATTGAAAAAATAAAATAGACTGAAAAAATAGGGGAAAAAATTAATAATACATTTAAAGTCTAATATTGTAACAATTTACGGAAAATTAATAAGTAATCCCACTCGTGCTCCGATACCTTAAGTTACTGTTCTCATAATGTATACGTTACATACAAGTAGGTCGATATGTAATCGCAAGAGAAATCAGAAGTAATAATCGGATGAAAACACGATTCCGCCTCAAGGCGAGAAATTCTTTACAGTAAACTGTTCAAGTTCTTCCATTGAGGATGGGTGCCTGCGTATGCATGTGCCTCACGTGGGAGTCGTAAAGGAAGACTGGGGAGACGAGAGACTCGACGAGCGAAGACCAAGAGAGAGAGAGAGAGAGAGAAAATAATGCGATCAAAAAGACCTAGAGCGGATCTAACGCTTTTGAGGTATTATTCATTGTTTACCAGGACATAACACAGTCGCCTGTCCAAAGGATAGAATACGGATAGGTTATGTATGTACATACTGCCGTTACCCTTATGAATTGTTTCGCCGACCCTACCATACGTCGACGCTTGAAAACCCGCCTTGAATCAATAACGAGTACATAGCTTACGAATCTATTGAATATCATACAGATTTGTGTGCCAAAACTTTTTTTAAGACTGTTCGACCTCAAAGTACATATAGAATAGTTTTTCCAAAAAATTTGAAAAATCGAAATCTTTCAAAAGCATAAAAATCCATTACTACGCACGCGTGGATGCAGTTACCGAGATATTATGGACTATTAGCGGCTGTCGACGTACACAAGTGTTTATAAAATCTACCGCCTGCTTTGTAAACTGCCTTAACGTTTACGCGAGCAACGCGGTCACGTGGCGAACGTTCTAATAAAGATATGCGAAATATCGACAGTGACTCTGAATAAAAATATTTCGATGGATTCACGAAACACATAATATTCGCGCATACAATTATCCATAATAAATGCACGTAAAGGGTGCGCGAGAAACCACGTTGTTTCACAATTATTCGCTTTTCCTGATTTGAGAATCGAGCACGCGGAATCTCGTGCTGTCACGCGGCGACATTAATAAGTTCACGCGACGAATCTATTCGAGAAACGCGCCATTGCATCGAGGTTATCTTTAAATAAATCGGTACGATCGTCACGCGATTCTTGCGGAACGGCTTATGCACTGGAATATTCAATACTGTTGACTCTCCTCTTCCCTAATACACTGATTCCCTATATACCCCCCCCCCTCCCCCCTTTCACTCTTCAAGATATTTAACAAACTTTCATACCGCACGCCCGTTATTACCCTTTTTCTTTTTTTCCAACCGTACGACTACAAATTCATACGTAAATTTCACTACACAAGAACCTCTCTACGATCATGCTTTTTCATGCTGGAGAAAACGAGACTGAGAGCGAGACGAAGTACTCATTGATATCCACTTCAAGCTGGATGAACGAGCCATCTTAATATCAAAGCTACTTATGAGTTTACTGAATTAACGTACATGTCAACGGACACTAAAGAATGACTTATGAAGTCAGGATGCCGAACTTCCAATATTATAGTTTCCTTACAAGGAACTAGAAGTTCATTAGCAGACAAAGCATCGTACCATAAGTCTAGTAACAATAATAATTTTTGAGACGTTTAAGTGGTAGCCATTACCAATATTATCCACTGTCTGCAAGAACATATAAGAAATAGAAAGTAGATAATGGGAGCAACGAGAAGGAAATTGAGATAGAGGCGAAGTCGGTTGTTTACCAAGTCCTCGTGTCTACGTCGAGCTATGCGTATACACACAGAGCCTAAGTTCCAAATAATTTTTCATTCGGCGTTGAACGAACGCTCTTGTCTGTCTTTAAATGTTCCCTCAAATATTTGGAAATAACGTAAACGTCCACGTAAACGGGATCAACGCAAAGCCTGAAGTAGCAGGATCGCAGAGGATTCGTGGAGCTACTCAATTTTTCACCCTCCAATCCAACTTGCACGCTCGTTCGATCCGTCGTTTCCAACATTCGCCGTTACTTCAGGGCGGCGCCACGATAGCTTACCTAGGAGTAGTAGACAGAAGCAAAAATACTGCCACGTCACAAGAAAAACCTTTCAATCATAAACCACGTACAAATTATGGTAATACGTGGACAACAAATAATATTTCCATCTTACTTTAACGTTTGCACTACAGCAGTATCCTTACTGTATTAATACACGTTAAAATTGTAAACACCTTGTTATCGTCGGCTCTTCCTTCTAGTGTGATAAAACGTACCTTCCGCTATGCAGAATGAAATCTAGGTGTATCTTCCGCAGGAGACGAAGTACATAGCTACTGCGTAATGGGATATTTTACAGGTCTATTACTAAAAACGGAATACACTGGTTACATATACATTTGACTAAAAGCGCCTGTCACGTTTATAGCCAATTTTAGATAAACGTCAAAATTGACTATATGCATAAAAGTTAATCGCAACGAAACCCTAAGCAATGTTCAAATAAGTATTGTCTTGTATAAAGAGGCATATCCTCTCTCGTGCATAGAATATTTATCTACTTATTAACGCCATATAGATACTTCAGTTAATTATAATTGATAGACTCAAAATTATCGAGGTAACTAAGTATGACGAAATTATATGCCATTAAGAAATGCTTAACGCTAACCGTAGTATAATAGAGAATGGTAATCGGTAGGGTTAGATTCTCTACGCGCTATTTACACGTGTAATTAGCACACACCTTGGATGTAAAAAATATTCAATTGAAAGCAACATTAAGAAATGGACACTAAGTGACACTCTAATCACGTTAAAGAAAAAGTCGATGAATTATTCTTTTATCGATATAAAATACCGTGAATCTTATTTACGTACATTTTCTCTATCTATATATATACTGCCATTGTCTGCAAAACTATGGGACTTAACCTCCAAAGTATTTACCTATATTGGCGCGTTACATCCGCATTGCGTTTAATACGGTTTACTGGCGTCTGCTCTAAGGGTCTATGTTGGGCAGGTTTCACGTTATAAGACGACCTGACGTTATTGAGACTTTACCAAGGGAATATAAATTTGCTCAGATTTAATCAAGGTCGGAGAACTTTGCTCGAAACGATTGTACCTACAGCACAGGAAAACGAGGTAAAAATTTGTATTATCTATCACCGTCGACTATGCGTCAGGCAATAGATTCTAGATATCCTAGATATTAGATGCTGGAGTGTTTGATGCTGACGAAATGTCTTACTGATTTGAATGAGCAGTGAGAAAGTGATAGATGTGTTGAATAACGGTAAAAGAGAGTGAGATAGGAGAGGAGAAGAAACGCACGACCTGCCTTACGCCACGTGTTACGCGCAAGGTCGGTTCGACGAGTTTTACAGTTTCTCGTGGCGGCAATGGCGACATCCGTTGCTCTAGGTGCACGTCATTCCTTTATTATCTTTTGTAACGGAAGCGGAAATGGAACTCAATTAATGTGGTGGAGAATCGTAACGATATCTGTAAATGACTTGAGATCCTTTCAACTTATTTGAAGAACGAAAGGGATTGTCAGGCGAAGTGTAGAGTGAAATTTTCTGTGTCGACAAAAATATTTTCAATGCAAAAGTATACATGAAAATATGCAATCTCTACTTTGATACGCGTATCAAACACATGCATAGATAAACGAAAGACAGAAAATGAAATGATTCAACTGAAAAGGAATTTTTAAAGGGATTAGATTACAGAAAATGGATTACCTTGATTTCAAGTCGCGACGTCTCGTTGAAGAAATCCTCGGGAGTCAACGAATGCTGATTAACGATGAATATTGTAGATCCCTTCAGCCAACTAAGAAATCCTCAGCTAGTCTCCTAGTCGACGTTAAAATGGCACGAAGATTCACGGGTCAACTTAATCGCTTCGCCTTCCCACGTAAACACACAAATCTTATATTACACGAATGAATTAGGCGTTAAAAATCTTCTTTTTCCCACATATTAACCCGCACAATTTAAGTAGCCACGACGATTATCAATTAGCACGAACTGCTCTAATATACCCGTTGACTAGTCAATGACTGTTGGACATTTTAAAATTGATTTTTATATATAGCGATAATAACTTTAAAATTTGCTGGAAATGCGATTTAAGTACTTCCTTTTTATAAGAGAGAAATTATGAGGAGAGAATCTCAACGACTCTTGTCGATTGGTTAAGTAACGTTGCACTTGATATACTTTATATGCTTGTATAATATATGTTTAAATATATATCATATATATATATATATATATTTTTTTACAGAATTATTTGCGAAGCAGAGCAGTCGGCACGCGCTATAGGGCCTCGTCGATGTTGAAAAATTTTTTTTTGTATATTTAGAAGAGCTCTCCAATATCTGACACGCGTGTCTATATAAATAATAACGTAGGTTAAAAGAACGTATCCTGTGCTCAAGCTAGACCGTGGACTTCAGAATATTCCTTTCTACGTGGTGATTATTGGTTAGATATATCTTATCGATTCTTCAAATATTTCTAAGTGAACGTGCATGTAAATATAGGGACGGTCCTTATTTTCAGCTTAAGAGAAAAATGAACGGAGTCTTTTGTTTTTGTTCTTTAGATCTTTCTAGAGTTGTTGGAATTTAACAGTTATTAGATATTAGTTTACGATGACGGTACTAAATAGATTCTTAGCTTGGTTTTGGAAAATTGTGGAAATTATTTTTTTTGTTGCCAAGAGACTGTTTTCTTGATGCTCCCAAATATCAGAAGGCCGGTCGTGACATAGATGTTTTAAATACTTCAAATTATACCAAATGACACTGTTATTTTGTTTTTCACTTTAAACAATATTTAACACTACACAGTATTTTCACGTGAAATTTTCTATTTTTCTTTTAATACTCCAACTTGAGTTGTACTGGCCACGTTGAACATGGATATGCTTCCGTTGTAAGGGCTGCGCCAGAATAATTCTTCAGACCCCGTGGGTCAAAAGAGGCTCCGTGAAATAAATTTTCGAGTGATGCCTTAACTGGCTAGAAGCACGAATGATCTTACTGTACTCGTATTGACTGCATGGACTTTCAACAGTCTCTCTCTTTTTCTATTGTTATATAAAAACACCAGTAGCCACACTTCCTTTAGCCAATCCTTATGCTCAAATTCGGAAATCTTCTCTGAAATACTCGCACTCTTCACCAAGAAAGTATTGACTACCGTTTCTATAGAGTATGAAATATGAACTATATGAAATCTTGAAAAATGCACTTATTCACTGAGAAATCATCTACTTATAATATGTCCTTTCACAATAATACCGACACACTTCACCAGGCGTTTAAATATCAATGATTACGAAAGATATATCCGTAAGGGTTGTCCTCTAAGTGTCCAAATAAAATTTCGAAAATCCCGGGCGAAGATCCCTGTACTGGGAGGGGTTTGCGTGCACTGCTGATATTCTCAACTCGATTACACTCAGGGTCTAGGAGCCCTTGGGATCGGTGGACTCCTGGACGGTCGTACTCTTGATGGCACACACGAAACCAGGAAAACGTACGACGTCCGCGCACATCCTCGCGAGAGCCCTGGCGAGCGCCGACTGCTTGTAACTTGTAACTCGTAGACAAGGCGAACCCGCAACCACGAGAGCCAGTGAACTGCTACGAGCGAGTAGCACTCCGACCGTCGTTCAGTAGTAGCAGCTGACCGACCGAACCACCGGAAAGGCTTTCCTTACTTATCTTAGCCACCCTGGATCTCGACGTCCTCGTTCGTAAGGACGTTCCCGTGGGCGTAGGATAGCCGCCGATGAACCCGTTTACGAGTCGCCGCGAAAACGGCTCCTCGGAAATAATAAAAAGGAAACCGGAAAGGAAAAGCGGCGAGTGCGCCCCGCGAATACCCACAGCCGCGCAGTTCGATCGCCCGCCGTCGTAGGCGCCACCATCCGCCACTAAAGGACGCAGGCGTCGCCACGCAACTCGACGCACGCATCTCTGTCCCTTTCCCGACTTCCCCACTTCCTCTATCCAATGCAGCATATATGGACGAAACGCGCCGTACTCTCTCGCACTCACCGATTGATTCTCCAATCCTTCGGGTTCCTTTCTAAAATATATTCGTTTGTTCACTCCCTTACGTCACGTACACACCAGCTTTTATGCTGTAAAGCTTGAACCCCTCTTGTATCGCAGGATAATTAATCGATAACATCACTGTTTCGTGAGAATTTGACCAAACTGTGAGAAGTGCTAGGTATGCGTGTTGATAAATGCTTCATACTAAAATCGAGGTATCGAATCGTTTATTCCATACTTGGAATCTGTATTTTCGAGTTAATAGTATTTCACATTCGATATCTAGAACGTGAAAAGTTGTTAGAATTTTCTGTCAAATTCTTTAATCTCTACATTATTAATATTAGCTGGATGTTAATCAATTGTGTCTTATAATACTCAGAAATTCATTGCTATAGCTTTTTCTATATTTACAAATTTTATTCCTCTTGATACGGTCAAGCATTAATTTCATTCTCCTTTTTTTTCTCATCTACTGATCCTCAGAGACAGACGAGGCTCGTCAACAGAATTCGCAAGCATTTCAAATCTCGTGCTGTATATTTCAAGTGGAGATTTCATTCTTTTCGTGAAATTCCTTATGAATTTTATTAAACGACCGTTCGCGTGAAAGCGACATTAAAAAAAAAATCTAATTTAATTTTAGTCTCCATCCTAATAATACGAAGCGATCAACATTTTACAATAATCTTAACAATCATATAAAATGATAACTACTGTATTAAATACAATTTTCTAAATTTAGCTATTTAATAAGGCGTTGCGCCAAGTTTTAGATATGTCAAAAATTGAACGCTTAATAAATCACGAGTCAGAAATTAATAACTGTTTGAACAATAGGTATTAATACCGCCTAGCAACGACCTTATAAATTGCCAATGAACTTTTCACATCAGGAATGAGCGACGCTATCGCAGTTCTTTGACTGTTACATATGCAGATGGAGATTAGTAAATTTATAGAAAAAATCTTTGCACCGTTGCACATATATGGTGGAATAATTTGAAATTGATAACGGATTAATTCTTAAGTAAGAAAATTAGTTAAACAATATTATTCGTAGTATAGAAAAAAGAAAATGAATAATACCAATGAAGAGGAAAACGTCAGAGGAATTTATAAAGATATCATAATTGACCTGAACATTTGTCATAATTACTCCATATCCCCAAGGATTGACCCGGGGCTCTCAAGGACTCTACTTACAGACCTGACTATGCGTGCACGTACAGAAAATAAAGTTAACGCACAAGTCTCTCCAACATAGCAGCTGACAGACTGCAAATTTACGACAGGCATTACATTACGCGATGGTAGGCTAAACGAGTTCGGCGAGTGATCCTATAATGGTCGCAAATCTTGCACAATTAAAATGCAACAGTTTTCAATAGTCCCTTGAAAACTTTTCAATTGTTATCGAAAATCAGTCCAACTCCAACAATAATTTCTTCACTCACTTATAGCTCCTATAGGAGTCAACATGATTACATGATTAAATACATAGACATAATAATCGATAAGAAACTGCAACAAAATTGACAAATATCAGACCAAATTTCAGTTCAATCGACGAGGAATGTGGCTCTGGCGTCACCTTATGACGTGGTGGACTGACAAATAAAATGCCTCAGCTAGTCCCTCGAGACATCAGGTCACGCGTACAAATAGTTTTATTTTCATCCAACCTATGTAGATATATACGCGTCAGTCCTAAAGATATCGTATATGCACTATAATATGCGCTATAATAATGTATTACAATTAATAGTTACTTACAACCTAAGCAAAGCCCAATAGCTGAGTAGGAGTAATCAATAATGAAGCCAATATTTAGGAATCTGTACATATACACGTACCCATCAGTGCACACATGTGCACCTATATAACTTCCCTCACATCTGATTCGTTTATGTCTAGTATCAGCACTAGGACGTCTATGAGTCTTGCAAGCAGAAAGCTTGGCATGTGTGGTACTATACCCTCAGGTATAATGTGTCATGCAAACACACCTGGGGCTTCTATAATCGAGTAAATCGTCACGTTGATGAAGACTATAGAATTTCACTGGCGTAACCTCCTCCTACTTCTTGTGATTACTTTACTAATGATCCTGAACTATACAGAGAGAAAATTCTGAAGGTAGTCAATATCAGGTTGCCAGCTGGAGTCTGGTCCGACATTTCATGAAAAATCAAGGAATTCTCTCGCCTTAACCAATGGGCATTAACGACAGATATACTTTAATTGCATATAAAGTACGTACTATACATGTAATTAACATTACACGGATTTTATACTTACAGAACAACAGCACGCTTCATCTCTTTGTTTAAATCCGATGGAGAAAGATGCGACCCTGTTGTACCTAGTGGTGTAACCCTGAAGTAACGGCCATGCGGGTTCCAAGGCAATTGGCGGGAAATGTTCAAGATACTCTTGTGGATCTTGACTTTCTCGGTGGAAGTCTGAAATGATTAACAAAAAATTATTTAATAATTAATATATTATTACCTTTAATGTTCTAATGACATTGCTCTGCTTGGCATATTTATTGACTAACCTGCATATTGTATTATCCAGTTAGATTCGTGTAACTCCGTCGTTCTGTACACATTTAGAAGGCAGTTAGAGTTTTAATTAGATAGTTATATTGTGTTATAATAATAGAAATTCTATATAAGTACTGTAGATAACTGTATTTCTTGTTACCTATTGTTTTATTGAAGGTTCACAAGTACTTTGAACGTCCTGACAACGACTGCCCGTTAGAACGTCCTCTTAGCTTTATCAATTACAAAACGGGACAATAGTCGTTGCCAAATGTGAATACTATTGCGGTCACATATGTGATTCTAATTGAGAACGACTCTTTAATCGTTCTCGTTTCAAACTAGATTTAATATTGTTACTGATAATGAATTTACGATTACGAAAATTGACTTCTATTTGAATTTCTCTAACGGTTTTACGAATATCACTCTTTAGTGAGTAAAAATATCTTCACGATTCAAATGATCTTGAATGTTATAAAAATTATGGTTGACTGACATGAATTCAAATTTTTCTGCAATAATCGAAAATGTATTTATCAAGAATTGTTACAAATACGCAGTTCACATTTTTATATCGCGCAACGGTATATTAATATTATTTTTTTATAAAATTAACGGCTGCCACCTTTCTAAAGAAAGGTTTCACTAAAGTTAACCGAATGTTATCTGGTGAAATTAACCCATGAAATGTCGGTATTTTCAGAATATTTTTAGACATTTTTTGAATACGGGCATGTGATTCGATAATCTCGAAAGTATCCCTCAGTCAGTCAGACCAGCCCTAATAGTTTAGAAATCTATAATTTGTCAGACCCGATTAACTTGATTCTCTTGGTTAGAATGACCGTCATTTGAAATGAAATATTCATATTATATTTAGTATTATTTTAATGACACGTTTCTGTTATGTTGCATCACGCTGCATATAAAATGCAAGCGCATGCGTGTTTATCTATATATGTTGCTCTTGAATCCACGTGTTTCTTCCTATGGATTGTTCCACCACCTCTGGGAATTCAGTGCATCAAGTTGTGACTTTTTAGTTCCTTAATTTATGAATATTGTAGAGTTTGTTGAGCGTTCTTTGATAAACTGCAAATACATATTTTGATTTATTTAATTGGTATCTACTCTTGTTGGTAAGATTTAAAAGATTATTTTTATTGTTAGATGCATTATGAAAATTTCTAAAATGCAGTATAATAAATTCAGTCTTTAATGTTTAAAGTGATCTGATACTTTATTTAAAAACTTCCTAATGGCCACTCTAATGTTGCACCAACATTTCTTAGTCCATGTTCATCTAGTTTGTGTATTTTACGACAATGTATGTTTAGTATTTACTGCCAAATTATTGGTCATATCTTATAAAAATTACTAGCAAGTATTAAACTTTATATACTTTTCATGAGCAATTTTATTATATTTTTTAAGATTTGTTGAATTAAATTTTCAGGGGCTGCATAATGTGTGGTATTTGGGCACTGTTTGGCTTCGACAACAATGGACTCTTATGCGCGTGCCAAAATTTTCCTAAGATATCCCATCGTGGACCAGATGCTTTTAAAATAGAATTTGATAGCCGTGTTCAGGTAATTTTATCTACTAGGATAGTTCCATCTAATAATCATAATTTTATACAAGTTTATTATAAATACTGTATTTTACTTGTAGAATGGATATCTTGCCTTTCATAGACTTTCCATCGTGGATTCACTCTGTGGAATGCAACCAATGAGATTGCACAAATATCCACAATTGTTTTTGATCTGCAATGGAGAATTATACAACTATGCAAGGGTAAGTGTCCACTAAAGTATTTGACATATATTTTGCTATAACAAAATTGAAATACATTATAGAATTTTCTTTTAGCTGAAAAAACAGTATGATTTTGATTATGCAACAAAATGTGATGTTGAAGTGATTATGCATGTCTATGAGGAACTAGGTGGAGATGCCACAGCACAGTCTTTGGATGGAGTCTTTGCGTTTTGTTTATTAGACATCAAGCGGTCAAGAATTCTTATTGCCAGAGATCCTTATGGTGTAAGACCCCTTTTCCGATTGAGGGACAAAAATGGTCAATTGGGTATATGCTCAGAAAGCAAGGTAATTAGGATTGATTAAAATAAGCAATATATCATCTATCATTACAAATCGTAAACACAACAAACATCGTTATTGCCTAGGGTCTTATGGATATAGTAAATAATTATCCAAGTGAATGGACTCTGGAACCCTTCCCACCAGGATATTACGAGGAATACGAAATTTTGCCAGGTGGAAAAACGAAACTTTTGACAAGTGTCAATTATCACAAGCCTGGTGACAAGCCAAAGTTCCAAGAATATATTCCTTGGAACAGTAAGTCTAATTTAGATTTCTATTTTTATGTTTATCTAGGTCATATTTTATTTGTTCGATAGGGTATTCACATTTAGCTAAATCATCTAACAGAGACCGTAACATACCAATGTTTTTCAGCTTTGAGTCCTAAGGACATTCATGGAAACATCAGGAAATTATTAACAGCAGCTGTAGAAAAGCGCTTAATGGCAGATAGAAGAATCGGCTGTTTGTTATCCGGTGGTCTTGATTCCAGTTTAGTAGCAGCGCTACTCGTTAAGCTTTCCAAAGCAAATAATCTTCCTTATAAAATTCAAAGTTTTGCAATCGGAATGGGAGACAGTCCAGATGTTGTGGCAGCAAGACAGGTCGTTATTTAATATTTTAGATAATCAGAGAAATTACTCAAACATTTTTTTTTATTCTTTCAATATTCACCCATCACAGGTTGCTGATTATATTGGAACTGATCATCATGAAATTACTTTTACACCTAATGATGTTATAGAAGTGTTGGATGATGTGATTTATCAACTGGAAACTTTTGATATTACCACAATCCGCGCTTCCATTGGGTAAAATTATAATTTAGCGATTCAAAATTTAATGTGAACCATTTTTTTTACTATCGCTGTATCATTTTCATTTAATTTGCAGAATGTACCTAATTTCAAGGTATATTAAACGCAATACCGATTCCACTGTGATATTTAGTGGAGAAGGTGCAGACGAACTGGCACAAGGCTATATTTACTTCAGGGATGCACCGAATGAAATTGATGCTCACAATGAATCACTAAGACTGCTCAAGGATATTTACTTGTATGATGGATTGAGAGCTGATAGAACAATTAGTTCATTTAGTTTGGAGCTCCGAGTACCCTTTTTAGATCTACAGTTTACAAACTATTACCTTTCATTAGATCCTCCTTTAAGGCAACCTCAAGGTAAGATACAATTAAAGGACAGATAGTTTCATTGAATCATGGTAATTAATTTCATACATTTTGATCAATAGATAACATTGAGAAACATTTACTGAGATCTGCTTTCGATGGTACTGATTTATTGCCATCAAACATTCTATGGAGACACAAGGAAGCCTTTAGTGATGGTGTTGCTTCGATAAAAAAGTCACTATTCCAAATAATCCAAGATCTAATAGAAGATCGGGTTCAGGATGTAGAGTTGGAGCAAGCTTCTGTTACCTACCCTCACTGTACTCCAAAAACAAAAGAAGCACTTTATTACAGGTACCAAAGCTAAATAATATAGGACATTGTATAAATTGTAAAAAGTTTTTGGTTTAAACAATCTTTTTTAAACATGAAATATTTCATTGTAGGAAAGTTTTTGAATCTCATTATGGTGGCCAAGCAGAAAACTTTACTCCGTACTTTTGGATGCCCCGATGGATCAAGGGTATATCAGATCCATCAGCTAGATTCATAACCCATTATAAAGCAGATAAGAAAGTGGAAAATGAACCAACTAAGTAAGCGTTGCCATATTTTTAGATATTGGAATTGACACTGTTGTTCCTGCATGCATGCATACTTGGAACTGCATTAAATATACATATGTTATAAGCACAACAAATTAATTTAGAGATTGTGTAAAAATATGGGTAATTATATTTTACTGCATCTCACTTTTTTAAAAATTTTTACAATATAAAAAGCACCGGACTATTTCGTGCGCAATGTGTAATGAAAGTGTAAGAATGCTTCTTACTTTCTGAACTCTACTACATTGAATAATATAAAACAAAAATTATCTTCATCCTGGATGTATTATTCCTCCTAAATGATAAATGTCAACAACGAAAAAAAATATATATAGTTATATATGTAAAAAAAATCGTTAAATATACATTGCGTAGCATATTACAAAAAAAGTACCTGTACCCCTGGTGGGACTCGAACCCACAATCCCCGGTTTAGGAGACCGATGCCTTATCCATTAGGCCACAGGGGCTGTTGTGTAACGAATATTGTTTGTAGAATAGTTACATACAATAATTTTTACTTAACAATATTTTAGATATATGAATTCTAGTATATAATGGCTTCTTTTATATTCTTTAATTATTCAAATTCTATATTGAATTTTGAATATTTCACGTTATTCTATAAAGTTATGTGATGATCATAGTATGCCTGAATAAACAGCTGTCTTTCAACATTAAAAATGGCGTTCATGCCGTATAACACATGATTTCTATAATCTGTAAGATTGAATATATGGAATATTTATAACGTGTGGCTGTCAAACAATTTATTTAAGGTAATTTGGCAGTTTATATCATTGTGTAGATTTGTTTTGTATAGTATATGTATATATTATATTATAATCTTTGAATATAATACTCTTTTAATGGTAATATTGCAATTGTTGTAATAATTTTCCTGATAGTTTTCACTTAAAAGTTGTATTTGATACTCAATATCACTTTGTTTTTAATTTTCATACTTACCATATCATTTATTTTCAGATGATTTCGACAAGGTATGCCTCCTTTATATCAGGAATAATAATAGCATCTGCTACGTGGGCCTTCAGCTTATACCTTTATTCGAGATTGTCTCAGAATTCAAATACAGCAAATCCAACAATGTTTGTAGCTGATTTCTCTAGACCCTTAAAAGAGTCTGTGTTTGATCAGAGAGTTAATCATGGCCATGCAGGTGAATTAGTACTACATGATAATGCCATATCTGGATTTAATCATAAACAATCTAATGGTAAAGAGGCTTACAATTCCAAAGGTAAAAAAATACATCAACCATATGAAAACAGTGACAAACTCTTGCAACAATTGCAACCAGTGCCAGTTAAACCATCTGTCACTCTGGGTCAAGGTATTACTCTCCATTCTCTGTACACAAATAGTTGCTTCTGCATTCTCCTATAATTTATTGGTTTCCAGGTCTTGATGAGCTTGGAATGGTAAGAAATGTTGCAGAGCAACAAAAACGTGATGAGGGCTACAAGAATTATGCATTTAATATACTAGTATCCGATAATCTCAGTCTCCATAGAGAAATCCCAGATACAAGACACAAGCTTTGTAAAGAACAAACATTTTCAAAGAACTTGCCAAATGCAAGCATTGTCATTTGTTTCTACAATGAGCATTATCAAACACTGCTGCGATCATTACATTCCATTATCGACAGAACACCGAAAAACTTGCTGCATGAAATTATTTTGGTTAACGATTGGAGTGACAGCGATACATTGCACCAGAAAATAAGCGGCTATGTGAACAATCATTTTAACGGGAAAGTTAAACTATTCAAGACCGAAAGAAGAGAGGGTTTAATCAGGGCTAGAATGTTCGGAGCTAGAAAAGCTACTGGCAAAGTGCTGATCTTCTTGGACAGTCACATAGAAGTGAATAAGATGTGGATAGAACCTTTGCTCTCAAGGATTGCCACATCAAGAACTATTGTACCCATGCCAGTTATTGATATTATTAACGCAGATACATTTCAGTATACCAGTAGTCCCTTAGTGAGAGGTGGTTTTAATTGGGGATTACATTTCAAATGGGACAACTTACCTGTAGGAACTCTAGTTCATGATGAAGATTTTGTGAAACCTATTAAGTAAGTTAACACTTATGTTATATATTTCTTTATAGTAATATTTTATCTTATTGTAGATCCCCAACTATGGCTGGAGGATTATTTGCAATGGATCGACAATACTTTATAGAATTGGGCGAATATGATTCTGGAATGGATGTGTGGGGTGGTGAAAATTTGGAAATCTCATTTCGGGTAAAAACACTTACATCAATGATTTTTATTAACAATATTATATTATAGTATAGATAATATTAATAACAATTTTTAGATATGGATGTGTGGTGGCAGTATAGAATTAATTCCGTGTTCACGCGTGGGACACGTATTCCGTAGACGTAGGCCTTACGGTGGTGATGATCAACAGGATACCATGCTTAAAAATTCCCTGCGCGTTGCCTACGTCTGGATGGATAATTATAAGGAATACTTCTTAAAGGATGTTAAAAAAGTTGATTACGGCGATATCTCTGAAAGAGTGACTCTACGTCAAAGGTTAAAATGTAAAGACTTTTCTTGGTATCTGGATACTGTCTATCCTGAGCTGGTATTACCTGACGATAGCAAAAAACATTTAAAAGACAAGTGGGCGAGAATCGATCAGAAGCAAATGCAACCCTGGCACTCGAGAAAAAGAAATTATACGGATCAGTATCAAATCAGATTAGCTAATTCAGCTCTATGTGTACAAAGTGAAAAAGATATTAAAACAAAAGGTTCGAAGCTTATTTTAGCACCATGTCTACGAATAAAATCACAGGTAGGCATTCAAATTCTTTATTTGATGTAACAAAAAACTACTGTGCACCATGCTTATATACATGATTATATTTTAGATGTGGCACGAAACTGACAAAAATGAATTAATTCTTGGGCAAATGCTTTGCATGGAAGGCAATGAGAAAAGGCCAATTCTTGGTAAATGTCACGAAATGGGTGGAAATCAGGAATGGCGTCACAAGGGGAGCGTAAGTATTATTTCTATAGAAATAAATTGAATCAAATATTTATACAGTGAGAAGTACATTTATGAATATACTATGCTGTTCTTTAGAATGGAACCCCTATTTATAATATGGCTGCTGGTACATGCCTGGGTGTAATGCGTGCAAACAGAAACTCACAAATTATTATGGATTTGTGTACAAGACATGACTCTTCTTTGATAAACTGGGATCTTGTGCGCTCAATATTGCCTGCAAAAGAGATGAGATGACGTAGAAGAAAAGGTCGCAGGAATAGGCGGAGGGAAGATGAAGATTGGCTTGGTAGAAAATGGTAAAAGATAACGCATAATCAAACAATTTACGCGAAACGTTTGTGATAAATATGGGGATAGTTATTGTAATCTTAACGAATGTTTGACTTTGTAATCGGTATATTCATAATACTCTAATGTCCCTTCATAGTACGTATTTCGTATGAGTCTCGAAATTAGTTATCATGTAAGTACTACATAAGTGTTTTTGAATAAGCTACTTAAAATTTAGAAAATTAAAATTTATCTCAACCAAGTAGTATGTCGTTTGAATAACTAGATTAAATAGGATGAAAATTATCTTCATCTTAGTATTTATACAGAGTCAGTAAAACGAAGGACTGTCAATTGCCTCGTTGTTCAACAAATCTCAATTCACATAATTCTAAATCCTTATACCTAAAGATATTGTTGCTGTAGGAAAAAATAACGTGATGGTGCTTGAGAACATTAGTTAAAATTTATTTCATTAGCCTAGCTAACCATAGTTTATATAATTATAATTCAAGGCATTTTTAATGCATTTTATAATTTGTGTAATTAATGATTAAGAAATAGATATGTTTCTCGTATATCTTTTTATGAAATGTTAATGATTATTGCAATATTTTGAAGGATCCGTATTTTTATCAATATAGAAAGTTATTTTAAAAAATTGTAAATTATATAATTACACTTTGACAATGTAAATTTGTTTTATACCTTTTTATATCATTATTATTTTGTTACAATAAATAGTTCAACAAACAGTCATTAAAATTTTCCTAATTTTTTCCTACATGATTATTGCAAATGGATAGGCGTTGCGATCGCAAGAAAAATGTGAAGATAGGTCAGGGCGGGTCACATTAGTAAACATCATTGAACAGTGGAAGATACATATGTGATAACATGACAACTTCAAAAGAATTAAATATTGCGAGAAAGAGCCTCATAGCATCTCTGGGAGAGAATGCTAAAGTGTAAGTTTTCTTAATTAAACTCATTAAATTGCTCTATTAAAAGTAAAATTCATGTTGCTGTCAATCGAGGTTAGGTATTTGAATACTTAGATAAATTAACAATAACACATGAATAATGACAATATTGGAAATATATTAATATAATTTAAATTCCCTTGTATTTTTTAATTAAATAATATTCCTGCTAATATTTATAATTTTCAACAGATATTTCGAGAAGATGAAGCTTTGGTTTCAAATGAAGGTATAATTATTGTGTTTATTGTAATTGATCCAAAGTTAAACCACTAGGAAATTTAGATTTTTATACATTTGTACCTTAATTAATAAGTTTAATTAAATATATAATGTTTTTTAGACAACAAAAGAGGAATTTGATTCTGAGGCTCGCAACATGATGACTGAAGATCAAGTTCATCTTCATAATGAGTTTCTCTTATGCTTATTTAATAAAGTACGAGGATTAGCTGCTGCAACAACAGTCAGAACATCAAAGCTCAATAATATTCATGGACATCTAGATAAAGATAAAGTGTTAAAAGAGAAAAGGTTACGTCTAAAGCGCAAATACAAAACAGACAAGTCCAATTTTGAGGCAAGTAGAAGACTTAAAGATACTTTGGGGAAAGTAAAGATTTTCTAATGTTTCATATTATGTTATGAATTTGTAGCCAGCAGACATGTATGTAGAGGTTCTTGGTCAAACCTCAGCTCCTGTAGGGGATGAACCAATTGGAGCAAGTCGCTCCAGTGCCCAAGAACTTGTATTGCCAGACCGAACATTTGTACTAGCCAGGTTAATGCTTGCTGCATGGGAAAATAATATGGATGGTGCTGAAGAGAATACTGCTCATATTATTATAGCTGCTACTAAAGTTTTCTTGAAAAATATACTCACTGCCATTCTGACTAGACGGAAAGGATATTCCGTTAAAGAAGGTAGTTTTATATATAATATTGGAGAGCCAGTACCAAGTTCCTGGAAGAGGAATACTACATATACTGCTGAATCATTTGAATACAGGTATAACGCATGGCAATTGATATTAGATGTGATAATGAATAATCCTTGTTATACTTATTGACAGTGCACCTACAAGAATAGAAGATCCTGATGGTCAAGTACCTACGATGAAACGAAATGTGGAGGAAGTTGAACAGGCCACTGCATTTGCCATGGCTTGTTCTATACAAACCACAAAACCTGCATCACATCCCGTCACTGTAGCAGATCTGCAGCAAGCACTAAAGGTATTTTAAAAATACTTTAATAACGCGGTAGTATCTAATTAATTTAAATAAACAATAGCTTCTAGAATGGCTGAATCATACGTTTGACATGATTTTATTAAAATTTGACAGATCTACAAAAATCTTGTTAGCAATCACACAATATATGCGACAAATATGGAGAGGTTGTATACTTACGCGACACACCCGACATGGGATGATTTGGACGCTCGAAAGATGTTATGTCAAAGTTCGCAGAATTGAATTTATTGTCTTATTCTTCGACGTAATACTTCCCTTCGTTTTATATAAGAATTAATACTTTGTTATTTAATACTATTGATATCAATATCAGAAATTAGAGGTTCAAATGTGTATATAAATATATATCCTATAATGAACGACGATATGCAATGTTTAGAAGCAATATATTATATATTACTTGGGTAGAAAAGTCGAGGATGTGTGTACAAAGATTTTATAAATTTTGAGGCAGATTTTATCAGGCACTTCGAAATAATTGCATGAAATGGATTGTTTATACACTCCTATAAAATAGATACGTATAAGTGTAATAAAATTTGTGTAGTTCTTCCAATTTAGTTATAATTTAATATTTAAATCAAGTACTGATGTTTTACGTCGCATTCGACACGGAACTATTAAAAATTGATCTGCAGTAGTATCTTATGTATTATAAAGTAAATACATTTTTTATGAAATCATAATATTTATTTATAGATTTTCTTACATAAGTAAAAGGTGTAACGTGTTTAAAAATATTAATTGGAAAACAAAACAAAGTAGATGTTCAATTGCAACAGTACAATTTCCCTATTGTAACCTACGTTAGGAAACCAGTTTCTATTTAGAAGTTGGAACGTTAATAAAAATTCATCGCAGTGCGGCACATTGTTATTTGGAGAAATTTGTTTTATCAATTATGAAATTGAACTCTAGAAAGTGAAGTACGTTTTGCAAACGTTTTCTTGGCTTATAATACAATTGATTAAACTCCTGTTTACATTCTTATTTGGAATCGACCAGCTTTAGTTATGTATTTTACTCCTTTAAATGGCTTATATTTTTCTCCATACATATCCAGCCGATTGACTTTCAATCCTGATACTGCCAATTGATTAATTGTGAAATGGACCTATGAAATAACATTGAGAATTTATATATTTGTATAGTATTGTAAGTTTACAATTAAAGCATATAGCTATATACTTACGTTTATAGCGGGATTAGATTCCATGACTGTAGCTGAGTTTTGTATAGTGATCTACGATACGATAGAATTTATTAAAATATGAAAATATCTTTCAAAAATGTCAAATTTCAATAGTTATTTTGACCTTACCGATCCTCTCAAATTCGGCAGTTTTGATACATCTATTCTTCCGATATCCCAAAGAAGAATCTTACTGACTGGGTCAAAGGAATATTTTCCTTGGTTCGGCACTAGGCTGCAATTCAGTACAACCTTTGGCATTGGAATCTCCAATGTAACATTTTCCACCTGAAAAATAAACATATGCTCATAATATTAGATCGAATTAGAATCTTAAAAATGAAATATAATCATACTGTTCTGCCAATCGTCTGTTTTGGTCCCACAGTGATATCTAATCTTCCACCGCCTGCTTCTTTAAGGCTAATGTTATGCCTGACGTATATGGGAATGGCTACTATACTTTGCGATCCTATATGGTAGGATAAGAGCCTAAAGTTTCCATCAGGAGGAATGAAAGATAAAATTCTTTCTGACTGAAATCGAATGATCATAAATTCTTATTTATGTATGAAACTTAATACTTTTCAATGAACGTCATATACATACCTCCCATCTCTTAAATCTTACACAAGGATGAAAGCTAACATCGTCAAATAATCTTGGATTCATGAATGACAGTGTCAGATCTGGCATGCCACTAAGCTTGATACAACAGTCAATCTGGAATAAATGACTTATAATGTAAATGTGTCGAAAAATTATGTATGTACATTGATCTTTTGAAGTCACATACATAACCCTGAATTTCAGCAAATACTGTAGCTCCTGTTTTATCAATAATGGCATCCACTTCTTCCACAACATCAAAATAGGCTTCGTTGTTAGTATACTTTACACCAGTTCTTCTCCAAGGTACATTTGATAATTGACCACTTGGTAAAATAGCACTGACACTATAAAACATATAGAGAAAAAATATAATTTTTGAACATGAATTATTCAAATTGAACTTGAGCTATATTATTTACTTTGATTTTCCAGTAACAGTGTTTGCAATCGTCCTTAATATATTAGGTGGTTTAATAAGTTCCTTGAGTATATTAGATTCTGTTGCCAATGGAAAGCCATTATCCAACATCTCATCCAATAACTCATAAACCACAACATAATTTTCTTTCACAATGGATTCTGTACATTCACTGAAATAGTCCTCGAAAGTATCTACAACTCTGTGAAGAAATTCGATCACAAACAATGGTGGAACTGAAAAAGACATCACACAAGACTGATTTTCTTGATGAAATAATGTATACATAAGAATTAAATGCTTATAAAATTATTTAATGTACCTTCAGTCATACAGACTGCAACGAAAAACATATTGCATCTGTATATACTGATAAGATAGTGATGTGGGGTTGCAATTACAGGAGGAGTATCCTCAGGTGAAAGTACCCTTCGTTGCTGATCAAAGAAGTAATCGCACAGTGAGCGTGCAACTGCACTTTTCCAATGTTTCTCCATGAACACATCGCTACATTAATAATAGTTGAAAATCGTGTTAGTTAACCTAAGAACTGTCAAATGTCAAACAGACTCCAAAAACTTACCCGGAAGAATTAATAATGAAAAGACTGTGGATCATCTTCTGCGTATAAATATAACAAGATTCTAATCGAGATGTAATTGAATAATGTATATGACTACTAGATAATTATAAATCTAATATACACTACGATCTGTTTGACACACATCAAACCTGCCATAACCAGAAACCAGGCATAAACCGAAACCATAGAAAGAATTTATCTAGACCGACTTTCTGTTATACTCCGCATATATGTCATAGAAATAGAATTTAGGCTCCCTTTTTTTTTTGGAGAAAAAAAGATTCAATAAAATCAAATTATTTGAATAGTATATTTTATTAATACATCATTATTTGAAGCAGTATCAATATTAATATATAATAGAATCTAAGTTCGATAAATCCAGCACAGTTTCTTGCAATGGTTTTGTTTATCCAATCTAAATATCTATCGACTCGACAGTAAACTCCTGGTGATTGTGGTTGAGCACATCCAGAACCCCAAGATACTATCCCAAAAACTAAACCCTTGCAAACTAACGGTCCTCCACTGTCTCCCTAAGAACGTGTTTTTTATTATTATCTTCCTTGATTTAAAATTTTCACTAAAGCTATATCATTGTTTTCTTAATGTTTGATACTAATACATTAATAAAACTCTTAAATTCAAGATAACAGACCTGACACGCATCTGCACCACCCTCTTGTTTCCCGGCACACAGACTTCCAAATAAGGACAGTGGTTTTATTCTGCATTTACTGGTCTCAATCAGTGGTACTTGAACATGCTGGAGAAACTTGCCTGCATCTTTCTAAATGCAACTTGTCATCTGTACATACTTTCTGACCAATGTACAATCACCTACTCCTTATTATTAAATGAATAGAAAAATAACTACGTACATTACTATGAGGATAAATTCGACCCCATCCAGCAACTGTGCATACTACAGCATCCTTAAATAATCCATTCTCAAATGCTATTGGTAGTGGTGCTAACTGTACATATGCATTTTTGTTGAACGGTTTAGTAATCTGTAAGGAAACAAGAACAATCCCACAACAGATATCCCTAATAACATTTTAAGAATTATTCTTCAGTTGTGCTACCTACCCTGATAAGAGCAATGTCATGAAACATATGGTAAAATCTAAATAGACTGTGTGGCAGAATCTTATCTATATAGCGAATTTGGTTGGTGTCAGATTTCAGATGCCGCACTGTATTGGATCCAGCCAGTACAAACATACTTGAGGGTTTTCGTATCTGCCAAGGGTAACCAATGTAGTAGGCACTAATAAGGGAGGATTATCGTCTTGATAATATTATCTATAAGTGACATAACATTATCCAAGTTACATATTCATCACATACTTGACTACGCAATGTGCTGCTGTTAAAACAAATCTCGATTGAATGTAAGAAGCTCCACAAATGTGAGACAGAGGAGCCTGCTGAATCGAGACCTGAATATTTAATCAACATAAGGATTTAAATTATAAAGTAATATTTAAATACTAATTACGTATAAGTAAATTTTATCTATACGACAGTCAGTGTTTCAGTTATTTATATAGTCTATCTGATATTTCCTATATCCAGTATACTGCTTATTCACTCACAATATAAGGATAGTTTTGTATATCAATCGGTTGTCCGCCTATGATACGCCATTCAATTTTAACATCATTTGGCTTGTTCTGTATTTTTTCTGCACGCGGAGTGCTCGTGCTTTCTACGAGCCATACTGATGCTAAAAGAATATGACAGAAACATGCTTTATTAAGTGCATACATTTTATCTCATAAATGAGCTTCATGAAATGTGATGAGATAAAAAATGAAGAGGGACATTTGAAGACGAAAATCTCGCACCCTTCTTTTATTCAGTATACCAAAGTCACAGCAGTAGCCATTGGGTATATCGTATATTATCTCCAGTCACTAGCTCATAGTCTAGCAAGAGCGTACTTAATGTTACATTGGATAAACCCGCGGTAAGCGCCTTTAATAGGAGATTTGATTTCTTGATGTATATTAATAACGACCTTTGTCATATTCGACGTTCATATTTTCCTCTTTTATATTATCTTTATCTCTCTTAACGTATTGTACACAATATTTAATTATCTTCTAGCAATTGACGTTTATAAAAGTACACTCATATGCATCACGCATAGTATGCACGCGATAGCAATCAGTGAACCTTCTTGACGATGATTCTGTGCCGACGATGAGTTCTCTGGCGTCGGTATAATATTAACTAGAAAGATAAAAAGCGGAAATTAACATTTATAATAAATAATACGAATAGTTATTCTCAAGTACAATACATCATACCCTTCACTTTCCGCTGTTTAAAGCTTGCATACCCTCCATGATGCATAGGGTAACCAGGTATAGTTGATTGACATGTTATTTCCAAATGATCATTTTCTGCTATATGAAGTTTCGATACTTCTATCTTTAAATTAACAATAGCGAACATCATACCGTCATCAGTTGAAAACGAGTATTGAGTGACCTTAGTAACATCTACCTGTAAACAAGCCAAAGACAAATATACTTGAGGAATTATCATCCCTGATAGACAGTCATAAGAATTATATTGAAAAAGGGTATGTTATACGTCATTGCCATTAATCAACCAAGTCAGGTGTGGAAGTGGTCGCGCTGGAGAAGATGTACAGTTCGCCTCTAGGTACTCGCCGACGACGTAGAAGGCCTTAGTGAATGTTATCGAAGGAGCGGATGTCTGCGGCACTAAAATCATCCAGAGCCCCCAAGGTCCTCACTTTTTGAAGGATCGATCGTGTCGGATGGCGGAAAGGTAGGGCAGTTGCACAAGGGGTGTGCACGTTTATATATATATATGTATATATGCATGCGTGATTACGGTGTTAATATATATATATATATATACCATATAGGCGTTTACATAAATGTGCCAAATTAAATATCTACACTTGCAGAAATATCTAAATCACTAATGTCTACGCACCTATGACCTGCATATATACTCTATTGGACTCCTGAGTGTAAATCGGTTTGGCCGTGGAGACCCCGCAGAAGTACTTGCCGGATGCTTCGAAGCCGACGCGCTCAAGTATGATTCTTTTTCCATCCGGCGGATACTGAAAGCATCCGAGTTACACGAGGTTCCAAGTGGCGAAGGATAGTGCACTCTTTTGGTATCGCTACTTTAAGTGTAATTGCGGTGCATGGGCATGCTCTTTAAGAAGAAAAAAGAGAAAGAAAGAAAGAGTAGAAATTCATCGACTTGTCATCATACCTTCAGAATACCCTCCTTAAGGGTACGTGGCCATGTCTTTATAGGTGGCGTTCGACCCTTTACGTATTCAAGTATCTTACTGCCATCCTTGATAAACTCGATCTTGTGCAGATCGCTTTCCGGTACTGTATGATTACAATCCATTGTTGCTGTATCATTGAAGACAACATAATGCGGCGCAATGAACTGCACGCGAACTGGATGAGTCGCAGCTGTATCTGTAAATTATAGGAAAAAATGAGATACGTCAATTTTTATTGTTATATCGCGAGACTTGATTATTCAATGCTGAGGGGGATAAAGTACTGGGCACTACGTTCAACCAGTGGCTATTTGAGAGTTTGACTGCCGGTTGCGCAATGATACAATATGAAATTACGTGCGCATGTTTTAATTTAGAGATATAAACTATTTAACGTGTATTGTTTCTGTGTAAGCTTTATAATTCTGTACTACCCTGTTGCAGGGAGACGTTTCTGTTATCGATCAGTGAGCGTGTGTGCTTGAGAGACGTGTACGTGGAGAATTGAAAACGGTGAGTTAAGCAATCACTGTTTTATTACTCGTTGGGTGAATCTGGAATTATAAGGTCATAATTAATAATTTTCCAGTTAAATATATTAGCAGTGAAATAGTATATTAGTAAGGCGAACGGAGTATATGGAATGACTGTGATGCAAGAATATATTTAATTAATTATAATTATGATACATTGTGTCAGAATATTTTTGAGAAATAATTTGTGTGTTGAATGTTATCGTATTCTTTTGGTACGAACATTAATATTTTTATTGGTCAAATCTCAATTTATAACATTAACCCACTGTATTCCTTGCTTACTAATTTTAATAGAACAAATAAAATTATTTTATAAAATTCTGCAACAGCGTTAAATAAATTTTAGATTGCATATTAAATTTTCATTTATTAACGATATTTTTGCATATATTCACTCACGCCTTTTCCTCGTACGCACCATATTGGAAATTCAATGGCTTAGCTTATCATTGAAAGAAATTGTGATTCTTGAAGAATTTATCGTGTGTCAGGTCCTTTACTTTCAATAAGCTACTGTCCTTGAGATTGAATCCTTATTCTTAGTAGTGTATCTGAGGATCGTGTGACGTATGTACATCACCCCGGAAGGGGGTTGCCAGAAATAACAGGGGAACATTCGATCATGCAGGACTTACATGAAAATAATAGAAAAATATATATAAATATAATTTTTCTCCAGTCGATTTGTTGACGCTGCATTTTGTGAGGTGTGATGTGGTGGGTTTTCAAATTTACTCTACGTATTTAATACAAACGTGCGTCTATTTTATACAGTGTGTGCTGTTAAACTACGCAACTTCGAGCCGAGTCGGCGCTAGACTAAAGAGCCCTTTCGATCGTTTGACCATCCTGCTCGTGACCGAGTCTGCGCTAAATCCAGAACCCGCGCACACAATTCCCACCACGTAAGGGTGGTCTTTTTTATCTACAAGTATACTCCCAGAGGATGCAAGAAGGGATGAAAACAGATTCCTAACTTGTTAGCTACCGAGTGGGTCTGAAAAATTAGTAAACCTTGTAAATGGGTAAGTTACACAAAATTAAAATATAGTAGAGGCATATTATTGTTAACCCATTACGCAGCAAGTCCGCGATTAGCGGGTAACGCTTACTTAACTTTAATTTTATCTGCCGCGTAAAGGTTTAATCGATGAAGAATCATTGAACGTTGTAAAAAAAAACTAACTCAATTTATTGATAAAAAGCTATTAATTTACAATAATCGATAAAAACTATGCCTTGTTATCAGGAGACTGATACTTTTACATTATAGAGATGTTTATGTAATTAAACCATTACGTAATCAAAGAAATGATGTTATCATTGGATACTTTGTCAGTCTTGCATATATTTAAAAAAATAATTATACCTTTTCTGTGTCGTATATTGATATTTACAATTGTTTCCAAGATATAGGCTCTCTTACGTAGGTATTGTTAGCACTGGATGATGGCAGACAGAGCTGAGCTTGAATTTGATCAGGTGACGAATTACTCGAAAAATGTTCTATGTGATTTTCATATTCGTGAACAGTAGCATTTGTAATCATATCCTCCTCTACTTCCAAAAGTACATCCTTGCCACGAATATTTTGTTTTTCCATGTTCAGATAAGTGTACTCTGTTGCAGGATCTAAATGCGTGACCTGCTCCGAAAGGACGATCGTCGTAGATCCATTATTTTGTAAAATAGGCTCCTCGATTTTTTTCAACCTACGAAATTCTTGACTCGACTTAATTCGATTTTGATAAAATCTATAGTCATAATTACTAGTAAGTTTTTGATTAAGAATCACATGAGGACCCGATTTTTTTGCATGATCCACTGTTTTGGTCGGTGAATACATACGAGTGTTAGACACATTGTCGGTATCAGAATAGACTAAATTTGTACCTCTGTTTAGGAGGTTTATGTCTAGAGATGTACTACTACTACACGTACTTATAGGAATCGTGCAGGAGTCTGCGACGTTATTATCGTTAGTGCATACAGAATTTATGCAATTTCGGTTAGCATAGTTCATGCATGTATTATCCATGCAGTTACAGGTACTGTCATTACAAGAACCGATTATGATTCTTCCGCAAGACTTTTGCAAGTCCCCAACTGCTTTGGAATAACTATTGGGGATGTAAGAAGTTTGCCCAATGTCAGAATAGATTTTATCTTGTGCGGTTTCCTGTAAGGTCCGACAAATTTCCTCGTGATCCCTATATCGGGAAGAGTCTGTAAACTGAGCAGTGCAATCTTTGCAGTCGTAAGTTTTAATCTGAGTAAAAATCTCGTTGTTATGCACATCTCGATGATGTATTAAGAAAGACTTAATATCATCGAACGTATAATTGCAAGTGGAACAGTGCAATAGCTGGCTCTGCGTATCGTTTAGATGCTTTCGCATATGACGTCGTATGTAATCTCTTCGTTTGAAATCAGCACCGCATACGACGCATTTAAAGGGTGCATCGTCGGAATGCAAACGCATGTGATGTTTTAGGCCGTGACGCATAACCATGTGACACTCTGGACATTTTTGAGGTTTTTCACCAGTGTGTCGCATCATGTGGAGACGTAGGGATCCTCTGTCAAGATATAGATTACTGATTAGATATAATGTTCGTTTAGTATTAGAAGTTTATTTACCTTGTAGTGACTCTTTTGTCGCATATGTTACACGTGAATTTAGGCGGTGCGCGTGGAAAGTGAAGCATGTAATGACGACGCATAGCCATACGTTGTTTGAAAGCCTTTCCACATAGATCACATAAGTGCTGTCTCTCTATGGAATGTGTTTTCTTATGCAAATATAAGCTCGTTGGTGAGATGAACCTAAAATATGTACAGTGAATCATTGATATTAATAATATATTCGACATCAATGTACAAGTTTGAACTTCGTGATATACCATTATTCCAGACTCACATTTTTCCACAGACGTTACACCCTTGCATCTCTATCTCGGACTCCACGGTGTGTTGCTTCAAGATATGATCTCGTAATGTCTTTTGTGGTTTCATAAGTCCACAGTATTCACACAAACTATTTTTTGCACCATTAGAAACGTGTACTAGTCTTTCATGCTTTCTTGCTTCAACACTTGTTTCAAATTGTTTATAACAATGTCGACAGCCTGTGTAGTAGACATTTTGTCTCTTATCCATTCGATGTAGTTTTTGATGAGATTTTAATCTGACAGCACTTTTTGTGATAAAATCACAAGAGGGACATCTGTAAAATATTTTAATATAGATATTATACTATTGAGATAACTAATTTTAAATTGCATTATAATGTACCGATGCAATCGACAATTTCGTTTTGGCATTGGCCAATTGAAGTCATCATCTAATCTGACGTCGTCCTCAAAGATGTCCTCTTGCGGTGCAGGATCTGGTCCAGGATCAGCAGGAAGATCACCGTCCGGCCATGACCTTGACAATGATTTTCCTAAATCTCCTACTTCTTGGTTTTCCTTCCTTTTTCTTTTTTTTGTCTGATATCTCTCCTTGTATTCGGAGAAGGATTTAACAACCTGGTTGCTTTTATATTCACTCGTCGAGTTTTCTTGATTGCTCATTTTATTGCACGAATGTTGTTTTAAGTAGGCAAAAAACAGTCGCCGCTCCTCCAATGAGAAAATCTTAACACTTTCGTCGCAATCAGGACATCGAAGAACTTCTAAGGGTATTTTTGCTGAATTTTTCGCAATTACGCTGTTTGCAACGCCTATTACTACATTGCTACTTCCTTTCAACATTACGCTGCTATTATCATTGCTCAAGATATTGATATTCCCAACGATATACTCATTTTTCTTTGTATCACTACATAGTTGCTGCTCTTTTCCGAAGTCATTATACACATCTTGGTTGTTGACTGATTTATGTACTACAGTAGTGGTGGCTTCTCTTGAAACGATTACAGATTCATTTTTACTTATTACATTGCATCGATAATCTTTCTTTTGTAATATATCATTTGACAATGATTGCATATCTTCATTACACGTTGCGACATTATTCTTTTTTATAGTAATTAAAACAGCACTTGTCTTAGGAACCATTCTTAATCCACTCCCAGAGCTGTCCAAGTGCTCATTTTGTATATGTTGACTGTCAGATATTGATGTACTTCTAGGTTCAATATCATGTACATCATTTTTTATACTTAAAGAATTATCATCAATCTTCGACTGTATGGCAAATAGTGACAAATCATCAATTTTTGTTATACCATCTTTCATTGAAAAATCAACTGCATTTTTTGTACATTTGTCATGTACATCGCTTACTAATTTATCATTTTCAATAGTTCTACAAGTTTTCTCAATATCGTCTTTTGAATTATATTCTATATATTCATTGTACTGATACTCTGCATCCATGTTTGCTGATTTCATGATAACTCCAGAGTTAGTTTCCTTTGTAGAACCAGATGTTTTTATTGTAATCGAAAGTGGATTTATTTCCTTTTCTTTATTAGATCCAGTATATTTCTTTGATGTGCCATGCTCTGTATCTTTATAAATATCAGATGAAGATGAATGCTTAGTCTGCTTCTATAAGCAAAATTCAATTTATAGTTTAAAATATTAGTTTAAATATAAAAATAACACAAAGTTCTTATAATTAATTTACAATGAACCTACCTTTCTTAAAAATTTATTGAGCAATTTATCTGACGAAATTATAGTATTAAAGAATTCGTTGGTAGCATTTATTCGGCGTAGGCACATAATACAGATATTTAAAGGTAGATTATCTTTTTCTGTCACCTTTATAGGGAGGTGCATATTAATGCTGTTTTTGAGGTTTAAAGAATTCCCTCGACTGCTAAAAATCTTTACCAGTTTTTCAATACTACATGCTTTTGCACAAAGACGACATGTTGTGCAGAAATCCAAAACACGTACCATTTCTTTTTTATTATTTTAATGTAAAATAGTAATAATACGTGGTTAAAACTTTGACATTTCATTTAACATAGCAATTAAGGATTATCATAGAAGCACTAGTGACAGGCCATTGTTGACCTATATTTTTGGATTGAATGTTTTTCTAACATGTACATTCTTTTCTGTATATTTATTAATATTTACTGTGAATCTTTGTTTTCCTCCCTTTGCAGTCATCAGCAGTCATCTCTCTTTCGGAAATTTCTTCATAACTTTATTTTCATGAAACTTCCACATTACAGCTGACTTTCGTTTCCATGAGAACGACCAATTCTTCGGGCAAGGCAGCTATGTATGTAGGAAATCGTAATCATCACTTTCACGCAACTTATTTTCTGAATGTTTACTTGTAGCTCTTGTTTACCACGTTTCGCAATCACAGAAATTCTATAACGTATAAAAAATTAATTGAAAAATGGGCAGTCATGAAGAAGATGATATCGATGATTTACAATCCACGACTTATACTTTTCCAGCCAGTGTTCAAACTGTAATAGAACAGGTAAGTAATTTTTGCCACTGTCAACTTTGACAGATGCTCCACTTATATTAATTGTTGCAACTGTACTATACAATGTATTATAATTTAATCTTGTACTTGATACACCTAATTCCATAACTGGTATTCAATGCTAAAATACATTATATTTTAGGTGTTACCTAGTAATGATCCTTTGGACCAACCAAACTTCAACGCAGTAGATTATATTAATTCTTTATTTCCAACTGAACAATCTCTATCTAACATAGATGATGTTATCAGCAAAATGGAATTTAAGATATGTTGCATTGACAAGGAAATACGATCTGTTGTTCATGGTCAAACAAATGTAGGTCAGGATGGACGTGCAGCATTGGAAGATGCACAAAAAGTGATCAGACAGTTGTTTGTGCATATAAAGGATATTAAAGACAAAGCAGAGCAATCAGAAGAAACTGTTAAAGAAATTACAAGGGATATAAAACAGCTTGATTTTGCAAAACGAAATCTAACTGCTTCGATTACTGCTTTAAATCACTTGCACATGCTTGTAGATTTAGTGGATAACTTAAGGTAAAACCACCAGAGTGATATATTCTTTAATAATACAAATCTATGATCTTGTAATATTGATTAATAATATAATTAATATTAAAACATTAAACTGATATCAGTTGTCATATATATAATTTTTAGGACATTAACACAAAAGAAGCAGTATGGTGAAATTATAATGCCTTTGCAAGCAATTATGCAAGTGATGGAACATTTTAGCAGTTACATGGATATTCCTCAGATAAAGCAGTTATCGGATCAAGTTAGTACGATTTTCATTATCCATGCCTTTCGATTAGAGTAGCATATTAATACGTTTTACTTCCATGTAGGTTCATCAAATTCATGTTGAGCTTGCACGACAAATAACATCAGACTTCAAAGAGGCATTCTCAGGGCAGAATCCTAAGCACTTTACTCAGCTTACAGAAGGCTGCTTGGTACTATCAGTATTAGATCCCAAAGTAAAGTAAGTAATTTGCAAAGCGTATGCAACTTTGTAATACTTTCTGCTAGAAACAATAATAATAAATCACAATCTTTTAAAGGAAGGATTTACTCACATGGTTCCTAGGAATTCAATTGCAAGAGTATGCACATCTCTTTGACGAAAATCAAGATTTTGCATGGCTAGATAAAATTGATCGACGTTATGCATGGATCAAAAAGCACTTGCTAGAGTTCGAATCAAAATTCGGTACGATCTTCCCACATGACTGGGAAATTTCGGAGCGCATAGCTGTACAATTTTGTCATGTCACGCGTGAAGATCTGGCTAAGTTAATGGAGAAGAGACGCACAGAAATAGATGTGAAATTACTTCTGTACGCTATTCAGAGAACAACAAATTTTGAAAATTTACTAGCCAAACGTTTCACTGGCATTACTCTGGAGAATTCTGATTCACCCTCTGATAATAAAGTTACCCGCACAAATGCGTTTGCTGGAAACGAAGTACCCGGAAATCCATTTGAAGAGGTTGGCAGTGAAAAGGTAATATATTAAATTTTCTTTCTTAAAAATAAAGATCTATAATACAATCATTTCTTCATCATTATAGGTCGAGCCAGAAAAACCCACAGCTTCACCATTCGCAAATCTCATTGGCAAATGTTTTGAACCTTATTTAAATATTTATATTGAAAGTCTCGATAGAAATTTAGCTGATCTCATGGAGAAATTTGTTTCCGACTGCAAAACTCAACCACCCGGTGCCAAAGATTTTGACGGTATTGAGGGTCCCAGCAGCGTTCTTTCATCTTGCGCGGATTTATTTGTCTTCTATAAGAAATGTATGCTACAATGCACTCAACTTAGCACAGGCTCTATAATGCTAAGCCTTGCAGCAACCTTTCAAAAATATCTGCGTGAATATGCATTCAAATTATTGCAAAATAACTTGCCCAAGTGAGTGTTTCGCTGTAGTAACAAAGCCTTCGGTATCTTTAGAGTATTGAGAGTACTCAACATTTTGGATAGCAAATTATCACAATACATCATTATATGAATTCATTAATTAAATAGGATCGCAGGCAGTGCTGGTATTGGTACAAGTATGAGCAATATAACACGAGATCTGCGAGATTTGTCAACAGCTGGTCTCATACAAAATTTTCAAAGTTTATTGAAAGAGGGAGAGAGCACAAGATTTAACAAGGAGGAACAATCACGTATCTGCTGGTTAGTTGCATACATGCTCTGTGTATAGTATATACAGATTTTTATTAATAACGATGTGTAATATACATGTAGCATATTAACAACGGCAGAATATTGTCTCGAAACGACTCAGCAACTCGAAGAAAAATTGCGCGAGAAAACGGACAAGTGTTATGCTGACAAAATCAACTTATCTCAAGAACAGGATATCTTTCACAAGTAAGAATTGCACATTCATATAGATTTTTAGTGAACTTAAAATATGTCCTTGGTAAAATCACTATTGGTTTACAGCGTAATCTCTAACTGTATTCAGTTACTCGTTCAAGATCTGGAGTCTGGATGTGAATCTGCCTTAAACGCAATGACTAAGGTATTCAATCACTACTTAAGTAATGAATATTCTTCATTTACATAAAATATTGTAATATTTTATTTATTAGATTCAATGGAGTTATATTGAAAGCGTTGGCGATCAAAGTAGCTATGTTAGTACAATAGTTGCTCATCTTCGACAAACAGTTCCTACAATCAGAGATAAGCTGTCTTCATGCAGAAAATACTTTACTCAGCTCTGTGTGAAATTTGCCAGGTAAGTTATATTATGCTCTATATTAACACAGAATGGGACTTATGTCATGATTTTTTTTTATACAGCTCTTTTATACCGAAGCTAGTGCAACAACTTTACAAGTGTAAACCTCTGAATGCTGTGGGTGCCGAACAATTATTGCTGGATGTACATATGCTCAAAACAGCTCTACTGGATCTTCCATCAACGGGATGTCAAGTGCAACGAAAAGCTCCAGCGACTTATACTAAGGTTTCATAAATTTGTTACTTTATAATGGTATACTGTTAAAGCAAGTATGCTATTATTAATATATTATATAATATTTCCCTGAAGGTGGTTGTTAAAGGTATGGCAAAGGCTGAAATGATATTGAAGGTCGTAATGTCACCTACTGAATCTCCAAGTGCCTTTGCAGACCAGTGTAGAAAACTTTTACCGGAATTACCTACTACAGAATTTCAGAAAATATTGGATATGAAGGTACTGTAATAAATTATTGTATGTACTTAAATATGATAAGGAATATTATCGTAACTGTGAATATTTCAGGGTTTAAGGAAAACTGAGCAATTACAATTAGTGGAGCAATTTAAGCAAAGTGGAAATTCAGTCGTGTCGAGGGACAGCAAGAATTACATTGTGCAAGATAGTCCGGAACACGAAGCTGGTAAAATAAAGAGATTAGAGAAATTGATAAAGAAAAGAATGTAGGTGATGTGCGAGTATTTTCAACACAATACTTATGTTGCAATATTATTGTGTATATATCATACAACAGCATTTTCCATTCCTACTTAGTACCGTGCTATGTAAGTGGTGTAAGTGCAAAAATAAGATATATAAAGGCCAATGCTAAAATAAACTCGAACTGTTTTCATCATAAATTGAATGAGATTTTCAAAGAAATATTTTTACCTCACCAAAACAGGAGCAACATAAGATTGAAATATGTGATGAAAATTATTGGTTTTTAATTTTTTTTTATTGATTGGCCAGACATGTTTACAATACCCAAAGTGCATGGTGAAATATTAAATTAACCTTGCTTCTGGGCAAGTTCCTTTGCCTTAGCCTTCTCCAACTTAGCTATCCTGGCAGCAGACTTGCTACCAAGAAGACCACCACCCCAATGACGTCTGATCTCATCGTGACGGTCATTGAAATTGGTTTTAATGGCCTCCACCACTTTCGTAAAGTTGGCCCTGTCTCCAGAGTCAACCTGAAACAGATTAAAGTAAAGCTTTAAGTACTAATTAAATTTAAACCAAATACGCTTTTGCATTAGCAAAACATATCAGGATATTGGAATACAGTGATATCATAATCTTTCAATGGATTGGCTCATGTATCTTTCATCATATAAATAATTATGATAAATGGTTTAGCTTCTACAGTTAACGGCACAAACGAAATTTATAACAATAAATACCTGCGTCAGAGCGACAGAGGTGCAGGTCTTGCGCCTGACGAGACGTCCCAAGCGGGCTTTGCCTTTCACAATGCAATACGGGACTCCCATCTTGCGGCAAAGGGCTGGTAGGAATAGTACAACCTGTTGAATCAATAAGAAACCCATTAGTATTAGATAATATGTGCATGTTGTAAAATTGGTTTAAAAATAATGAACTCAGGGTCAAATTACATCTTATAGACAAAACCGATAATTCGTATTTTGCCGTCAGGTGAAGAAATTCTTACATCATAGTAAACAGGTTACATGGATTTAAGAAACAGAGATTACATTTTAAAATTGTAAATTTTACCTCTATGGGGTCGACGTCATGAGCAATGACGACCAGTTGGGCCTTCTTTTGTTCCACAAGAGTTGTCACAGTGTTGGTACCACTGCGTAATACATTTGGCCTCTTGGTTGGGGTATCTTCTTTCTTAGCAACTTTCTCTTCTGCTCTTGCCTTCAATCTTAGTTTCTTAGCAACAGCTGATTCTGGACGATACTTCTCCAGAATTTTGAAGAGTTGAGAAGCTGTAAAATAAGAAAAAAGCTAAATACATTACACCTACTAAATAAAAATTGTAAAGATTGTCCATAAAATATTACCAGTCTGCTTATCAAGGGTCTGTGTGAATTGGTTGATTGGTGGTGGAACTTTCAACCTTTTCTGAAGAACAGCTCTTTGACGTTGAATGCGGATGTACTTGGGCCATTTTACGAACCTACTAAGATCACGATCAGGCTGAATATCTTGACCTATAATAACAAATAACATTTTGTATTCAAGTGTAAAAAGTTGAGCAATTTAACAATATATAAACATACTCTTTTATAAGATGTTAACACAACGCTTACCAATGCCAAAGTTACGGGTACGCTTTTCAAACAGCGGGTTAGTCTGCTTCTTGGGCTCAACTTTCTTTACTGCCAGGGGAGCAGCAGCTACCTTCTTTCCGACCTTCTTCTTCGGCTGTAAACGAAAGCATATGAATCGTACATTATTTTTTTCCATTAACAAGATGGTTCAGTTGCATGCATAGACAGACACTCCAAAATAAAACGAGAATATTAACACTATTATCACTTGAAGTATACTTTTAATAACTCTCTTTAAAGCAATAACACCAATATGATTTATACTTTTATAGAAATATAATAGAAAATGCATTGTTATAGTAACGTGTTTAGCATTCATGTTGTCCTACCAGAGGACGAAAACATGCCGATTTTTAACCTATATTATTAGTGGTAATTGCGTAAAATCCTTATTAAATATACATTTGACATTTTAGAAGAAATGTTTTACCTTCTTCTGCACCATTTTTCTAGATAAGAATACCACGGATTCCCTAACACCTAGTGGGATGTAAAAGAAAAGACTTCGCGAACGAAAACGCGAAGTATGGCCGCCTAACGCGTAAAGGGCGATACAAGGGGCAGCGCCACTTTGACAAACCTAAGTCATAGACTTATAATAATTTAGTTGGAAGACTCGAGTACTGTACAATGCTTTACCGACATGGTTTCTGGTGGTAAAAGAAGAGAGGACCAAGAAAAATAATAAAGATCACGTATCAAGGCCTATAATCTCGAGTTTGCCCTAGTAATTTTCCTATGCGACTTTCCATTTGAAAAGCATTCCGCCTGTCATATGCAAGATTCATAAGAACAGTTAGAGAATACGAGCGCAGACATCTGTGACGTGCCTAAATTGTAAATTCTAACCGGAAGTTAAACATATGTAAATTCCCAATAGTAATTCAACATGTGGAGCAACGTAGCATAAATCAGCTGAGGTTGGTCAGAGTGACAAGCAAGATAAGAGAATGAATGTGCAATCTTCAATGACAAACGTTTTCATGGTCTACACCAAAGGAAAGGAGATGAATTGTGCAGGTTAGAAAACGAAGAAAACATCAACATGTGGAAGTAGTGTAAATTTTTGATGAATGAGTGGAAATAGAAATCGTATTAAAAGGTGCCATTTCACGGTTGCCGATACCATAAAGAGAAAACCAAAGGAAAGATGCCTTTGGTCGCAACGAACTGTCCGCATATTAGTAGCCACGGAGACTTTTCAATAATCGAGGCCGTGGTTGCTCAGAATGAGAAGTTTAACAAGTGTAGTGATAAAGATTGTGATAACGAAGGTCCTAATTTGTGGCTGTGTCTTTATCCTGATTGTCGATGGGTTGGATGCTCCCAGGCACATTTAGATCATGGCGTCCTCCATAACCAAAGGTTTCCCACTCACTCCGCTCATATGAATCTTTCTACGAATCGAATATGGTGTTATACTTGCATACGGGAAGTTACTACGGCTCGTGTACCATCTTCTTCATTGTCACCAAATGATATTGATATCAAGAATGGTATTGGAAAATTTGCTGGTGATGCAACAGTCAGTATTGACTGCAAAGCAGATAGTTCAGACATTAAGCAACCTCTTATCAACAGGTGTGTATCAAAGGCTATTGACTCTGTCTTAAAGATTATTTATTTTATGTTAGATCTCAAATTATTTTTCTAGATTTTAATATGTCTTTTTAAACAATAATTTTCTTTTTAGCCGTAAGTATGCCATGACTGAGAATAGAGTTGGTTCCGACAAAAACGTTCCAATATATGAAAAATCTGGAGATTCTCTAGATAGTACTGACTCTGATGATAGTAGAGATTTCTCTGGGAAGCCAAGAGGCCTGGTTGGTCTTCAAAATATTGGAAATACCTGTTACATGAATGCTGCTCTTCAAGCTCTGTCAAATGTACCACCATTGACACACTTTTTCTTGGATTGTGGTCTTATGATTACCTACATATCAAAAGATCGTAAACCAGGATTGAGTTTGAGCTACTGTAATCTTATTAAGGATATGTGGAATAGAAAGACCAGAGGATATGTAATACCCCATGGAATTCTGTATGGAATTCGAGCAGTTCATCCTATGTTTCGAGGATATCATCAACATGATACACAGGAATTCTTAAGATGCTTCATGGACCAACTACATGAAGAACTAAAGGAACATATCGAAGATGATCATGAGTCACTCTTAAGACTAAAGGGCCTTGGGGAACACTCTTCAGATGAAGATACTGATTTAGATGGCAATGGCTCTAGTCAATCTGATGGTGAATATGAAACATGTGACTCTGGAGTGAGTGAACAGAGTTCTTTAAGTGATGAAGGTGAACGTGGTACAAAAAGAAGATATTCAAGAGTTTCACAGTCTGACAAACCAAGGACGAAATTTACTAATAAAAACCTAAAGAAATCTCCAATTGAAGAGTCATTTTCACAACCACCAAGATCTACTCAGAATTCACCAGCAAAGCATCGGACCAAAAAACAGATAAAGACAAGAAGTATCATTAGTGATATCTTCGATGGAAAGCTTTTGAGCAGTGTACAATGTCTAACTTGTGATAGGGTATCAACGAGAGTCGAGACATTCCAAGACTTGTCGTTGCCAATTCCAAGTCGAGATCATATAGACATGTTGCATCAAGGATCCCTTACTCCACAAAAAGCTGGACCATGTTCAGATGTTGTTTACGTAACAAATCAATCGGGGTGGATTTCCTGGCTTCTGCAGTGGATGCGTTCTTGGTTTTGGGGTCCTGTAGTGAGTCTACACGATTGTCTATCAGCATTTTTTAGTGCAGACGAACTAAAAGGCGATAATATGTACAGCTGTGAGAAGTGCAATAAACTTCGGAATGGCATAAAGTTCTCAAAAGTTCTAGAACTGCCTGAGATACTTTGTGTTCATCTGAAAAGATTTCGACATGAATTAATGTTCAGTTCGAAAATAGCCAATTATGTGTCATTCCCGTTAGAAGGTTTAGATATGCGTCCGTATCTGCATAAAGAGTGTGTTTCAAATGTAACAACATATGACCTTATATCTGTTATTTGTCATCACGGTACGGCCGGCGGTGGTCATTACACCTGTTACGCTTTGAATACAATGATAAATCAGTGGTTTGAGTTTGACGACCAGTGCGTTACGCAAGTATCACCGGAAACTGTAAAGAATTGCGAAGCGTATGTGCTCTTCTACAAAAAATCATCGCCAGACATGATGCAGTTACGTGATGAGACAATGGAATTAATGGAAATCTCATCTCGGGAACCATCTGATCTAAATTTCTTTGTTTCACGTCAGTGGATTAATCGATTTCAAACTTTCTCAGAACCGGGACCTATTGACAATTCTGACTTTCTCTGTCCGCATGGCGGTGTGAATCCTTTGAGAGCTCAATTTGTTGACAAGATTAGCATGCCTATTCCACAAGCAGTTTGGGAATACCTTTATAAAACGTAAGTCACTAATCTATGACTGGTAAATCTTCGAACCAGTTGATATTAATGTAATACTTTAATCACTGTGCCACAGTCCAGTTCAATTAATAAGATAATGCATGTGTCTGTGTTATCAGATTTGGTGGTGGTCCAGCTTGCACACATCTCTACGAATGTCCGATATGCGAAGCAAAATATGAATCACTCCAGAAACGCATGCAATACGAAATGGAAGTATTTCAACGATTGAATCATAATTCTGACAATCCTACTGCCATCTACGCATTAGCCATGGCTTGGCTTCGTCGTTGGCAAAGTTTCGTTAGAGGTAAAGAGACTCAGCCTCCTGGTCCAATTGATAACAGTTCAATTGTTGTCAATAAAAATGGACAAAATGTTCTAAAACCTGGCAAGTATTATAAATTCCAATCACTGACAATAGTACTAAGTTTTACTAATAATGAATTATTGAATATCATAGGTTCAGATTATGGACAAATACCGGAAGAACTTTGGAATTTCTTCATTAACGCTTATGGTGGTGGACCGGAACTGATGCTGCATTCGTGCCAGAGACCAATGCCTTCTCAATCGAGTATTTCTCCACATTCCACGTCCAATCCAAATGACCAAAATTCAACACCCCACATAAAGATCCGATATCACGATGAACCCAATGTCGAACAGAATCCTAAATGCAATCGGACGGAGATTAAATCTAATAAGATGGTGGTAACCAAAAGTTTTGAAACTACCTCGCAACAGGACAGTGCTGTAGATTGTTTGATATCTGATAGCGATTCTCATCAGACGCAGGGAGAAGTGAACACATAAATAATTATGCTGCAGAGACTTGATAGCATGGCGTTACGTAATGGTATAAAAAATCCAAATCGTACCTTGTACTGCAGAACACTTAACAGTTCAACAGTTAAGGTCAGTGTGATGAAAAATCTATTTTGAACTTTACTTTTCTAGATGTAACATTGTTACAGATTTATCATTACCGGATTCTTGAAACCAAAAGTATTTTATCGAATAAAGGCTTTAATTGTATTGTGTTTCTTGTACAGTACATGATGAATGGCGAGACATCGCCAACCGTGTTTAAAATTTTTCTCGTGTGTTTCAATTTTTATGATCACCATTTCGAAATCTCTTTTCTTGTCATTACGTACAATTCGATGTTAGCTAAGGGTGACAACAGTATATTCCGTTTGAGGCATTAATTACTGAATCTGTTCTATTGATCTATTACAGATCCACGTAACACGGATAATATATTTTTAATCGAACTGGGCAATGAATTTTACATTCCTGTTCCGTGTATAAAATTATTATTTATTCAGCTGTGTTATGCTTATCGTTTTCCATTCAAATCAACTGGTTCTAAAAGGTAACATCATTTCATAGATAAAATTAGTAAAATGATCTAACTTGTGGTACTGTGTGCGTGTAATGTACTGTTACCTATCGTTGCCATCAGGAAGTATATTAAGTTGAACGAAGGAAAGAAGACTGATGAATAATAATCGAACGAGCGAATTAACGAATCTAACGTACGAAGCAATGCAGAAATTGTGGAACGGAAAACCCACATAAATAGTTGTCACGTTAAAACGAGAATGACGTTAATAAGAAAGGAGTTTCAATGTCACATTGAAAGTTTCTGTTGTTCAGTAATTGTCATTGTTGAACTATTAATTTATTGAATTATATCACATCACTGGGCGTAGATTAATACATTGCTTTTTTTCGTCGTTACCTCATAACCTTATTTTATTACAAAGAAGTCGAAATACTATGAAGGCTAAGGCGTTAAACGGTAATCTTATACGTAATTTGCATCAATGTGCTATTTTACGATACGATCACACGGAGCACCGTGAGCAAACGTCCGTTTGCTCACGATCAAATTAATGTACATTCGTTATAAACTATTGATGAAACATTGTGAAGTGTACCATACCTAAGATAAATAATAAATAAATTGGTTTCACTATTTATTACAATAAAATAGATCTGCATTTGGTCCTTTAAAAATGATTCCAAATTCTTATACCACTAAAAATCTTGCCAACGGCTAAACAATTATTTCATAGGTACCTTCAAATTTTTCTCAAAAAAATTCGCAGGATCTTACACCTCCATAAACGCCATATTTACCTGTAATTCAAATTTATTATATACACCACCTATGCATTCTCAAATGAATTATAAAACTCGATTTAAATTTGTATAGATGTAGCAAAAAGGAGTCTGTTTTGGCATTCAAAATTACCGAGTTCTGTGCGCAAGTCTGAAGACAGGATCTCTCATGGACCACATTGATCGAGCCTTGCGCCTTCGAGGGATGCTGGCCATTCCGATTCCAACCCCTAAACACCACCCCCAGTCAATGCCGCGATTAAAATTTCTCTATTAGGGATTCTCACTCGTGTTAGACAGTAGACAGCCATGCGGTATCGTAGTCTCGGTAGCTAGACGTTTACTTATTTCATGAAAAAGTGCCTCATATTTAGCATAGCCCTTATCAGTTAATAATCGGGGTGTATCACAGTTACTGTTCTCAAGGACGGGCGAGTTTCATTTGGGCCAACGAAAATTCGTGGCTGACTCTCCCGTGAAATCAACCTGGTGAGTACGGTATATATTTTTTATATAATTTGAAAAAAATGAAATATCACAAATTTCATGTCGTTTAATATAATTGATATTTCTCTTAATAAAATGACGATGCGCGCAAGAAGTATCGACGGAAGAAAGTATGTCAATTTATTATGGAATATTCACACATCCTTGTGTCTTTGAAAAAATTGTTACGAGAGAAAAGAAAATGTAGGTATTTGCTATAGACTCACGCCCTTTTTCACTATGGACTCTGACTCGAATATTACCATTGGAATTTTATTCTTGATACTTGCGCTATATGCTTATCCTCTTGCGCTCGATAAATTTCTTCGTACGATTTCACCCCTTTTCACATCAGCGATTGAATTGCACTTTGATAAAAGATTGCGGATAAATTTTCATCTTTTTAAAACGAATACCATCGCCAGGTAAATATACACGAAGACTCGATCAATACCCGTCAATTATATAAAACTTTGACAACATAAGTCATGAGTCTTCTTATTGATAAAGTATAAGGAAAATCTTTGGAACATCTGTAAGAATTATTACATCGGTAACTTCTTCATGAAATCAGACTATAATGGCGAATTTCCGAGGATTCTACATACCCTCCATCGGAGCTACGGTGAACGTAGCTTGGGAAACATTGAAAGCCAAATGGCCGGAGAACAGTCCTTGCATGGAGTTAATTCGCGGCAACGGCGGGGGTCAAGGTCAGGCTCAAGGTCAGCAAAAAGACATTAAGTCATTCACCGAGGGTCAGGAAACCACGGAGATGACGTCCATGAACGGAGAACACGCGTACACAGACCAGAACAATCTAGGGGTCGCCGAGGATTCTTTCAGCTACCAAAGGAGCGGGTGAGCCATTTAAATTTACTATGAATAAAAGAAAAAAGTCATTTCATCCTTGAATCTCGTCTTTCAGGGAAAACGCAAGAACCGGAAGCCTCAGCAGTGCCGGTTTCAGTGAATACGACGACGGTGGTGAATTCGGTAGTTCCGGCGTGAAGATTAACGAATGGCAAGCTGCCTGGAACGTGACCAATGCTATCCAGGGTATGTTCATCGTCTCTTTGCCGTTTGCCGTACTCCGGGGTGGTTACTGGGCAATCGCAGCGATGATCGGTATTGCCCATATCTGCTGCTACACCGGAAAAATCCTGGTGGAGTGTCTATACGAACTGGATACCGTAACAGGACAACGAGTACGAGTACGAGATTCCTACGTAGCAATTGCTAAAGAATGTTTTGGACCAACGTGGGGCGCTAGGGCGGTGAACATTGCACAGATCATTGAGCTGTTAATGACGTGCATCCTTTACGTGGTAGTCTGTGGTGATCTACTGATAGGTACCTTTCCCGAAGGAGCCATTGATGCTAGAAGTTGGATGATGCTGACCGGTATATTTTTGCTGCCTTTAGGATTTTTAAAATCCCTACAGCACGTTTCTGTGCTTAGTTTCTGGTGCACCATGTCCCATCTTTTCATCAATGCTGTCATCATTGGCTATTGTATACTTGAAATTGGCAACTGGGGTTGGTCTAAAGTCAAATGGACCATCGATATGGAGACGTTTCCTATATCCCTTGGAGTAATTGTCTTCAGTTATACATCCCAGATCTTTCTACCTACTTTGGAAGGCAATTTGATTGATCGTTCCAAGTTTGATTGGATGCTTAATTGGAGCCATGTCGCTGCAGCAGCTTTTAAATCTCTATTTGGCTGGATCTGCTTTCTCACGTTTCAAAATGATACTCAGCAAGTTATAACTAATAATCTTCACTCTGCTGGTTTCAAGGGTCTTGTTAATTTGTGTCTTGTTGTCAAGGCCGCACTTTCTTATCCATTGCCGTATTATGCTGCCTGCGAGTTACTCGAGAGGGCCTTCTTCAGGGGTCGGCCTAAGACACTCTTTCCCACTATTTGGACTGTGGATCGCGAATTAAAAGTTTGGGGCTTGGCATGGCGTGTTGGAGTTATTGTATTTACCATTTTAATGGCTATCTTTATACCCCACTTTACTACACTAATGGGATTTATTGGATCGTTCACTGGCACAATGCTCTCCTTCATATGGCCATGCTATTTCCATTTGAAACTAAAGAGAAATTCCATGGAATGGGGTGCAGTTGCATACGATTGTTTTGTTATATTTTTGGGAATACTCTTTGGTGTTATCGGCGTCTATGATTCTGGCACGGCGTTAATCAAGGCCTTTAAAATTGGCTTACCCTTCTAGATGATCCTAGATCGTTTAGTTCTCATATATCATTATGTCAATCCGTTACTAGAAGAATTTTCGCACGACCTAGTTTAGGTCGATACCCTGCAGTTTGATTTATCAAACTCTCAAAGCGAAAAGAATAGGGTTCTAACGTTTAATTCGTTTATAGAGGTATGCAGGAGTCATTTTTAATAAGTGTCATTTACGTCATTATTCCATAACGTTGTTGTTTCTAGGACAGAAATAGAAACAGACAATTATATAATCCATGCGATATTGACCGAAATGTGCATATACATATATGTGTGTACGCGTATACACAAGCATAAATCCACGTAATTATAAGTATTAAGGCTATGAAATATCATAAATCTACCAAACGTCATATCAAATTCGTTCTCCTTTTGGGAATCGGTTTCCGTATAACGACCTCGTTGTCGGAGCTTTTAGGTTCTGGCTTTTAGAGCGCAGAGTGATCGTGACAATATCATAAGTCCTAAGGATCAATGTCTTCCAATGTTACAAAGTAAAGAAGAAAACCAAATACAAAAAGTACTGTACAAGTTAACTACTGTTATATAGGTTTCTGGATTTTATAATAATATTACGAAACTCATGACTTTTATGTGAGCGTTAATTATCAGATGGACCGTGTAAGCTCGATGGAAAAATGTCAAAAGTACAGAATATTTTTGTTGTTGTAACGAAATTTTATTTACCTAGTTTTCATCCGCTGTTAACGATTTTACAATATCTGAGATACTTGATAGTTCCAAGCGATGCTTCACGGACGCCATACTAGATTATTATATATATAGCGAGTTATGTACAATGAAATAATCCAATGTCTTCCAAGTCTTGCGAGACCATATATTATATAAATCAGTTTTAAGACTACATAGACTACGTTAGTTTTACGGTGCAGGATATGCGAGTCTTATGAATTTTTATTAAATATTACATTAAGTGAAGATCAAACTTTGTATAATGAAAAATGCGTGTTTGATATTTTATCCTGTATGGAAGTGTATAAGATTTTGAAAAATTAATAATTTGTAAATTAATTTTTTTATTTGTACGTATCCTGCACTTTACGTGTTATTATAGTAAGTCTAACGAGTCTTCCAATGATGTCTTCCATGACGGGCGAGTATTATATCCTAATTGCAAGAAATAAAAGGAAAGAATGATTGTCAATAATAGAAAGCATTATAGAGAAACGTAGGTATTAAGACAATAATGTTGTATGTAATGTGATCGAGGGATCATTCGCGATGGATTTTCAGGAATTATACACATACATTGGTCGAGCTACGCCATGTTTGAATTATTATCAACGTCTCGCTGGCGATTCGAAAGATGCCTTAGCTTAGAGAATCTTACGGGTTTATTATATATGTATCTTACTCGTAGATTCAATATATTTCTGCCTTCGCGAATAGATCCTCAAAATCAAAATCGTATCGTGTACGTATTTACGTGTAATATAAATAAAAGCTATGCGAGATCCTTCGAAGAGTCATAATAAATAAATGACGTTAAAGAATATGTTTCGAATTGTCACGAATTTGAATTCTCGATACTTCTTGTCGAGTCGATCTACAATCATCGAAGCGATCGAGAATTATCGTTTGATCGATGATCCACAGATTCATGATAATTCAGAATTACTCTCGATAATGTTATAGTTAAAATATAGACGTTACGAACGATGTAAGGGGCTTCCATATTACGAAAATGAAAAAATACACTATGGAAATTTTACCAAGCTTTCTATTTAATTAATCCTTAACCGTAACGAATTCAATCGACTTCGAATTCAATCGACAGAAAAATCAATCGACTCTGTCATCCTTCCTGTTTTCTATGGATAATAGCGAAAATCACTTTCTCCCTGTAGAGAAATGCTTTCTATTTATTTCGCAATTCTGACACAGCAGTGTCTTGTCATGCTCCAAATATGTCGTCGGTGGCTGCATAAAAGATCCACTTGAGTCATCGATTCAATCAGTTGATAGTTGATAGAGACAATGAAGTTGATGGTAAGTCTGTGTAGAAGAATTAAAGAATATCAAAGTAGTAAGAAATTTTAAGATAAATATTAATGAAATTGTATATTACAGATGAGAATTGGTGTGCTTGTGGTATTTTTACTTCTTATGGGATCTGTCATTGCCACTGAAAAGGATACAGAAACAAATATGGATAAGCGGGAAGACGATTCTCATGGTAACTATAGATATTTTTTTAAATAAGTAATCAAACTTTTTTTATTTCAAATGGTGTACAAATATTGCTATTAATTTTAGCAAATATCGCACGCGTAAAGATCAAAGTATTTCGAGGACCAACGGAAGAACAAAATGGGCAAAAATTTGCACCATGGGGCTTTTGGATTAAACAACCTAGCGGACAATAAACGCAAGAAATATTATGTGACGGATACATTGTTTTTATAAACAAAAGTAGAGAAATATCGATTGATCCCTGTATTGTTCGTATGGGATAATATATTAATATTTAACATATAAAAATAAAAGATTATAACCTCCGTAAACAGATCTACAATAAAATGTATAATTTATCACCGATTGCTTTTTTTACCAAATAATCAAAAAATAAGTCATTCGGCATTTATTCATTTATAAAATAGTGCAACAACCGCCCTTCGAGTTGGTGGATCCCCTATTGCCCCTGTAGAGATAGTTATTGGGATTAAGTTGATTCGCATGATTGTTTAAATTAGATGCTATTCTTGATCACGATAACCAAACCGGCGACCTGGACCGGATATTTTGTGATTAGGATTGCATCGATTTGCACGATTGTTACAAAATGATGGTGAATGACATTTTAGTTTTTCGTATTTCACACGTCATCACATCATATACTTGTACACATATGGAAGAGATCAACGGTAGCTCAAAATAATTTAACATTTATTTTGTCATGATATAAAATTTTCGTTGCCAACGTGAAAGGTTCAAGAGTACATACAGTTGTTAGAGCCCTATAACCTATTCGAAGTAACTCCGCGTGAATATGGGGAATAGTATCAACTACCGTATATACTATAAATTCTTTTGCAGATGATAATAAGGCTGACTCAGACAAATATTTTACCTGGATCTGTCACGAAAATCAAATCTGATCGCAACACGTGAATTCTTGCGCTTGTGAATCACTGTTGAATGTCAATCCAAGTAGGACCGGTTTTAGATTTATACGACACCTGTTTTACATCAAGAGATCGTATAGGAACATTATCTAGAAGTTTTATACTTGCATATTGGTATGCAGTCTATGCGCAAATTCGCCGCATAGTGGCGCTTATGTGTAGTTCTAGTGAAATGAAAAATTAAAGAAATAATTAGCGTAAATGCTAAGTAACTAAATTTTATAGCAAACCACAACGAACGTTAATATTTGTATATACAAATCTATACTTGATAATTGCAATCTTTGTAATGACTCTTGACAATTTTAATCACTTATTACGTATATGTTCGTGCACAGTCCACACTTCTGGGAAACTGACTTATGGGAGCCTTAGGATATATACGTAATGCATTTTTTAAAAAGACAAAGGATAGTGGGATGGATAATTATGATTTTTCAGGTCTAGCATAATACAATATACGTTGTGCTTAGTAAAGTATTTTATTTTGTCGTTTTACACCTTCATATTTGTTACTCATTGCAAGTCAGCGTACAAAATTTAAATGTAGATAATTAATGGCGTAGTTCCTTCTCTTAACCTTTCACGCCATTAAATAACTCTATCTAAATTCTGTGTTAGAAAATCATACATTGTTGTTGAAAAGCGAAGGGTTAGTAGTGTTTGGCGTTGACAGGATCAGATTATCGCTTTCCGCCGCCTATAACGAAAAAAATATTTATTCAGTATAATATTTTAACCAAGTTCCACCTATATTTTATTTTCTTTTAGCACTATACCGTACGGTGACATTGGTGCCATGCGAAAAACATCAGGCAAGCGCCAATGTGGAGCTACCTGACGGCATAGTGTTAAAATTATATCCTTACGGCAAAATACTCTAGTTGGGTCTCTTTATTAAACCAATTAAAAATTATTCAGAACGAAAAAGTTTCTAATAATAATTTCGCGTTGTTAATAGCATTTCTTCGTCAAAATATTTAATCGCATAATGACAAATTATTTAATTCGTTACCTGTAGATCCCCTACTTGAAGCGTAAGCTGAATTATTCGGATTGTTCTGATTGGAATGATTGTCCAGGTCGGCTTTGGTAGCACTTCCGTGGTAACCAGCGGTACGTCCTGGACCAGATGAAGTATGGTTTGGATTACATTGATTGGAACGGTTGCTGTCCATTTCAACTGAAAAAATAAACTTTTAAAAATGAAATCGCTCTACTTAGGAAATAATCAATTTAATGATTTTTAAACACGTAACAATGATTCTGTGCATTATTGTGCAATAAAATACTATTCAATACATTTTTTACGTTAACAGCGAATTTCACTATAACTATATCAGAGACTAGTGTCGTTTAGTTAATTTCAGATAAAAACCACGAAATACAATTTATAGAAATTTTTTTAAATACATTTTTATAACAATAAAATTGTCCCAAATACATTATATTAATTTATACAATTCACCTTTTTAATGGATCAAAGACTACAGAAACTCTTCTCGTAGATGCTTGAGAAATTGGCCTCACCCAACTGTATAAATGATTCTGGTATCCTGGTACTCGGTGATTCGCCATTTATAGTACATAGTTGACATACAAATAGCAAATTGGGGAACCCCCGTCAATACTCATTATAGTCATCCGATTTCAGATAAAAAATCAGGTTCCTGATTGGCCGAATCTTTTTTGACGAACGATTTTAACCAATCAGATGTGCAGCTTTTGGAATTTTTCGACAATATTCTAATTCGTTTGAGCTACGAATTTAATTGGAATAATAACCCAATAACATTGCGCTTAAAATATTTAGACTTTATTGGCAATCGTAATAATCTCTTTATTATGTATTAATGTGCTTCAATATTGCTGTACGAGCGTAGAGATGCGAAAATATACGCGTTACCAACGTGTGAAAAGTTCCACAGTGCCGCTTAGTAAATTTCTATAGCCTATTCGAAGCAATTTATTATATGACAGCATAAATGATTGCGTGAGCTATTTATTTTCTCACTAGCAATAATACAGCTACCCGTATGAAATATATAAAGACTAAATAGATAAATTCTTGTGGATCAATGTTGATAGATATTACATCATATATAATACATATTGAAAAGAGCTGCGGAGTTATACCGAACTTATCTTAAAGCTCGCAGCATATTACGAAGCAGAGACATTTTTCATTTGTATATTGGTAATCTGTGCGTTCTAAGATTCACCAGCCGTATTGCTCATTTCTCTTTTTTAGATGCATACAGATTAATAGGGACACGATGATTCTCGAACGTCATAATCCATTGCATGGTGAAATATCTGAACGCAGCCTTTTGCAGATTCACTATATGTACGTAAAATATTATAACATATAGTCGGTTCACGAGATCAATGTGCTTCTTTGACAGTTCTCAAACAATACAATCCTTATCAAATCACACGTGGCTCTTCATAAAATTACGGAAATGTATACTAAAGTAGAAAAATAAACCGTCTACCACGTGTACCTTACTTCACTTCATTGTTTTCGAACTGTCAAAAAAATTAATTAACCTCGTGAACCAAAAAAGAGTATGTTCCGAAATTCACTGCTAATACTTCAGATATCGTCATGTCCTTGTCTAATTGCATGCATCTGAATGAGACGCAATTATGCACCCAGTATTGGCAGTAAATTTTGAAACGTACCCTATATGTATCCTTAGCGAATAGAATCTTTAAGAACAATAAAGATAATAAATAATAATTAGCGCATCTTACGAACAATAGAACTCTATATTAATCTAAAACAAATTTTAACGTTTATTTGTGCAAATCTATAATCGATAACTAGAAGCTTTATGTAATATTTTTCAATTTTAATTTTTTTTTTAAATAACATTTATGCTAATGCATATATTATACGCGTTTCTGTAGAAATGTAATGATCTTTAGATTTATAAATAACGCGCGAAAACAAAAATCACATTAATTTATTTAGTTCGATATATTTTAATACAAATTTTATTCATTATTAATCTACTTTTTTAATTACATAGAACCACATAATAAAAAAAGGTTTAATTCCTTACCTGTCTTTCCATATGATGCATTTTTCAGATTGGCATGGTTGTCTAGGTTAGTTTTGGAACGATTTCCGTAGAAACCAGCCTGATGTCCCGGACCAGTTAGAGTAAGATTGGGGTTGTACTGATTATCTCGGTTATTGTCCATTGTATCTGAAAAAGGAAATGATCTTTAAAGAATTGAAATCCCTCTACTCAGAATACAATAAATTGTATGATTTTCAATCACACAACCATAATTCTGTACGTTATTATGTAATAGAAAACTTGTATAAAATTCAATTTCGCTATAGACTTGGCAGACTCATATTATAATTGCAATAAAATATTTTGTCATTTTATGTACCGCATATTTTCTTATATAAAATCATCCAAGTGTCAAACGGATTTCTTACTATATAGAAATTCACATTTCAAATACTGCACGATTGCTTTTAACTAAATTTGTAACGATATATTTTGGTCATGAACTTTTTACGATGGACAATTTGTAACTTTTGGATACGGATTACGAATACCAAATAACAAACACACCTTTTGCGAAGATTTAATGCACAAGATTGTTACACTATGCAGATCGATGAATAATCACTGGTCTTACTCTCTCGGCTGCTTGACGTACTATGCTCGTAGTGTAAGTATCGTACCTTTTATATAGTGAAGATAACCTGTTGTGTATGATTTAACCCCTTCATCTCCTTTGCCCGGTTTTGGATTCGGTTTAAGGATTCTTTAAAAAAATTATACACATTGGGTGGACATTTTCATTATTTTTTAAGACACTCTTTATTTGTGTTTTAACATCATTACAAAGCTTACGCAGTTATTGTGAGTTTTACAAAGTATCGATATAAACGTCACGAAGAATTTCATTTTACAGTTCAAAAACTAAAGAGACTACAAGGGAGTAACAGTGCTTTGCCCATTTACGGATCGCTTCTATTACATTCCATGGTTTTCTGCCTTTTGCTTTTCTTTATTGGCAATTACTGCTCTTCCTGCTTCTGTCTCAGGGTTTTTTTGATTATTTTGATGGTCTCGCGCTTTTTTATACTCCTCAGAGTTCGGATTTTTTACTTGAGAATAATGATCCTTATGTAATTTCTCTTGCTGATCCATCTGGAACATATGATAACCGCATTATATTTCTCATTGTTAAATTTAGTGCTATCGCGTTTAAAAAATATTTCAAGTCTTTATACATAAGGTGATGATACAATATGGACATGCATTTTAATTGTTTGACTGATAATCGAATCAGATTATATTAATAAAAACATGTAAATGAGCTAAATCAATCAAGGGATAATACATAACGGAATTATTAATAATAAAGCGATACAGGTAAATTATTTAGTGTGATCCTTTACAAAATAATACTATTTTACTTACGATTTTAATACGTAGAATTTGATTTATAATCTGAATTATATAATTCCACCGTACTATTTTCGAGCGCTGCTGCCTTAATAATTCTGATGGTGAAATTAATTTTTGACCCTCCTTTTATACTAGTAGCCCTAACTAATGTGGAGGGGATATTGCCTCACCCTAGATTTTGAACGTATGGTTCATTTATGGTGTACGTTTCAATTGTTATTCTCTTAAATATAGATCTACGTAATTTTCTTTATTACATTTCAGGTACCGAAGTAAAGAAAATTTAATTGAAGCGAGTCTAGTGGGACTGTTCTCATTTCCGGTAACAAGTAAAACACCAGACTTTGGTATTGGTAATATTACGTGTATTCTCCTATGATAATTCTTTCCTGAATGTTACTAGATCGTAAATAGTAAATTCTATCTCATTATTGGCTTTAACCCTAATTATAAAATATTCTTTGATTATTAAAGGTAAAGAAACACAGTTTATCATAATTTTCGGAATATGTTAAAACAATTTTGGGAAGTTTCAGAGCAGAGCAGTCTAGGGATATTTAAGTTTATCAAATTTTAATATTGGCTATGTTTCGGGCAGCCTTAACTAGTCACGTTCATGTATTCTATCTAAATCTTGTACGCGATTGGTTAATCGTGTCTAAATCCTGTACGTTAGAAACATCATCACTTATTAGAAATAATTTTAATAAATATATTATTGTGCTAAGAAGGAAAGTGTGGAATTGGAAAGTTTTTTTCTAATCAAATTGTATAATAAATATATAATATAAATGTAACGTAGAAAGTAATATGTCACAGAATTTGTCCAATATATTTCAACCATTTGTGACGTTCTTCACAGTACGAATAAATTAGTGGCAGCAATAAATGCTGAATTGTCATTGTCAATAATACAAGGAGTCATCACATTATTGTAGTGCAAAGGACTTCTTCATATTTCGTCGCATTTATTCTTCAGGCTCTTTTCGGGCCTGGCAGCCCGTAAAACGGACGTCGTCTTCCATTCTTTGAAATAGACACAAGGTATTTTAATTTAAACTTTTTTTGCATATTACTTATATATAGATCTTAGAGTACTGTATACTAACAAACTATTGTAAATTATTTATTCATATAAATTAATATCAATTAAGTTAATATATTTCTGTTTTAATGTAATTTTACATTTTTTTTTAATACATAAATCTTAATAATTATTAAGCCTTAGCATGCAAATTACTAATTTTAACATGGCATCCAAATCTGTTATTCAAGAGATTAGTGCATATAGTCATAGGTCATTGAGTTATCAGGTTGAGATACCATACATTTCTATCAGGAAATGAACACAATCAGTTTATTGTTATATTTGTGTATTGCAGAACTTCAGTGAAAATGGTTAGTCTTATCACTAGGCTTGTCTTTCTCATTTGTGGTAAGTATTAATAATTACTTTTAAATTTGAAATTGATTGTTTAATCCTATTCTTTTTAATAAATGCCAGGAGACTTGTACTAGTATTAAATTGCAGTTACAGAATTTATTTGATTTTACTTCAGAGAATATATTTAAGTTTGATAAAATTCTAATATATGGTCATGTGATTATTATTAATGTTTTCACTAGCTAATTCTTTGGTATGTCCTGTTCATGAGGATCATATTTCGCTGATATCAGTATAGAAGCAAGAAAAGAATATATAGGGTGTAATTTTTTAATTTTACTGACTAGAATATTGTTCTGAGATATTCCCAACCTTTATGTTATATTATTCTTAAGATATAATTGCATAAAAATATCCTTTATGTATATATATATTTTTTAGGTATTTCGTACAGTTTAGCTTTGGAGTCACCTACTTTTAGTAGGACTTACACAGTGAAAGGAACCTTGTATATACCATATGCAGAAATACGTGAGCCTTTCTATGCTTGGTACGATGGAAACAGTGGATCCAGCAGAATCGATTATTACGGAGGTAATGCATTGTTAGTCGCTTGAATTTTGTGAATATGTATTACCCTATATGCATAGTCAAAAATTAAATATGATGGCCAGTACTTGCAATGCATACTACAGATTGTATACGTAAAGAATGTTAAATAAGCTCTGAGAGACTAAACTCTATTCAAGGCTAGCAGGATGTTTTTGGTTGTGGAATGTCTGAGCATAAGAGGCTGGGTTCTCTGAAAATAAATATTAAGAAACAGGGTATGGAATGCAAACTGATAACGTACAAAGGATGTGCTGTGAGCCTTCTATGAATTGAAACTTCTGTTTAGTTATAAATAACAATATAATTTTTAGAGTATCAATAAATTTAATTGTAATTGTTTCTCAGGCATGGTAAAAACCTTTCAACTATCTAATCAAGGACCATATGGAGCTAGTGTTAAATTAGCTCCAGTTACAACAGAATCAGCCTTAAATCAAGAAACCTGTCTCCAAGTAAATGGCAGTAGTGATTACAAGATTCATCCACAACCTATTATACCTGACACAACTGGAATGGAGGTAATCTCTTTCATATATATTAAAGATATCATCCTTGTTAAATGTTTTTTTGTGATACTTAAACTTATTGAATCATACAACATAACGTATTTGCTTACAGTGCATTGGTGAAGAAATTATCAATGGCTTACAATGCGAGAAATGGCGTCTTGTTGAAACATTTGGAGAGAAAAAAAACAAATACACATTGTGGATCCGGTACAAGGTGAATGAGTTTAATATTCTTTTGAAAATATTAAGATCTACCAAGTGAATGTATAGTAAGTGGTTTTTTAATTGTTATTTGCAGAAGTCACCATACTTCCCGAAAGTTAAGGAACCAATTCCAGTAAGGTACGAGATGCGAGGTTTTAATTCTCTCTTGGGATCACACTACGACCATTATTATTTGGAATATGAGTGGTACTCATTTGATACGCCTAGCCCTGATGTATTCCAAATCGGTGAAAGTATGCATTTTTTATATGACTTAATTGCCACGTATCCACAAAACTTTTGAATGTAATATCGTATCGATGAAACTGATAATATTCAATCGACAGATACTACTTGCGTTGGTTTCCCTGGACCTGGTGACAAACATATATATACTTTTAATCCAATGCGCGAGTTTATTCACAATTACGATGAACATGTGAATGTAGCATTCGATCATTTCAAAAATACTCATAAAAAACACTATCCCGATCATTTGGATCATAAACGGCGTAAGGAAATCTTTAGGCAGAACTTAAGGTATGTGCACATTATTACAAAGAAATTCAATGTACGTTTTTATTCCATAATAACAAAATTGCTTTATAAAATTCAACAGGTTTATTCATTCCACGAACCGTGCTAATTTGGGATATCAACTGGATGTTAATCACTTAGCTGATCGTACTGATCTTGAATTGAAAGCTCTGCGTGGTAAACAGTACAGTCAAGGATACAATGGTGGAATGCCTTTTCCTCACGATGTTAAACAAGAATTGCAAGATATTCCTAATTCAATGGATTGGACACTGTATGGTGCCGTCACACCAGTGAAAGGTAAAGTTGAGATAAATATAAATTATATGTTTTAAAACGAATTAGATAAAGGTAACTAACGATAAAGTGTATTTACAGATCAGTCGGTTTGTGGTTCTTGTTGGAGTTTTGGAACTACCGGTGCTGTCGAGGGAGCTTATTTTTTGAAATATGGTAAACTTGTAAGGCTGTCACAGCAGGTAAGATATTATATAACCAACTATTAAACAGTTGATTATAATCAAAAAGCAAGTTTTTAAATTAAATTACTAGAACAAGAGTTTCATTAAATCTAAAACTGTACAGTGATGAAGAAGCTCGGTAGATCATGCACCAAGTACAGGGTACTTCCTTACTATACTTATGTAGATACTTTTATTTCTACGTTTAGGCACTTATCGACTGTTCATGGGGTTTCGGTAATAATGGTTGTGACGGTGGAGAAGATTTCCGATCTTACCAGTGGATTATGAAGCAGGGTGGTTTGCCGACGGAAGAAGATTACGGCGATTACCTTGGTCAGGTATGTTACTTGCATTTAATGGTAATAAAGAGCTCCATTTTAGAAGTAGCTTCTTAAATTAAGTCATCTGTATTAAATAACCCTGAGGGTACATTGTACTAAATCATATTTAATCTTTCAGGATGGTTATTGTCATATTCAGAATGTTACCAAGACTGCCCGAATTAGCGGTTTCGTAAATGTCACTTCAGGTGACCCTAATGCTCTAAAAATCGCTATTGCCAAACACGGCCCAGTCTCGGTTGCTATTGATGCATCCCAGAAAACCTTCTCCTTTTACTCTAATGGCGTTTACTATGATTCATCATGTGGTAAGTTCATAAAATATATCAAGAATTATTAAACATCAATTTGATATCACAAACTTATTATTTTTATTTTCTATAGGTAATACCGAAGAGTCTTTGGATCATGCGGTATTGGCAGTGGGTTACGGTACTATTAATGGTAAAGAATATTGGCAAGTAAAAAATTCCTGGTCTAATTACTGGGGAAATGATGGATATATTCTTATGGCACAAAAAGACAACAATTGCGGAGTACTGACAGCACCTACATATGTTACTTTCGATTAAGTTCATTACAATACTGAGATTGGTACTTATAAATGTATTGTAAGATCGCTTGAGAATGATCATCGATAGGGGATATCATTATTTTTTCATTGATTACATATATTAGAATAAGCGTTTGGCTATGATGAATACGGACTGTTAAGTGAATAAATAAATGTTCAGGAAAGAAAATCAATTCAATCGTGATATACCTTTTTGCATGAAAATTTCATCTGAGCTCCATATACGATGCTGAAAATTCTTCCCTAGTTTTCAGGAAGCTAACGATAAAATTCATAGGTATGCATGGTATGCATTCATAGTTGAAATGACATAAGGAAGGTTGCATTAAAGCGTCTTATGAAATTTAAACAAAATCGTCTTTTATTTGGAAGTTTATAGCAACAGTCAATGTTATAATAGTATTCGTTATTATCTTAATAATATTATCAGAGATGTTTGTATTGGCTATGCAAACAGAAGCCTAAAATGGATTCTGACCCACATCTTTTGAATTTGATATTTCTCATGAATGATTCATACACGTTTCTATAGACTACAGCAAACTCTTGCTAACTTAATGTACAGTGATTAACTGATCCATTAAGGTATTTTGTTTTCGAACAACGAAGCAATACCAGTTACCCTTTTGTCCGTAGAATATGCCTTAATTGTACGTATAGTATTGAAGAAGTGATTAATTATTGAATATGAATCACGAACAGATAATTTCTCAGCCGCACGTCGACGTTCTTCATTTCTTTGCAACTTTAACGAGCATTACGCAAGTTTCATATCCTTTTGATTTTTTCGTATGTCTAGTACATCGTTCACTTCTTCGAAATATTATGTAAGAAATAATAGAAAGAATAAGAAACCACGACTTCATTTACGCCTTTTAAATTAGAATTTTTTTCCTTTGACTAGTTCGTTTTCGACGATTACGTTCTAATCTTGATAATTTAATCAAAAACTTAACCCATTCGACTTTATTTTCAACTGTTCTTGAAATGTCGTGAATACTTCTCGTTGTTCGGAGGTAAAATTTTGAAAATAGCAATCAGTGAAAAATTTACGAATCATATTGATATACTGTTTAGGCCGATCGTGTACCACCATGTCCTCTAGCATTATATTTATGAATTTTTCAAAATAGTATTTAACAACTCACAACGAGTCTCAGACATTAATTTTTTAAATACGTATTCTACTTCACTAAAGTCCTCTAGTTCCACAGCAACGCTCCGACATTATGAAATTGGTAAATTCAAAATAGTAATTTAGTAATTAAAACAGCGATACAATCGTGACACATAAAGTATCGTTATTTCATCGATATCCGTGACTGATACATTAAAATAAAATAAAAATTTGTGCAGCAAGGAGTAACGAGTAAACCTTACTTTCAAAATGGCCCACTCCCAGAGTAATAAATCAGACGTGTCTTTTGGGCATGATCATAAAGAATATAGACTTTGCTTACAATTAATTAGAAATTGCTGCTCAATACAATTGTCGGCGTACTTACAAGGAAACAGTAATACTTAAATTTGATATTTCGCACGAAATACATCATGGAATGGCAACGAGTGTCGGAATGTCAAAAGTATTTTTATAAAAACCAATATAGGCCACCACGCAAGTAAAGTCTGTGCCAAAAGAGTGACGAAATCTTTTTCTTTAAAGTTCCATACGTGATCTTTTACTATGGACCATCTTAGAAATGCCTAAGTAACACCGACTCTTATAGTATATATGTATAATATATGCATTGAAATTGCGAAAGGAAAGATCGACAGTGATAGATAGGAATAGTAAGTTTAACAAAAAAAATTAAATCTCGCCTCGATAAATTGCCTCTAGTTAAGTACATTGATGACAATCTGTAATTCCAATATAGACTCTTCATTTCTATACACATAAAAGATCGTTAATATTCTCATTCAAAAATTTCATTAATAGATAAAATTTCATTTTTTATATGCATTACTTTCATTCTTTATCACTTATGGACCCTGGACCGATCAGTTCGATCGTCATGTTGACAATCGATTCAATTTGGCCATTTCCCGGCGAATTTTGCAGGACGGTCAAATCGTTAATTTTCACTTTATACGATTAATATATATTAGAAATGGACACGAGCCACTCGGAGGAGAGAAGGAGAAAAGTCCATTCTACATAACGTTCCGAAATTTGTTTTTCAAAATCACAAGGACGCGTCCGGCCTCGTCTATTTTTCTGATTGGCATAATTATTTGTAATACCCACTGTAGTCCCTGGTTAGAGAAATCCCATCTCCAGAGCATTGTACAGTGAATGCGTATCCGAATGACTGTTGATTCTCCAAAATGGAAAATTATGTGCTCGAGCAGCAGTTTCCTCGTCAGAACCATCACCAATGACTACGTACGTGCATCTACGACCAAATCGAGCCACGACTCGACCAAAGCAGCTCTCCTTGCCTAAGAAAAAAGAATACAAAACGGTCTTAACTATTTGTTACCAATAGCAGTAAAAAAAACTTACCAATTTTAGTAGAAGAGTAAATATTTTCAATAGGGAAGATACCGCCTATACCAAATAGTAAAACCTTAGATAAAGCTGGTACCAACTGAGTAGTAGTAACCAGAATATTTATGCAGTGACTCCTCTTGTTGATTAGGTTCAAACATTTAACGGCTGAAGTTAGCCAATTGTCTGTCATAAGTTCAATCTCCGTTCTCAACTGAAGCCATTGTTCTCGTTTAGCAGCTCCAAGGAGGCCACCGACATTGTTTCGATAATTGCAATAAATCTCTTTGATCTTTCTGTAGCGGAAGGCAAGTTTTCTCATCCAGTCGACGCCGCCTCTCACACCGGAAGCAAGACAAATTCCATTATTGGTAGATGCACATTGGAAGCCATCAGTAGCAAAATTATACGAGGACAAGTCCTGACCGTTGTCATCCGAGGATACATCATCAATGTGAACCTGGTCGCAATCCTAATACAGAAAATTTGCAGTACCGGATTAAGAAAATGTATTTCAACAGGATAAAATTAACGATGAAGAAATACTAAAATCTACTCACACCACTCACCTCGATGTCATTGAAAAAGAAATGGGTGTCTGCCAAATTAAAGATCATTTCCTCCATCCTGAATGCCAACTGGGATAACAGGTTGGGATCCTTTCTATGTTTCGTTGCAAATTGTCCAGTTAAAAGTGAATGGAACACAACTATGGTTTCATCAAGGTCCCAAATAAATATCCGGTCCGGACCGGCTTCAGTGGTATCCGCTGATCCGATACTGTTTCCGCTTCCGCTCTGTCGCCTTCCGCGTCTGCAAGGCTTCGCAGTCGCCCCTGAAACATATATTCGCCATCGGCCTATAGTACTTATACTTGTAACCAGTCCAGCTCCTAAACAAAATTCTCACCAGGAATCGTGTTACCTTCGACATTTGTGGTTTCCCGTGCTGTAAGGTCGCTTACGTCGTGGGAAGTCGTATCCAAGCTAAGGGCGGACTTCGTGGAATCTTCTTGAAATTCAAAATATATATTATATTACACTACCATTAACTTAATGTTAATTAATTAATCTCTACGAATATTGTACACGGTGAAAGATCTTACCAGTGAAGTTTATGTTACTAATGTTAAACGGCGTAGGGGTTGCGTGATAACCAGTCATTGGATAGTAACCAGAATATTGCAAAGATGCTCTGTCGTTGCCATAAAGGTTACTGCTGTAGGCGCTGTAGTCCAACTTCTATAAGAAAAAAAGAACACTTACAATATCAAATAGTAAAAGCATTAAAATTTATTTTTATCCATTGGTCATATAATTCATCACGTACTTGCGAGGCTGATGATATATTTTGTCCTATTGTTGGAAACGTCGTGGATCCGGTATTATAGCCAGCATAGGATGAGTACTGTGCCATAGAGCTTGGTGTGGTATAAGAACTTAGGTATGGACTTTGAAGGGACGATGCATTTTTAGATGCAGTCGTAGATCCGTAACTTGGTGAACTGTATAGACTGCAATTAATAATATATAATTAAATACTAAAATAATTATTGATAATCGAAATTATTTTGTTGTAATTTATCTCCACTGATATTTACCTGTTGTAATATTGATTGGCTCCATAAAGTGTACTGTAGTCTGCCTTTTCCATGGAATCTGGATATTCCTGTTCCTTATCTTCAGCATTTTCATCGATATACAATTCTCCACCGGGTACGTTGTCGTTCTCAGGACAATCCTGGACCTCATTCTTGACCTCAGCCTCTGTAAGATATTGTCAATCAAATTACTACCGATTCTGGTAATAAGACAAGGGTTAAGCTACCCTATGTTTACAAGTGGTTAACTACGCCACTGAAGGCTGGAATTTTATCTACCATTGTTTGCAGTGCGAGGGTGCTGTACCGAGGCCTCTGTTGACGAAGACACGTTACCAGCATTGTCTAAAACCCCTGCCGGTTTCGTCGGGTCATTGTCTTCGGTTAACATATCACTCCACCTGGAACAGCAATATAAAGAACGTTTCAGAGAGGTAAAAATTTTTAAAAATTTCGAAATCATTAAAATTAAATCATTAACAAATTTTGAGAAACCCTTAAACACATATCAGGTTGTTCTATGATCAAAGGAAATTTTTCAGAATAATATTCGACCCACTGATCAAATTGTATGTATGTGAAACATGTATAGGATTTAATTCAATAACTAATCTAATGCAGATATAATATAATTTTATACTATATATAAAATCCCCTTTTACTATATAGGATTACAGTTTTTTTTTCAATTTCATTTTATACCCTCATATGTCCTTATAGGTTTAATGGATTTGAATAAAAAGTTATTCGAGCTATGAGGGTCTGGATCTTGTTACGTATAAGAGGCATTGGACCCGTTATTAATTATCAATAAAATAATTAAATGATTCGCTACATGTTAATAAATATTCAATCACTCCTATCAAGAAGCTATTAACACGTCCAACAAGAATGGTATCGTTTTGAATGACAGATAAAATTATATTGTACGATTGGATTAAAATTCAGATGTAATAATGAATGGAGTCAATTACACAGATGTATAATTCATCCCAGAGACTCCATTCATACTAATAAAAATATACTATCGGCTGCCAATTGCGTGTCGAAGAGGTGGAGTGACCGGGTGGGTAGGCGTTCACTATGAACCTTTAGAAGCAACCAATGAAATCTCCTTTCACATTTTACATTATGTATTCTTTATGTTGCCAAGTCACTATCTATCTGCGCTCCGCCCTTACGACTACACTGGACTATAGTTGGAACAGGGTACTCACCTTAGGCTCCATTCAAACTATGCTCATTCCCCTTTACGACACTCACCTGAAATCTTTCAGTTTCCCACGAGCGCCACTTTTCATGCTACAAAATTGCCTGTGATATGCATTAATCAGTGAAATAATACGAATGCCCTTGGAATTATCAATTATCAAACTTCTGTTCTATTCGAATATACGATAAAGGTACTGTATATGCAACAAGAGTTCGCGAGATGCATCGAGTCGGTTGATAAAATTTAACATTAGGATACGTATTGAAATATGTTATGGATAAGTAAAATAAATATGGTTTAATTCTAGTGATTAATTGATACGATAATCATCTCAATTTCAAACCTCTATCGGTTCGAATGGGAATTTCCAAGGCACTATGACTTCCTAGGGATTTTTTTGTATCGCTGTTAGAGTAGGGTAATGTCTTACGTGTGATCGTAGTCAAACTAACGGATTGTGATTTCTTTCACACAGAATAGAAACTCGTCCAGCGATGGCGAGGATGAGATTAAGGCGTTGGGTTTATCTAGACAAAATGCGCATGCAGTGTTTTATCAGGAGGAACTTGCTTAGCTGTCAGTTTGACAGACTGTCACTGGTGAAGAAATACAGTCAGAGGAAAAAAATATGTACACATTTTTATTCAACGCGATCCGATGTCACGTGTATGTAAGATGAATAATAAATAAGAAAATAATTTATAATTTTACAAACAATATTATTCCTCTCGCGTTATGCCTTACTTTTCCACTACGAATAATACCAGGAATTACTCGTTCAACCAATTAAAACACATTACTGTTAACGAGCCAAATGAAATGCATAACTTGCGTACGTTTTACATTTGCTTACCATGTACACGTATATATATATATATATTGTTCAGTCCCTCAGAAATTCTGTTTTCACTTTTCGTCTTATTCATTGAATACAGAATACTAATCTATCTGACACGTGGGTCTATGCAGATCTGTCAAGTTTGACAGTAGCATTATTATTCATAACAGACAGACTGCGTTAACGGGTGCTAAACTCTATTAAGGAGAAACATATAAAACAAATATTTGAACAGGTCCAACGGTCAGTTTTCCACGATAGAAAAACAGTATGGACTCGTTCAATTTTCAGTGGTCCGTATGGTCCATGCATGCTGACCAGATGGACGTCACTTCGAAAAGTCATAAAACAAAAAATACTATGGTTCCTCTGCTACAAAGTAGTCCCTATTCTCTGTACCTGGACTAGTATTTCGAAATTTACGCGCAGTATTAACCTCTCGAATGTCAAAAGTCAAATGCTCAAGCAGTCTTTTGTACAGGACAAAGAATCATCACTATAGAATCTGTCACACGAAAAATAGAATAATGGGTCCAACGTAAATTGCAAAATTATACAAACCTTACGTCCACCTGTTTTCAGTAGAGCACTGCGTTGGTAATCCAAATAAATTCTGCGATTAAATATAAACCGTCACTCCTTCACCTTGTCGCACCTGCATCATTTCCTCGTCACTCTCAGCACTGTCTTCACTTTTTGTCCTTCACTTTCCATTTCCCGGCAAACATCGCGCACTTTTCCTTCTACGTTGTCAGGATCACCCAGTAGTTAGCTTTTAATCGCGATATGTGTACGCAAACAGAGAATGCAGACACGTGCGAGAAATAGAATAAGACGTACTTTACGATAAGATAAAACAGCGGCTAGGTTAGGTGCCGATAAGGGATTATCGGAGGGATGCAAATGAATGAATTACACGGCACGTCACCGGGGTACAATTCGTAAATGGTCAACTTGAATTGCGTTGATCAGGTTAAACAAGTATGCTTACGTATTATTAATTGTACTACGGACGTAAGTATTCCTACAAAAATATCCTACGCGACTATCCCTTAAGCCAAAACGACGGAGAAACTTTCGTTGTTCGTGTATCGTGGATCGTATCGGCTCGGGCTGTGATGCTGTAGCCTGTGGAGTTCTGAGCATGCGAAATGTCGCCAGCCACCCCCGCCCGTTGGTCACGTGATGTCTCCCCTCTCCCGCTGCCACTACATCGCCCTCTTCCTCTTTCTCTAGCTCTACGTTAATTAGAGTGAGAGGATGTAACGTGATGGTCTGGGTCAGGGGGTTGATGGCCAGAGGAGAACGGTGTGCAGGGACGCCCTTATTGGAATAGGTGTCACTCCTCGTCACTATTAGTTTACTGGAATCATGGGAATCTAAGGTTTTTTATTGACCATTATTTTTTGTAATTAGGGAAATATTGGAATTAAAGAAAAATTCCTTAGATTAGTAACTAGGGATCGGTTCGTACATAGAATTGCGGAGGTTAGTGGGAAATTGTATGTGGATAGTATTTTTTGTGATTTTTATTAAGTTTTTACATTTAATTTTTATAATGAATAAATACTCGAGATGACTTTCAGAAAGTTTTAGTCATGCTATAAGTAAAGTCTGTCCCGTTCAATCACTCTGGCATTTACTTGTTGAGAACATAAACAGGTCTTATTTAAATTTTGAAATTTAAATATCTTTCATAAAGTTTCGAGGTAAGCTGATACTCTTTGAAGACAATATAATTATGTGCTACGGCATGATAATAGCGACGTCGTTGAAAATGTCTAAGACAACACAATCCGAGAGGATTTAGATACGCAAAAAAACGCCAAAAAGAGGCAATTTCCTCACATGTAAGAGATTTCAAAAAATATCTTTCGTTTCGAAATATAAGCGAATACAGAAAAAAAGCAGCCATGCGGAATCAGCAAAGTACAAAACGATCGTCAGATCGCATACCGTCGTACAATAGGGATTGCCGATTATACATAATAACGTCTAAGTGCAGAAGGGACCATAGATCCTAAGCACAACTAATCCTTGTAGCTTATAAATTTTCACGGTAAAACGAACTCCGGGAATCCTTGGAAAAGGTTGAAAAAATCGTGTTGTTCCCTTTTCGAAGTAGACTTCTTGACAGGAGTACAGAACGCGTATCCTTCGAAGCGTATCGAAGCACGGACGAAGTCCTTCTACGAAAAGGGCCGTGGACGTCATCCTAATGCGAGGGAATCATTGGCTAAGAGTCGAGCGAGCCAGAGAGCTGGAAGCCCAAGATATGGCGTCGACATCTACCGAGTAGGCGAAACGGGGGTTAGCACCTTTATGATATAATGGCAGCCAGACAGACGAAGCCTCCGAACAATTCTGTAAGCAAGTTAACTCAGGATCGAATGGACGTCGTAACGTACGTACATATATTTCATGTAAGATACTTGGTTATGTTCGTTCGGCTACATAACCAAGCCACAGAATGTAACAGAGAGAACTACTCCGGTACGTATTAACGTTTCATGGGAGGTAGAAGTCCTGTAGCGAGCGAGTTTAGTCGAGGCTAAGTAAGTGAGGTGTATACTTGGTATATTATGTATAAAGTAGGTGAATAAAGCTGCATATAGACGTATAATATATATATAGGATAGCATATAAGCATATAGGAGTAACGTTGTATACACTATATATATATACACGTATAACGCAGGCGCAGGCAGCTGTCACCTTACACCCATGGAGGAGGTATGGGGCTGGGGCGGCCATTCTCAACTTATCTCTAGGATCTTTGTAAACATGTCGTGAAATCCGAGTATCCCAGCAGTGGCGTAGAGATCGGGGTGGTTCGTCGGTATATATGCTACGGGGAGGTCCATCAGCAACATCCCTGACTATGGAGTCTTCACCGATAATGCAATGATGCATCCACGTCGGGCGTTCCCTCGGCAACCAGGACCCCCTCGTCCTTATACTAAATGGAGCACATCTTTGTTCTGAGCTAACAAAAGGATTTTAGGGGACTGTTGCGACGCTACTATCTTCTTCTCGTTCTTGGTTTTTCCCTACCTCTTATGCTTTTGACGCTTCTTCTTTTTCTTTTACTACTACCTATATGAATGCTAGTACTGGTATCGTTGCTACTACTACAATATGTGACTACTACTATTGTATCTTACACTGTCAGTTATAGTGTTTAGAGAACAATTTTAAGGAACTGCAGATTGCTATCAATATAAGGGAACATTTGAGAATGAGAGAAAGTTATTTTTTGTGTTCTTTCTCACTTTTCTTCTTCTCTTCAGAGACCTTAGTGTGCTATTATAACGATTGGCTTGGTGTTAGATCGTACCTGGATAAAGTCCCATAGGAATTTATACGAGTGGGTAATATTTGTATTGATCGTGTATCGATCCTAATTGGTAGATTTGTCTTTGTTTCTGTGGAAGACCTTTGGGTATAGAAGCTTGTAGAAACGTGTACTTCGTGTAGAGATTGAAGAATATTATAGTGACGCATTAGCTGTGGCTTTTCTTAGAATTATATCTGCGCGGATGAATAATCATTCGTACATAGTGGCTGTATTGGCGCCTCGTTATATTAGGTGGATTAAATTTTTAAATGACAAATCGCAGGTAGAACGGACTCCTGCATATCTCCTGAATTCCGATCGATCCTCGAGATAGTTATGCTAATCGGTCAGCACGGTAAGAAAATTAATTTAATTCTTTTTCTTTCACATATAAATATCCGTGCAAGAGTGAGGATCATACAAAGTGACTGTATGCAAAAACTGTGATCTTTGACAATGTGACATTTTGTTCTATAATTAAAAAATAAGGATCTTCAATTATTAATAATTTTTTGAAGGCTGAACTTCTATGTACGAAGTAACTTTTATCATAGGCCCACTGAATCCGATTTTCTTAGTTTATATCGTCATTGCTATCATTTGTGACACGTTCGTTTATATTTAATATTAAATTATTAATAAGAGAATACATGTTATTATTCTAAGAAACGTTTGACTCGTCATGCATTGAAACACTCATCCCATTGTTTACGTTATTGTAGGAGTAGAAAGGACTTGCGTTAGTGTATGCTATGATATTAATATGTAATAAATTTTCTTGCTGCAATTATTGTTACTCGACATTTCCAAGCTGTTGAAGGCTCTCAGTCTTGAGACTCGCCAGACAAGAACCGCAGCAACGTGAAACATAATACAAGTTGCACCAGCCAGCCCTGAGCTCAGTCATGCGAAGCAGCTAGCAGCCAAAGAACGCGACGCATGAATCAGATTACATCTTGCGTTCGCTGCTTATCTTTATTCTTCACTTTACTTCACTTCAGTTCACTTCGCTTCGCTTCAATGGAGTCCGAATAACGCGCTATAGCCAGTGATAATCTTGGGTCAATACCTATCGATTTTTGTTGATCGATTTTCTTATAATATTAAGAAACGTACAACGAAAATGTTGATGCAATAAAAAAAAATGAATTTCTATTATCATGAATTTTTTTTTAGTACGGTTAATTGAATGTATGAGACACCTGGAAGGACCTAAATTCGTTTGAATAATAATTTAAAAAATGTTTATTTCATTCCAAATAATTTTATATAGATTTCTTATACTTGATCGCACTTCACGTAAGAACCAAGTGTTAATGATTAATCTACGTTATTCGTTATCTGTACCACTGGTTTGTAAGAACACAGGAGCTTGGCCACTTTGCGCTACTTGAATAAGCTGTGGTTGCGCTTGTATAGGTGCTGCTTGAATTATAATTGGCTGGTTACTCCCGCCTTGTACTTGCATTCGTATCATTTGCAGTTGCTGTGGTGTTAGTTGAATCTAAAATGAATTATTGATATTTTGTCATTAGGCGTTCAATGTTTCAAAAAGTCAATGACACTCACTGGAATTTGTTGGATTTCTCCATTAGGTGTAACAATTTGTTGCACAATTTGTATTCCTCCAGTTTGAGAAGTTGGAGTTTGTTGAAGTTGAATAACTTGTTGACCACTATTTTGCTGCGGACTTTGTACTGTAACTGTTTGAGTAGTATTGGTGTTGGAAGTTTCCTGAAATGTAATCATAATAATATGAATTTTAATTAGTTTAAGTAAAAAAATATTTTACTTATTAATGTCATAGATAATAAATTGTTGTAATAAGTAATACATCAAGCTCACCTGTTCCACGGGACTACCAATATTAATAGTTTGAATTTGTCCTGTAGAAGGCTGTACAATTTGTATAGGTTGCGTGGTTGTACCATTATTTTGAACATTTTGATTAGCCGAAGCTTGCTGCTGTGCTAGTTGAAAATAGTAGTGTACTTGATCAGAATTCATAGATGTGCGAACTGTACTATCTGTCTGTGCTTTGCTCTGTTTCAATTCATCTCTAGGTACAATATCAATAAGAAAATCAAACTGATCATATTTTGTTATTGCCATAGCTATATCATTTCTTTGCAAAGTCCTTCTCTTATTATCTTCTGTATGAACCCAAGCTCTGAGCGTTAACTCGTGTATAAAAATTTCTGCAGCTTTTGAAAATAACATAGGTGCCTCGGCACTAATCATTTTCACCTCTTCATCTAATTTCATTATTTTTTTTATCCTTGCTAGTGGTAGAGATTGGGTTTTTAAATCCATCTATAAAAAGAATAATAAGATGATTGCTTTTAGCATAGATGTGACCAGTAAAATACTCTTACTGTGGTGATCTTCTTGATTTCTTCAGTAACTTTTGGCCAAAACTGAGCCAAAGCTTGTTGGGCCTCTGAGTTACCTGGTGATGCAATTTGAAGATCGCCATTTGAATCTCCTTCCACTTCGCTATCCTGATTACTGAATTGAAAATAATAACATAATTAGCAACAGGGTGTCTAACCTTACTGTAACGGTATCTCAGTATTTCTTGCAATTTTTACAAGAGAATGAAAAGTATTTCCTTAACAGTGCAGTTTAGATCAAGGAAAAGGATCTTTTAATGTTTGTCAAAGATCATTACGATTAAAAAAATTAAAATAAAATATTCTACTCTAGAAAAGGTAAACACAAGCAGTTATACTTACGCATTAACAAAGAACACGGACATCTTGCAGTCGTACTATTCACAGGAGTTTATGATATAAGTATTCAAATAAAGAAAAACATAGCGTTGCTTATAACTAGATAATATTGATAATCCGTTTAAAAAAAAGCTCAATATCTGACGGTGACGAGAATGGTTCTTGAGAAAATTGATAACTTTAGCGCCGGAAACTTCTCCGCCATCCGAGCGTCCTTACAAGCAATTTAGTTAACACTTAACCGCTAGATGGACTAAGGATTACATGATAAATTCTTTTTCTACAATATCAACTCAGTCTAATCCACCCCGTGGTAAATTATACTAAAAATTCCTATGGCAACTAATAAATAATTAAAGAACTAATATTTATTCAATCCATATTACATGGTCTAACAATATATTAATTGTGTACAGTCTTGAAGCTGCTCAATTTTTGAAAAATACTGTTGAGTACTTCTTTTGAAGTGAATGTACCAGAACCATTAGTTCTTATAATTCCGCCGAATTCGCGTATATAATAATCTAGTTCGGTCTCATTCGAATGATCCTTTGCCGCCATGTATTTATTAGTCAACTGCGCCAACTTCAACAAATCCGAGCTGAATGCTTCGTCCAGATCGAACAGTTCTAAAGCGGGTGGCGGAAGTTCTTGAAAATTCGGTGGAAATACCTACCGATAGAAATAATCAAATGAAAATAATGAACCGTTATATATTCGTGTATTATCGGGAATTGTTTTATATTCAAAGTAATTATGTGCACCCACCGATGCCTGTGTAGGAGGTAATGGCGTCTCGAAATGCGGAGCAATTAAACTGAGTGGTTCGTATTTAACACCTAAAACTTCATAAGCCTTTATACATGCTGGAACCATATTTAAATTAATAGAGTAGAAATGATGCTTGAATAATTTCGTATATTCTCGAGGTATGTCAATATTATCTAAGTCCTGCGTGCAGACTTTCGGATTGTCTGCTTGTTGCGTAGTATCAGGCACGAAATTATATTCCCAGTACTGAAAATTATTAATTGATTTTATACCAGTAAGAAATCTTATGTTTTCCCATCTGAAAACTCACGTCGACATCGTCCACTTGGACATCTTTAGTTACGGGTCCTTCCGAATCGAAAAATTCGAAGAGCATCTCTCGTAAGGAATCATTTTTTTCCTTTTCTATATATGCATCTGTTAAAATTCTTGATGAACCCAAAACGACGAGTTTACCCGCATTAGTTTTTGCGGAATAATATGCGCAAATTGGTCTGTTCGTTGGTATCGCGATTGATCCACTGGATAAAGCAACTACAGATGGTTGTACAACATTTAGGGTAGCACCGTGTGGGTAGAGGAATTTTAAGCCTCTGTAAAATAAATGTAATTAAAGTAAATTACAAAATTTTTTCATATTTTAAAACTTACATATACTCGTCACGATTTCTTACGAATATGGATTTATTTGATAATCCTTGAGAAATCAAAACTTCTTTGGGATGAAGGGTTTGACTGTAATTCATTCGTGCAACGCTATCTATGTGTACATAATTGATTAATTAATATTTGTCGATTATGACGGAGTTCATAATTAATGTTAATCCTTACCGTTATTTACCATTATTCCAAATTCCTCGAGTAAGAAATTAATATTCGTATTAAATTTATTCTCGCCGCCTTCCCCCAGCATAACGAGAACGTTACCACCCGAATTAATAAATGTTCTTATAGAATTCATTTCCAATTCTGTAAATTTACTTCGCGGTCCTGGTAGGACTAAGACTTTTCCATTAGTGAGTGACTCTTGCGAGAGCACGTCGTTGTTTCTGAAATATAATAATTAAAGCCAAACAAGATTTTGTTAGTAACGTAAAACGAGTAGTTAATACAAACTCGACAAATCGCCATTTCGGCTTTAATCTTCTCTGTAGTATTTTGAATTCCTCGTTAAGTCTTCTTTCATTTTTTGATGTATCAAAAATAATAATGTTAGAATTGCTATCGCTACCACTGTAAACCGAACTCATTTTATTTAATTCTATCCTGAAGTACACTATCTAGTCAAGCAACAGCGTAGAAATGCCATATAAAATGTCTAGTCGTTGCTCTTGGCAACCTTTGTCATATCAAATCTACAAAAATAGTTGGTCTCGTAGAACCAATCACTATGGACGTTTTCTTCCTTATGAATTTACGCGCCATCTAGTGGTTATGCTTTAATCTGTAACTATGGTAACCAGTTAACTGGTTATCTACAGCTGTGCAACCTGCTTCGGAATCTGAATGACAGTCCGTGTTACTGTCTGCTCCGTTTTTCGCTTTTGAATATTTTTTTGCGAGAAATGACTTCAATGACACAAGGAGATAATGAATTGAAGAGGTTGCTAAATAATCCAGCAAAAAATATAAATGAAGATGGATCCATGGCTCCACCGCTTTCGGTAAGCAACCTAATATGGTGTAAGAGAGGTTATCCTGGTGGTGTATGAAATGTTAAAATAATGTTTTTCATTAAAGACGAATGTGCCGAGGCCGAGCACGTCGCAAAGTGTTAATCCTCAATCAATGATGAATCCGATGATTCCTGCTTACAATAAGAAAGAAGTCATGCAACCTTGTTTACAGTAAGTTCAATTTCGGTGACAGGTAGTATAGTTTGGAATTATTTAATATTTAACTTGTTTTCTAGAAATATTGTATCAACCGTTAATTTGGGAACAGAACTGAAGCTTATGCATATCAATACTAGAACTAGAAATTCTGAATATAATCCTGCCAGGTTCACAGGGTTGATTATGCGAATCAGAAGTCCCAGAGCAACAGCGTTAATTTTTAGGTCTGGAAAATTGGTTTGTACTGGTGCAAAGTGCGAAGAGGATTCTTTTTTAGCTGCTAGAAAGTTTGCTAGGATTATTCAGAAATTAGGTTTTCCAGTAAGTGTCTTCCTACTTTGCTTTTGGAATGATAAACTTGGATAGATTGGATTTTATATTTTACAGGTAAAATTCATTAATTTTAAAATACAGAACATAGTTGCTACGTGTGATTTGAAATTTCCAATCAAATTGGAAAACTTGAATCATATGCATGGGCAGTTTTCCAGCTATGAACCAGAATTGTTTCCTGGTTTAATATACAGAATGGTTTTACCTAGGGTAGTCTTACTAATATTTGTCAATGGAAAAATAGTTTTAACAGGTAAGGCCATTTTTGTAAACAATTTTGCAGATAGATCTTTCAGCATGCTGTCACTATTAATATTACATTTCAGGGGCGAAAAATCGAAGCGAGTTACAAGACGCTATAACAAATATACATCCAATATTGAAGAGCTTTAGGAAACAGTGACAGTATTTCAGTTTTCTCTTAATGTTAAATAAGCTTCACTTAGCCATGTTTCGTATTAATTTTTGTATGTTACAATTTTTTAATAAATGCAGTATTATTTATGAAAAGGATAATCTCCATGACTATCACATGCAGTAACAGACTTTCAGATTATGGAAGTGTAATGATAAATAGGATAGCCGTTCTAAAATATGTATATATTTCAACCAGTTAAATAAAATTACATCAACATCAATATGTTATATAAAAATAAAATATAATTGATAAACAATAAAATATATACTTTTGATAATACAATATTCTCTGGACACATGGCATATCGTCATATGAAAATAAAGCCTGGATTACATTGATAAATTGTTTATGTTATAAATTTGAGTTTTCATTTTGTTTTTTGATATGGCAAGATGCTGAAAGGGAGAAAAAAATATCTTTACTTTCGCGGCAGAATATTTCCTCAGCATTATTTTAATGTTCAAGTAAAGAGATTTTGCGTTTATTAATATTTCTAGAACATATCTGATTCTCATTCAAACAGTTATCAATTATTTTTATTTAATCCCAACATTTAACAGCTTCATACGACGCCCTTATAACTTTTAGTGTATCTTCCTTGAGAATATTTGGCATATTTCAGGCATATTCTTAAATACCTTTCTTTTTTAACTTGGTGTCACTTTGGTCCAGGCTTGAAGGAACGATTCGTTAATATATAGCCCCATATATATACACACATATACAGTATTATTCACAGTTATTGTACCAGCTGATCTATCATAAGAATTGATAGAAAACATGAATAGCACTGTATATACATATGCCGCGTTACTGTATTATGTGACAAAGTTTCTTGAATGTTTAGTACCAATCTGAGAGCCATGTACTTTATATCCCATAAAAGATACACTACCATCAATTTTCTCTCCGCAAAGTATTAACGAAGGGTTTGAATAAAGATTTTCATTTAGACGAAGTTATTTATGATTTAGTAACCGACGTTTATCCCCTTTTTGGCTGCGATTGGTAATTTCTCACCCCGGAAGAATGGATTTTCCTCCTAAAACGAAAGAAAAAGTAAACGAAACATAAAATCCATATAATTTTAAATAATTTATATACAATAATTTTTTAATTTTCTGAAAATAGTAACTACCTGAAATTGTTCGACGATTTGATCGAAATCAGAGTTAGAGATGTGCATATTGGATAAAGCATTATTATTTTCAATTCCGTTAGAACAATCTACCATATGTTCAGTGTCACACATGCAGTCCTGGGCACTTTGAAAATCCCGACTGAAGGCTGCTGTGTTTTCGAAATTAACGATGCAATGATTTTCACCTGTTAAAAAAATCATGTGGTTATAACAATTAACTTTAGACAATTCAGTGGACAATTTCATCTATCAGACTTACTTGTGTATCCAATTGGGCAAGGATTTGGTGGTGTACAATATGCTGGAAGATTATTTTCAGTCTTCTCATCTTTAATACCCTTCAAACCACCAGGCTGTATTCTATGTCTGTCGTTACTAATCTCGCCATTTTGGAGTCTCTGATGACTCCAAAGAGAACTATGCTGAAGGTACTCTTGATCCCGAATGCTAGGATTCGGATTAGGTGTATCTATGCCATCATAATCCATTGGGAGTTCTGCTGGAATTTCCTTTGCTTTTTCATACTCATTAGATATGCGGGAACCATCTTGAAGTTCTAAATAGGAATCAGCCGCGTCTACTAATTCGTTACCCATCCGGTCGACCAGTTCACGAAACAGCATGTCCGTGAAAAAGTGTTCCTATTACAAAGAAATGAAATGATATTATTAGACATTGGTTATTATAAAATTCACTATAGGTCAATTACCTTCATAGGGGGCATATACACGGAACCATGAACCATGGCGACAGCTCCAAGTATTACTATAGCGCAAATCATTTTGAAAATCTTGATATTCACAGAAAGACCTATAATTAAAATTGAGATACGTTATAAAAAATTCGATACCATAAAATAGAAACTTACAATTACGTAATGTGTAATCAACAAGTAATCGATCTACCAGACAAACCCACATGAAATATACGTTACTATAAACCTGACAAAAAGTTTATTACTAATTAATATTGATACCACCAAATGTTAATATTTATTTCTAAAAAGGCGTTCGCTTCATTTATCAAGTGACAAGATACATAAATACAATTGGTTTAAAATTGAATTTTCAAACAATAATTCTGATAGATCATTTACATACGTTTAAATTTGGTTATAGATTTGTAGGCGTCTTAAGAAAATGTCCTCACCGTGTAATAATGGTTGGCTGACGACCAGCTGTAAGGAGGTTCTTGAAGAGGGCTCGTACGATTTCGTTTTCACGTCAGCCACACGCGACGTCTTCGTCGCACAGAAAAGCGCCATGACGGTCCCGATAGGTACCAAAGTATTGATCAAAGTTTTCATGCTACGTGGCCCCTCCGTCCTCTTCCCTCTTTTCCTCGAAGTCTCTTTCCTCTCAACCCACATAAACCGTAAACCAAGTTACTCTTAAAGGTCATTTCGTGGCCAAGCTTTCACGTGATGACGTCATTTATCACTTGATCAAGACCGATCTGTCAATCTGTTTCAAATCGGATCACTACTACATGATACATTCTCCACTTTATATCCACTTTTCAGCTCTCCTAAGGAAAATTTCTATTAGTATAAAAGAAATATTTTTTGGAAATCTTACCAAGTTACATTTTTACGAAGTATAACGAAGTTAGAACGAAACATGTACCCAGGTTGTTATAGGGTTGTTATCTTTGTTTAAGATAATACAGAATCGGCTGTCGAATAAATTTTGGTCAACCCTCATTTATTAGTAAAATAAACGAAGAATACCTTGATAAGGTAATTAGGTGGATGAGAACGGTTTAATCATTTCACATAAATTTATATCCCGTTAAAGATATTTGTCCCTTGACCTGAATTTCAACGAGGTCTTTCAATTCCTTGAATAATTGACTCGAGCACTAGCCCTTAGGAATCGGAGTAACGTGATAAAGAGATCAAGGATCGAATTCTCACTGTAGGATCCAAAATACCGGAACAGCAAGGGAAGAGTGACGACATCGACAAGGGTGTCTTTATTGCATCACGGTTTTTCGATCTTCCCACATAATTGCATCTCACAATCAGATATCCTGACGTCTGTCGTATTCTAGACTCAGTCAATCCATCTGCACGGTTACTAACGAGACATTGTGAACTGTAATTCCCGTCTTGGAGCCTGAAACATCAAGAAACCTGATAGAGTCATTACTATCCGCGTAAATCAGGACATCAAAGAGCTTCGCAATGACAGCATTAATGCTCAAGGTTATTTCTACCTTGGATACAGCAGTTAATCGAACAGAATAATTCTCCAAGTTGTACATATCGAATATCATAGTATGATAAAGTAACATAAGCAGAGACACAGAGTATTTGGTATGTCAGAATTGGTAGTTACTTGACAAAATCTATTCTACTATGTTTGATAGCGAAGGGGTATATTATGTAAGGTTAGATTATATGTCCCGATGGCAAACCAGATTTCAAACAGGGGATGAAATATCAAAGCAAACCATTTATACCGTAGTTAAACCGGCTGCGTCGTGCAATCAGACACTGTATTTACTCTACTTTACCGACGCAGCGCATACACCCCATACAGTACGAAACATTCAGATACGTTAAAAATGTTGGTCAAATGTAACAAGCAGATTGACATGTTTCAGCAATGTTTCTAAGATGTATCTGAATGTTTTGTGCTGTATGGGCTACTTTTCTTATTTATACTTAATTATTAATGTCTGGAAAGGGTATCAGGATAGTTAAGAATATATTATTGTGAATATTTTAATAAAAATTAATACTTAGGAATATTCATTGAATTTAGTATCCTTATGTAATCGTTCGAACTGACCAAGACCTTGAAAACTCATACAGTATGGCGTATAGTTTAAAGTGCGCAGATAAAAGGTGCCACGGGTCCTGAAAATGATATTTATAAATTCATTTAGAAATTATTAGTCCAATGAAAAAATTATATGCTACGAAGATATGACAGCAGTTAACCCAATATCGCTGGCGTCGCCCATAAGGGCATAGGAGGTCTTGTTGCATTCGTCTCGCAGAAAGTGCTTCCACGAATTGCACTGCAATGCTTTAAAGCCGGAAGGTCTGAGGACGGACTCGAAGTAATATACGGCTGCTCTACTATGGGAGCAGACGACTAGAATTCAAAGAGTGGAATAGTAAACAGTGTGAGGTTATGTCGTTGAATGTCTCCGCGTAAATGACAACCGGGCTCATTCTCAAGATGCAATGAGGGTTAGGATCGTATGGGACTTAATATTTAAAGTCAGGTATCAACTACTTTATCATGAACAAAGCTTTGAAGATTCCTTACCGTCGTAGCAGCCGGCTTGTTGGAATCCGCCATTAGGGTAAAAGTCGGCGTGTCCAATGCGACTTCTGATGCCGAGGATTCCTGCACACGTGTGAATTATGTCGACGTACACCGCGTCGCTCTGGTGTAAACGATTCGTGGAATCCGTAGCAATGAACATCGGTAACGCAGGATCTAGACCTATGGGAATTCGCCGATAGAGGCCGACGTTTATGTATCAGGTAACTCGATTTTTAGAATACTCTATTGGGATTGTAAGTATATATAAGCGATTCGCATTGGCTAATGCTTTCTGACCGTGAGTCCTTAATTAATAACTTTATGTCCATGGCGCAAACTGTCACAGCAAACATTAATCATCAACAATCACCATACTCTATGGTATCTAATAGTAATCAGGTTACCGGTAATTCGTTTCACCACACCGAGCTTCATGTTCTTCCCGGCAAAGCCAGCAACGTGAGCGCCTAGACTGAACCCGATAATGTGTATTGAGGTTGGGGATACTCCGGACAGTATCAGTTGATCCAAAAGTCTTCCAATCATGACTCCCACCTTCGAGACGGCTTTAGCTGCGTGCACGTAACACGTGCTGTTTGTCAAGAGTCCCCAGTCTACGAGGATGACGTTATATTCGCCTCTTTCTAAATAACCTAAAAATATAATGCATCGTAATTAATTGACGTCCTATACGTCTGCTCCAGGGACACTGCGTATTCTCGAAATAGACGTATTCGCTAGTCAGCTTGTCCTTTCTCATAGTAAGGCTAGTCTGCGTGGGACGTACGAGGCGAATACTCCTATTGGGGGTAGGTATGCAACGTAGGCGCTAGGGGTTGTTACGCTCCAACTCGGCGTCAGGAGTATTGATCCTGGAGCAGTGAAGCTCTCGCCACTATCTGAATGGGGTACCCGTCTCACCCCAGGCCCCGGAAATGGGGTGTCTCTCGGTCTCCCTTCCTTTACTCCCTTTTACATCCTTCCCTCCCACCTTGCTTGATATATACAGGCCTCTCCAGCTCTTTCCCTTCGCCACTGAACGCCACCCCTTTCCAGGCCAAACCACCCACGCACTTAACGTAAAACACATTAGCATGTTTGTCGGACCCTGAATTTTGCTGATGCAACGAGTTGTTGCCGTAATTCGGTTTCGTAACCTGGGGAAAATTTTCGAATTTCTTTGTTTGAATTTCATTCCTACCGTTTTTTATATCCATCATCTTTGTGTTTGACAAAGTCTCAGAATAACCATGGATGAGGATCTTGGTTTCTGCTTTGGGTACAAAGTATCGGGAATGGATTATGGCGTTTTTATTTAACGGCAGAAACGAGTCTTTTCGACGTCTTATTATTTTTGTACGCAAAGCTTCAACTTCCTTTTCGAAATTTAAAATCAGTAATTCTGGATGGTTACGATTTTTTCTCGTGTACAGTCTAAAGAATACGTTGTGCTCGTTAGGGGTTACGTTCTCGTGTTTTACGGTTATGCAGTGCCACATTTTTGAGACGTCGTTCATCATTTTTAATATCAACGAATTATTGTTTATTGTTGAACATTCTGTTGGGTAGATACAATTTATCATTTGGAAATTAATCATCGTAGCTGTGAAAGAATATTTGGGTATGGTTGAGTCAGTAACTACAGTTATTATAAATGAGGGATGTACCTGGAGGCTTTTGTAATAACGTTGTTAATAGAGCCAAGTAAATAATTTGGCGAAAACTCATTTTTGATAATGTCTAAGTTTTATTTATTTGCAAGATTTTCATGAAATTTTTTTATAACATCACTGAGCTCACAGGGCATCGGTATTCTGCGACTTTAAGAATATCCCAGAGACTACTAGAACTTTGACCTAAAATGAAGAATTTTTCTAGTCGATTAATCGATTTGTTCTTATAAAATCGATTCTCATCGTCCTACGAATTATCGACTGTGCAGAAAGTCCGTGAAAGCGAGTCTAAAATCAACATATTTCAATCAATACGAAATTCTCCGAGATACTACATATACTGATACTTAAATTAAAGCATGACGGAGGTTCAGGAATGGGTGGAAATAAAAAATACAACAAATATCCAGGTAATAAAAAATGATGTATAATCTACTCGATACCTAACCTTTTTTACCAGCTTATTTAATTCGCCGTAACGAGAACACAGTGTATTAGAAATATTGGCAACTTTAATAAGAGATTTTTTTATATTGTCAGCATTGGCTCTGTCTGTATTGACAATAGAGGACAAAACCGATGTATCATCCTGTGGAATCTAGCACTTCCACCCCGTCAACTTCGATCGACGAGCCGTCGATTTAGCTAATTTTCACCCCTGTTTCGTTTCTCCACATAGGATAATTGCCAGGGCAATTTTTCCTCGATCATCGGACACCCCAAAATGTGATTTCCGACTTTATATTTTGTCCTGACAGAATCGCAGTTTCAACCGCATATCTGAGGGATTCGACTTTGAAAAATGCAGTCCTTACATTGACAAGATTAAAAGTCTGTTCGTGCCCAGCTTAGAGAACAGGATTTACTCTGGCCTCGAGGAGTTTGTCTACACAGATAATGCAAGTCCAGGATCTGAATTTTCTTATTTGAAAAAGTGTATAAACTTAGCCACCAGTTGGAGCGGTCCGTTGGATGCACTTTGCGAGAGGTACAAGGATGTCCATGTATTGGAAGAGGCCACGAAGCGTTTCCTCAATTATGGAATCAAGGACGGCCTCATCACTTCCTTCGTCAACTCTATAGTTCTGAACAACAGGGTGAATAGGATTTGTCGTGAATTAGATTCTCTTCACGTAGAGAAAAATTTGCTGAGCTATGCAAACGTATGGAATTTTATTACCGAGAAAGATTATTGGATCGGTCCTGATTACATAACGTGAGTTATTAAAAATGATTTTCTTTATTTTTTTTTTAATTACCATTGAAGAGTTTTTAAATAAATTTATATTTTTTATAGATCTACTAATTCACCGGTCACGGATGTTCCTGTTAAGGATCTTGGTAGCGACCTGAATGTTGAGACTGGGTCTGGTATGGCTGATACGAGACAAGAAGAACGAAGAGCTCCGAAGAGATCAGCTACTTATGAGAATTCAAGTAACTTGAAACTGGAACACGAGGATGAGGATTCACTTAATTACTTCGAGGTTAATGAAGATCTGTTATCGTCTCTAAAGGACGGATCTAATGTCTTCAGCGGACTTTCTCTTGAGCAGAGATACAGGAGAAGAAGCAACATCTGTACAAGATCCTCATGCCCAGGGTATAGGGCAAAACATCCAAAGGTCGACTGGAAAAATGAGAGCTTGAAGTTGCAGATTATGCGAATGTACTCCAAGAATTGCAAAAGAATGACATTTCCAAAATCAAAGAGATCTTGTCGTCTGGCTTTACCGTGTAAATACGAAGATCTTCTTTGTCAAATTATCAAAGAAGATTTGTCATTGTCTATCTTCGATTTTTCTATGGCAAGACAAAAATTTGAAGATGGTATTTATAACGTTACCTCTTGTCTCAATAATGTAATCAGTAGAGTTGATGGTAGCAATATCAAAGAGCTTTGCTTATTTTGTGAAATTCGGCAGGATTATATAAAATTCAAATTGAAACCACGAGATACTAGAAGGACTAATGTCTGTTTGTTTGTCGCTAGAGTGGCTACTTACAAAAAATTAACTAAAAGGACTCGCACCAGGGATAACAAGAAGATCATACCAGTTCAGGATATGAAGACTGAAGCTACCGAGATCAGAGAAGATTTTACGTGTACCGAACAGGAAACTGATAATTTGTTGAAATACGATCTTTCGGAAGCTGAACTCGTGGAATGTGACTCGCACTGTACATGTCCTTCAAACGATCCCCTATTGTCTGAGCCTTTGGATGAGATCCTGCCTAAGGAACAGATGCTTTTTATCAGGGATGAAGAGGAGGATTCGTTTGGGTCTACAGTCCAGGATACTTCGAACTTGAGATCCTTGGACGAAAATGGAACTCAGAATTATTTAAGATCAACATCCGCTCAGACATTGGTCCCAGAAATGTCCACTAAAGGCATCAACATTGATTTGGTACCAACGGAGTCTGCTATCTCTTTGGAGTCTAATATCACTAGGATAATATCATTCACCGGTCCTCCTGATCTCAGGATCGTCAAAGATTCCATGGATTCTTTAGAAATGTCTCACCAGGAAATTAAAAGTAGGAAAGTAAAGAGTTTTGACTCCTTGGACAGATCAATAATACACCAGAAACCATTCGAGGATATAACGATTCGTACATCATCAATTAATCCGGAAGGATTTGGTGATTCAAGACAGACATTAAATTCTCATGAATTTTATGTTGACAATAGAAATGTAATACAAGGGAATTCTGAATGTAAGAAATCTCACGTTGGTATGCGACTGGAAATTTCTCAATCAAAAATTTCATTTATTAATAAGGATATTTCAAAGTCGCATCTAAATAGAATTGCCTCTAATTCATCTAATCTAGAGAAAAATGCTAGACGCAAGTCTGGTCAAAAATCTAATCATACTAAAAATGATCTTTCCAAATCTCATGATACCAAAATCAGAAATGAAAGAGTATCTAACAGTAAGACACAATTAAAAAGTAACAGTACTACGATTGAAAAATTCATCAACACTTCAAGTTTCCGCAACGCTTTCTCATCAAGATCAATCGACAAGATCAAACAGCTGATCAGAACAAAAATATGTCGGAGATTATTAGAACGCGACAAGTCTACAAACACCTCGAAGACTGTGTTTTCGAATGATAAAAATTGCAGAAGTACTTCCGGCGGAAGGACCAGTCAATCATCTAATACGAAGAATCATTCGAAATCTCAAAAATCTTCATCAACATCGTACGATAAAAGTTGCCGTAATATTTACTTCAACCAGCTGCCAGGTTACTCTTCACGATTGGCAGCTGGTAGTGACCATTTGGCACCTACCAATGAGAAAGATCAAGTTAAAAACCAATCGATAAGAAAATTGAAACGGAGCAAAAATGTGACAGTTTTTGAAAATAATATCAACAAGAAGAACTATTCCAGACAGACAAGATTCGAGCGTCCAAATTACTCAAGTCATTGCAGTTGTTATTATTGTCAAGAACGCAATTGTGATAGAAACGATAGTTTCAATTTTAATTGTCATTCCGAGTACAACCAAAAATTCCCTAGCATATATACGTCATCGAGACAAGTTCTTTTATCACAGGATACGAATGATCCCTGGTATATTAGGGATGGATCCTTCGAGGGTTACTACCATTATGGCTACGGGGTGCCGTATTATCCACTGAATTTCTTTTGTCGAGGTCATAATAAAGAAAACGAGACTAGTAGATTTACAGTTGAAAGGAATGGAACTGAAACGGATGCGAATTCCTGTCAAGGAACAGAACATCGATCGTACCTTGAAAGCTATGGGGATATACGCGATTCTCATTATTGTCATCGACTGGAACATTTTGACGGAAGTTATAAGAAAATGAAAAATGCTTGGAAATTAGAGAGTCCAAGTAGCAAACATGACTTGGATGATTTGGAACGAAATTTTAAAATACAACTGTCACAATACTTGAGGCTGTGCAGGAACGTCAAGTATTCATTATTAAAACGGTATAAACCTGATGATATTTATGAAGTCAGCAGTACATCAATTCCATGCAGAGACAAACAATAAAGCAGTCTTAAAATTTTGTTTCAATAAGAAATGTATTTTTCTCAGTATTAAGAAACTTCATAACACTAATATCCAAATTCTATACAGTCGCTATAATTCTCATAAAATACAAACATCCAGTGAACAGGTTATAATGATTTATAAAAACCAAATAAAAACTGTAAATAAATGTAAGTACAAAATATTTAGTAAAATAAACGGAGCTCGTGCACCGAGTCAATTAGTGTCACTTGAGTTCCACGTGACTTGAACTGACCATTCCGTCCTCTGGGTGTATTCAGGTTTGACAGACGTCATGACAGGCTCAATGTGCAATAGGTTGAGACTTCATCTGGCTAACGTCCAATATTGAATATTAATTTGAGAAGTCCTCTCTTATGATTGCAAAATATTCATGAGTCTTTTTATATATAAGGGTGTCTCTCGATACACAATAGAGAACGAACCCTCTATCATTTGCAGTGCCCATTACGAAATATCACCCCTCGTATCGTATCGTCGTTACACGACGTCATGGGCAATATTGCACCCCCTTAAGTATGAAGACTTAATTTCCAAATAGATTTAATTAAAACAAGTTGTCAAATGAATCCGTCTCGATTCAAAGTAAAAGGTTCGAGCGATTTGGCAAATACAATTTTACGTATGACTTGATATCTTAATATCCTATAGTTTGTATATACAAAATAGCAGTACTACCCTTAGGACGGATTATCATAGTAGTTCCTTAAGCGAAGGATTCGCTGGATTTCGTGGGTGTCCCTTATGGTTAAGTATTCAGAAAGGCTTTGAATTAAATTGTGGTAATAAGGGGTGGTTAGGGTTGTTTTTGAAGGCACTCATTTTTTCGTGTGTCGTAAAGGAATTTTATTCGTGATGTAATCAACGTGATGAATCTGTAACGAAGGGGTTGTTTTTTTGAACAGTATTTTCCAGCTTCTTTTTCATACACTTGAGACGCACTTATTGCACTGGAGGGGTGGTAACTGGAATAGGGAAATACGAGATATTTGGGGCAAAGCAGGACCGAAGTGGAGATAAGGTATTATACCAACCATTGAGCACAGCAGCATCCAAGGCAGATCGATATTTCCTGGCAACCGCTGAGGGTGCCTACCCCTGCTGACTCTGTGTTTGTAACAATGCGAGTTAGCTTCTGAAATCTAACGATGGAATCGAACAATCCTTACTAGTCGTACACTGATAAGGGTTGCCTAATAGTGATAATTTTTATTTGGACTATATAACATATTATTCTCAGGGGGCTGTTTAAGATTTATAACGTATTACCTAAGAAGGGTAGGTTTTCATAAAATGGTCTTTACACCATACCCATATAATATCGATATAAAAAACGCATAATAATAATAATTGATAATAATTGATAAATCACTTTTTGTTCATTACCATTTTTTTCTTAGCTCAGGGGGTGAGTATACATATAGCTTTGATGATTTTAATTGAAATTGATAATTATATTTTGAAAAATCAAGTAATAACGTTATATAATGATGCATTTTTTAATAGCACAACCTCCCTCTGATATATATAATAATTATTATAGGGATGCTGTGTAAGAAGGGTGAGTTCGGTAAGAATTTTCGAGCGGGTATTTTTCATTCCTAATAGGACGTAGTTTTTGTAATACCTATACTATGTTAAGAGAAAAAAAACAGCCTTACAGCCCCTAGTTGCTTCCCTTAGACTAGTAAATCTCGGCCATTTTCTATCTATTCGATACCACACCAGCTTCTCGATGCTATGAAACAGCCGTTTACATTGAAAAGCTCAATTCTTATTCAACCCAGCAAGGCATAATCGATGAAATCAATCTCAGCGACATTTTGAAACGTGACCTCCTTCACCACGATATGATGCTTTCCGTTGTAATTTAAAGAACTGTCAAATCTTGACACCTGTCAAACTTCGATATGACAATCAATTGACAGTGACAAGATAGTATTTGAATCTTAAAAATATACGAAAATCTTAAGCGAATTACGTACCAAATAATATATATGAAATATTATGTACGTTTCTGTAATAAAAAAAAAAAAAATAATATCCAACCCCCTCAATTCTTCGATTTAAGTTCAACATGGGGATATATTGTTTTCTGTATATATTCGTGTTACTGTTATTGCAATTGTCACTGTTATAGCAAATACGTACCAGCTCCTGAAGCTCCGCCCATTCCACCCTCAATTGAGGTTAACTCTTCTACGATTGGTCAGTGATATCGATGCGCAGAGTTATTCCGCCAATCACAGCGAGGCTTGGACTTGCGCTGGCGCCCAGCTCCGAATGCGACTTTACGAACCCAACAACGTTCCGACGTCCCGACGTCGACGACGTTCTTCGTCGCGTACCCCGCGCTTTCGAACCCAATCCGCTCGTATCCCTATCTGGACTTAATTATTGGTGAGTGAATAATTTTTTTTTTTTTTTGAATTATTGGAATTCGTTTAAACGCATTCAAAATAACGGACAGTGGGTCCACCGTTTTTTGTATTATTTTGCAAAACGATAAAACCGTGGATATAACCGTGGGATAAAATTATACTGGAATTTGACGTTACTGATCTCTGCGGATAAAAATTTTCCAATTTTTTCAAAAGCTTTGATCAATGTGGAAGTTTTGTGCAGTTTTTCTTGGTTATCGTTCGTGTGCACTCGGCTGTGTATCCAGTGCGACCTGCTTTTTTTGGATTTTGGGTCGGACCTTGATCGATCCAACTTTTTGTGCGGTTCTTTATGTGGATGAATGAATTTATTGGCTGGGCCGAGCTTCGGCACAATATCAATATGACGAATTTTCATTTGTGCTTTTTCCAAATTCAAAATACAATAATAATGTTCTTGATTCGTCAAAAATTTGTCTGCTCGTGGAACATCGCAAATTCCCGTATTAAATTGTCTCAAATATATCAAAAAATCAATTAAGATACGATACAAGATTTCAAGGTAGACATTTGTTCTATTTGTACATCGTGTTTGTATTTGTCGAGAAAATCAAAAAATTGTAATAAAGTCGAAGAACCGTTCATACAATCATTTTATAAAGCAAATGAAATAATGGCATTCGTAAAACACGGTTATATCTGACAACCCGTTTATTTGTACATCAAAGAAGAAAAAAACTTTTTATTCTAAAAAATTGTATTAAAAAACAGTAAAGACAAGAATATTGAATTATCGTTAAACGAAGGGAAAAAAAAAATAAAAAGATCAACGACCATTAACGATCTAATATCTTAATGCACTAAATTTCCACCCCAACGGCTCAACGGTGTCCATTAACTTGATTCAGCAACCCCCTGTAACTCCCTAGATCCACCCTCGATTTGTTAACACGTGCTGTACATTTTCTGCCTTTTCTTCGACACGTGCTATTTTAATATCCCCTGGAAATATCAAATTGCGTGTCTAACGCTTTACGCTCAAACCCCGAAAAAGTGAATTTATTTATAAATAACTAAATTTGTATAAGAATCTATAAAAATATAAATTCTCACACGTATCACATGTTGACGTTAATACTTACAAAATTTTATCGATCCGATTTACGTTATTACGTATTACAATTTTTCACTCGGATAATTCACGTCTTGTACGCAGAACTCCTATCGAATAATCGATTGACCTCGCATTGAATTCATCCCCATGCACGTTTCTTTATCTACGTGCAAAAAAGTACATAAAAAAAAAGAAACAATATCCCTGAAAAGGGAGAGAAAAAAAAGTGATCCAATACTTTGAAAGTTGAAGACGGCAGACGACAGGATATGAACCTCCCTTTTCAACCCCTAAAGATTTTCCCTCGAGAGTTCACGGATTAAGGGTAGAGAGGCCGCCACTCCAAATAAACACTGCTACCCTGCTCTCACCCTAGTATACTACCGTCACAGTAGGTTTTAGGGGGATGTATAGGATTCGAACTGGTTTTCTCCCGGTGTGTCGGCGATATCGGAAAAATAGCCTTGGCAGTTTTCTTCTCGGCAGTTACTACCCTTATTTCGTTCGTAAAAAAAGGTGGAGGATTACTTGTCGTCCTTCGTAGGTTAACGATCGGTTTCTTGTAGAGGAAGAAAAAAATACGTGAATCCTTAATGATTTGAGATGCTGTGTGACTGTATCGTTGCAATCATTAGTAATACAGAGGGTGGAACTTTCAGGGGCTGCAAAATAACAGCAACCATAGAAACCCTAAAGCAACCCCAATAATTGGAAAATGTCCAGATTCGCGACGGCGGGTCTTGTGGCTTTTGATTCCATCAAGTCGAAAGCCTCCCAGAAGCTAGCGGGGTAAGTTATGCGGATACATTAATACTTCCGCGAGGAGGATTGTGGTTTTCATTATAATGAAGGTATCGTGCAATGTTACGTATGAAATTATATAAGAATCTTTTCAAATTTATCATTCTAGACTCAAACGAAGCAATACGGGTTACGAAGAATTTGAATTGCCTCATAATGAAGGAATTAAAGATAACAAGGGATTCGAAGATGAGAGAGGGTACAGTACGCAAAGTTCATTCGATTCGCTTCCAGAACTGCAAAGACCTCCGTTACGTCACATCGACACTTATTGCAAGCCTGAGTGTCCATGTCTGTCAAAAAGATACACCATTGCAGTGCTGGCTTGCTTAGGTTAGAAAACGATTGCTTGATCTTAAAAAATATTGAAATTAGTATTTTTAGTAGAAAAATTAAAAAATATTATTATAGGGTTCGTCATTTCATTTGGAATGAGGTGCAACATGGGTATGGCAATGTTGTCAATGCAAAATACGACAGATGCTGATAATGTTAAATTCAATTGGACGATCACCACGGAAAGTGCCCTTGGCTCGTCATTTTTTTGGGGATACCTGGTTACCCAGGTACCAGGTGGTTTCCTGGCATCCTTATATCCTGCGAACAAGATATTCGGTACAGCCATAGCGATTTCATGCTTTCTCAGTCTCTTAGTACCTGGAGCCATGAACATCAGTCCAAAACTAGTCATATGCGTCCAAGTCTGCAAAGGTCTAGCCGAGGTAAATGAATGATTCGATAATAATTATGAACTATGAAAATGACTATTTTTGTCTAATCAGGGTGTGACGTATCCCGCGTGTCACGGTATCTGGAAATACTGGGCACCACCTCTGGAAAGATCACGACTGGCAACACTCGCATTTTGTGGGTCATATGCAGCTGTCGTTATAGGAATGCCTCTTTCTGGTTGTCTCAGTCATTGGTTCGGCTGGTCTGCGTCATTTTATTTCTACGGTAAGCCCAATAGTGATTTGAATGATTTGATCTTCCTGGAACTAATTGCGTTATGTAATTCATTTAGGAGTTTGTGGTCTCATCTGGTATGGATTTTGGCTTTGGTTGACATTCGAAAAGCCATCAAAACACCCGTGCATTTCCGTTCGAGAGTTGAGATACATCGAAGACTCTCTTGGACAAGGTCAGGCCCAGATGGCTATGCCAACTTTTGCAACTACACCCTGGCGCAAGTTCCTCACGTCCATGCCAGTCTACGCAATTATTGTCGCTAACTTTTGCCGTTCATGGAATTTCTATTTGTTGGTACTTTATCAACCTAGATTCATGCACGAATCATTTGACATGCCACTCGTCGAGGTACAAAGATGGTTTATGTAATTTAAAAAAATTTTATTCATATAGAAATATCTAACCAGATCATTACAGACAGGTGTCATTGGATCGTTACCACACTTGCTAATGACCACTATTGTACCATGTGGTGGACTGTTAGCTGATTACCTGAGGAAACGTGGTATCTTGTCAACTACCAACGTTAGAAAGCTTTTCAATTGTGGTGGATTTGGAATGGAGGCTATATTCTTCCTGGTCGTAGCCAACGCTACTATGCATAAGAATGGAACAGCTGCCACAGTCGCATTAGCTATCGGTGTAGCTTGCAGTGGTTTTGCCATTTCCGGTTTCAATGTTAACCACTTGGATATCGCACCAAAATATGCCAGTATCCTGATGGGCATGTCTAATGGAATTGGGACCATTGCTGGAGTTCTTGTACCTTTCATCGTGGAGTACATTACGAAGAACAAGGTACTAGTTGAACATTTTTATTTCACGATTCAATCATTCCTAACCACACACGTGCGAATGCTCTTATGATATCCGTTATAATTGAAACAGGATGTATACAGCTGGAGAAATGTTTTCGTCATGGCGGCTTGTGTCCATTTCTTTGGCGTCACCTTCTACGCAATATTTTGTTCCGGCGAGCTGCAACCATGGGCTGATTCTAGCTTGGAAGAACAAAAAAGTTGGAACCCTCTTGATTACCTGGGTCAAACCAAACCTCCAGTTCCACCACCGCCAATGACTGCTCAGTCCGAATTCATTGTAAGTCTCGTCTCGCCTTTATTCAATTTTGATTTTCAATGTTTTTTACACCTCTTGAAAATCTATTTGTTCTTACAGAAGCAACCGTCACTTGGAGGAAATGTCAATGACCAGAATGATTACCCACAATCCGCAGATAATTATCAACAATCTCAGCAAGATAAAGGCCAGATAATTAATTATGGATCCATGGAGAACAATTCTAATAATGCATTCCACTCGACGAATCCATTTGCGAGCGACATCAATGCTTCTTTAGTTCAGCCCCCAGCAGGGGACGACTATGCGTATGACGTCACGCAGAATCTGCAATGAGATTAAATTAGATCACCAGATCGTTAGATCCGATTTAGCAAGGTAAGTGGTACCAGCTCCATTATCGTACAAGATCAAAACGGACCATCACGTATTTGGATACTCTACTGGGTTACCTTTTGAAAATATTTTCGCGAAGCACCTTCGATTATACAATTTTCTATCAGTTTTCAATTGATTTTCTATATAGTGTATATATACTAATATTTTACAGTAGAGTTCCAAGAGACTGAGCGACAGGTAAAGATAAATGACAAAAAATCTCAATAATTTTGATTCCGTTATCTTGCACGATTCTGGAGATCGTTTCTCTCTATACGACAATAATACCTAAGAGAGCAGGAAATAGTGCCGGATCTCTCTATAAGGAATAATGAGACCAGTAGTGTAATGAACGCGATACGCACTCTAATTGTTATGTGGGAACTAACAACAATTGGTTCCCATGTCATTGATTACAATTAATTGGTAATATTTTTATACATGGAATTAACGTAATTAGTCTGCACGGGGAATAATTAGAGACCAGGATGTAAAGCTATCGACTATAAGCAGAACGCAATTGCGTCAAAGCGAATTTCTCTGAAACAGCATAACTTTCTCCGTGCAGCGTTAATTATGCATTTCTCTGCTTTTTGCACTTTCACATTCCAGAAAAGTCAAAGCCGGGAGTGTCGTTCCCTTTTTGAATCAGGTAACTAAAGTCGTACGATAAAACAAATGACAATAACGAGATATCTCGTACGATCATTCACTTGCATAAACGAACGATCGGCAATCCTATGAGAAACGATACGAAAATTATTTTTCTTTTGAAAAAAAGAAAAAAAAAAAGTTACGATAATAAGAAAAGCAAAGTAATACCTACGTATTAATTCTGAAAGTAATAACGGGTCGTTATTGAGAATAAATTTCGAAAACGCTCGAGACAATAATAATAATAATAATTAAGTCAATCCAGATTACACTGGATAGTTGCGAGTGATTTGCGCTACTCGCTGTCCACTCGGCGCCATTGGCTGAGACTTTTAGGTATCCTTTTGTCATAAAGAAGGAATCGACGAATCGGATCGCAACGTTAGAAGGAACATAGCAATAAAGGATATGTTTGAAAGAAGAAAAAAGAGAAGCAAAAAGAAATAATACAATTGGTCGTTAGATGAGAGAACGAAAAAAGAAAAGAAAAGAAAAAAAAAGGAAATAGGCGTGAATACTGGAAAAGTACAAGTCGGTAAAGAAAACATTGAAAATCGTGACTATCGGTACGGCAGTCTAATTCGAACGATGATAAAGAAAAACGAAAATCAGTGAAAGTATAAGAATATATAAGTATGAGTAATTCAATGTGATTCGTAATAACGTGCGCGCGCATCGACGCTTGGGCGCGGGATAATTTGAAACGCGCCAGAAGGTCCAGAGGAAAGCGCGTGAAGCGAGGAAGCTACTTGGACACGAAAGTGATACAAAGAAAAAAAAAAACGTAATGAAAGTATTATAATAGTATTGTAAGTGTAAAGCCTATTCGATGAAAGTAAAATCAGAGTTATCGAGATTAAGTATGAACTTTAGAAGACGATATACATACATATAACTATAATCTTCAAATAACGTTGCGTGCCTCGTTGCATCGCTTGACAATATTGAAAGAGTCCTAGAAATTTCGTGAAAAAAAGAAGCAACTGCTTTCAGGCATCTAAGACGCCAACGACTGGCACAGATTTTTCGCGATAAAGTAACATCGCGCAATTGCGATTCGGTAAGAGAATTTCGAAATTCGTGACGGATTATTTATTATGTAAATTATCGTGCAGCTACCATTTACGTTGATGCTCGAGAGTCACGAAAAATTTAGTCAATTTACGAGAGACCTTTTAAACGGGTGGAGGAAGGTAGAAGGGAAGTACGATAGATAGAGAGAGAGAGAGAGAGAGAGAGAGAGAATTAGCAAACGATTATTATTATAAAATCTATATAACGAGATTCTTAATATATATATTAGAGATACATAAATGATTTAATATATATATATATATGTGTACATATACATATATCTATTATTATTAATACACGTGGTTGTCAATGTCAAACTCACGCATTCAATCTATCGTGTTGTATACTACGTACACGCGTAGCCAGTATTAAATGACTAATTGACGCGTGACAATATATTGTGATTAGAGAAATTGAGCGTTGTTGCTTGCCAGAAATTGATCGTTGAAATCGAACGTGCGATAATATTGCGCGACGAGGAATCTTTTCATTTCTTTTGAAAATTAAGGTAAGGATCGCGAAAGAATTTTGAATTTCTCATAACCGGCGAAAATTAATCGCGAAAATCTCGTCTTTAATATATAATGATTAAGGCCGACAATAATGTTTAGCCGAAACGGTGTACTAGCTATATTACTATTACACGTGTTGAATTCGGTAATTGCAATATTTTATTGACGTACGTACCTATTATCGTGAGCAATGATCCAGATTGTTTAAAAGTCGTATATTTTCATGAAAAACAAAAGAAAATCCAAGTCACTTTGCTTTAATCGTGATACAGTTGATTATTTATTGGGGGGGGGTATATACTTTATGTGTCGACTATTAATATTTAATGCTGTTATTGTCATTATTGTTTATTGCTAGTTTTATTATTTTGTTGTCTATTTATAATATGTTATCGGTACGTTGTTACGAATTGCAGGCAATATTCGACAGGCATTTCAAGGCGAGTCATGATTACGTATTAACGTGAGAAACGTATAATCCAATCGCAGTAAATTCTTATGGAATAATACTATTGTATTTTTTTATATGACGTAACAGATCCAGGTACATTGACAGATAAGATTTTGTAATTTATCGTTTTTTTTTTTATTTTTCGTTATTTGGTTAATTCGACGCCATTGTGACTCGTCTTTATACGTACAGGATAAATATTACGCAAAGGGTATATATTTATTATTATATTGAAGTAGTGACTGGCCTAATGTTATTATTCACGGACAAACCAAAATGGATCGAACTCGAGATGTTCTATTGATTATATACTCATTATACAGATATCTAGGCTAAGTTCTAATGCTGTTCGAACAATAACATTGATGTATTCGTAATAAGTAGAATAATAATTTACGACAATAAAAAAATGTCTGCGGGGTGTGACGGAAGACGAGGAACGCGGTCTGCAAAATTTTTTTGTGAAAATCGCGTAAACGAGATATATGCTCAACAATAATTACACGCAATCCGTTCCTTGCGTTTAATAAGACACCCCCGTATAACATAATTATTATTAGCTTTATAGTACGAGAATTTTATGCGCGCGCAGATTAGACATTTAGGCTACTTAGGGAGTTACGAGTCGAGAGCAGATATTGTAATTTTTTTTTGTCGTTTTTAGAGCTATTTTTTTTATATTATATTATGTACATACTATGTATTTCATTATGTATACTATGATGGTATTTACATATTTTTGATGCACGGGCAAGTTTCGAAGGAAACGCATGGTTGTGGAACTTTTAAAGTATTTATGTATGTTACTTGTATGCTAGGGTACTTTGGATTTTTTTTTTTTTATATTTAGAGACAAATAGATGCAGGCGCTTTTTGTAGGTAGAAAGTGCGATGCTTTTCGAATCTTTTTCATTTTCAAATTTGAAATTACAACAAGTGCTTGTATCGTGATCTATGAGGAATATTATCGTCTTTTGAAAAGGATCTATTAAAATTGTATTGCTGGAACGTACTGCGGGTCTCGAAAATAATTGTGGGAAACGCGGGAAATTCAAAAAAATGTTGGCTTGCGATACTCGTGCGCGAATTAAGTAATTTGAATCGAATAAAGTGTTGATGTTACGCCGTATATAGTAAGCAGAATTTTTCATCGATCAATCAATATTTTATTGTTGGATTTGAAAATTAATATCGAAGTGTCTAGTATAATTAAACGTCAAATAATTTTTTTTTTATTATCACTGTAGAGATAGCAACTTTCAAAAGAAATTCTTTCCGGGACAATATTTCGACTTATGGAACGATAGGTTGGAAATTTCGAAAATTGTCATTTATATGATTTTGTCAAATTTCATTTTCACCGTACGCGCTACTTGATCATTTGTAATATTCAGTTTTCAATATTTAATATACGACTCTCTGTGTCCCGCGACGAATTTCGGGAAACGATGAATTTTTTTTTGTTTCAAATCTTTCGGTAAAATTATACTTTCACCATCTAACGATAATAAAAATTCGCAATGGAAGAAAGTATTTACTATATTAAACGAACCATTTTCGAAAATATATATCTCATATACATATATCGATCGGTATGTATATATTATATATTATACATATAAATATATATAAAAATACATTCGTAGAGTTGAGTCGTTGAGTCAAGGAGAAATCCGAGCAAATATATATTTACGAAAGTGTATCAATTAATATATCGACAATAATAAAGAAAGTAATTAAACGAATGAAAGTAATATGTTGTAAGGACAATAAGATAGCGAAATTGAAAAGTATATTATATACAATATACATATACACACGCTATATGATACATACGTTCATTAATGTATTAATGTATATACATATACGAGATCGAAGCGCGAAACGATTTTTATGATTTTCAAAGCGCCGTGGGTTTTTCTAATTTTTCAAAATAAATTCAAACACTCTTAACTTTTACTATTCAGTTTATACGAATTTCAGACAATTATCTTTTCAAAGATTTTCAAAGTCTTCCATCGGATCGAACGTACATTTTTGATTTTTTGTAATTCTAATTTTTCAAAAATACCCACAGCGATTTTCAAAGTGGTAATGATCGTTTGGTCAGACGATAATGTCTGCCTTATTCGCAAAAAAATGGCTCCATATTAAAATTATATGAATGTTATTGCAATAAGCTTTCGATGGCTTGTCATTAGATATCATCATTGAATATATCGAACTTTAAGATCTTCGATAGCCGATGAATGAACTTGCGTTGTGATTTTAGATATTTCGAATTTTACGATCCAACTGTGCGCCGACACGAGACGGTATTCCGAGTCACGCTAGTTTGTGAAAAAAAAATTATTAACGAATCAAAAAAAATCAACGACTTTAAAACATTTCACATTATCTTGATGTTCGGTGTAGTATCTTTTTCAAATATATATATATATATATATACACATATGCATTATAATTTTTTTAGACTCTCCAAATATAAACTGCATGATATACATACATATGTATATACGTATATGTATTGTACATTTACCCTCTCGTTCGGCGCAAAACTGTACGGTGAATAAAAGTAACGTCGATCCGTGTTTTCGTGTGAAAACTATGAATAATTTGAATCTTTGAAAAGTTGGATGTGTAGCAATTTAGATGATAACAGAATCTAGTAAACGAAGAACCATTAGAAAAGAACGAGTTCGCTGTTATATCGGTATACTGAGTTAACGCACACGTGAAATAGGAATTTTGCTGAATAATTAAAAAGAAAAGAGAAAAAAAGACAAAAGAAAAAAAAAACACCCCGAAAGTAAGAATCTCAAAAAAAAAATATATAAAACGAATAGCATCGACGCGTGAAACTTAATTATTGAAATTTTTGAAACGTCAATTTATTCGTAATTATTCACATATCGCTATACCATTACTTTTCACTGATATTAGCGATCATCGTATATAATCATCGATTCCGAACTATCCATCAATGACACGCCTGTTCCGTATCTCATAGTTGCAGATTAGTATACAAATTATTGTTACACGCCGGTGTCGTCTGGTTTGTTAAAAAAAAAAAAAAATGAATTGCATCAATAATTATGTAAAATATGTATGTATATTGTAACGTGAGTGTATTATGTAATGATACAAGAAATACTGATGACTATTGACAATAAAGTGTAAGCCAATCTTTTCAAAATTCTCTGGATGTCCATGCCCATTTGTAATTAACCCTCCCCCCCTCCCTAACGCCACACCCGTGGTTATCGATCATTAAAAAAAAAGTAATAAAAATTCAAATCAATGAATTACATAACATCACAGTCACGCATAATAACTATGTATCAGTTCCTCTATGCACCTCGTACGGTTTTATATATTTTTTTGTCCATCAGCCTTGACACTATACACAGTTACTTTCACACGCGACATTATACGACCAGTGCTACACGAGGTTCGTATATCGTAACTATATAAAATTACAGTAGCAGCAATTAATAATTCGTGCATAAAAAAGCGTCGTGAAAAATAAACAAGAATTATTAAAGTCTAAAGGTGCAATGAACTTTTCTATTACGCGATAGTTTTATTTTCCGTAATACCGCCTACCATTTCCTACACTCGTTCCGCAATTCAGTAATCGTAAGTTGCAGCTGGAACGACAGCGCGCACCGAAGTAATAAATGGCAATGGTAAAGATACTCATTCAGTAGTCGATCACGCAGTCATATGCGTGCCTCGTATAAACGTGCGTTAACCGCTTTCTAAATTCTCTGTACATCCTGATGAGTCTGCATTTTGCAATTGGAGAAGCAGTGGGAATCACTTTTACTGATTTTTCATCTTTACATTCAATATTATATCATCATACAGTCCGTGAGTGCGAGAGATGGCGGTCACTGCCGTGGGACGACGACTTTCCTACCATCGACATCGTCTTGCAGTACAGTAAGTAAAATCGATTCAAGATAGTCAGACATCTCGGCGCGGGTCAGTTGAGTCGTGAGAGTGAAATTGAATGTTCTAACGATATAAGAAAGAGATACGATTGAATTTACGTATGAATTAATCATATAAAACAGTGAAAGCAGGTTTGACTAATCGGAGAATTTTTGGTAAAAAATTGTATAGTGAGGAATAACATTTTTTTTTATTCCACAAACAATTTCTGGGTGAAATATTGCATTGATCTATTTAAGCTACGAGATGTATCCTAATTCAATTACGTCTAACGTGTATGGCCGAGGATATCAAGATTTGATTGATTCTCATAATATGTATATGTATCGGGTATAATATTCGAATGATCCTGTAACCACGTGTAGGATGTTTCAAAAGTTCATTGCGGCCTCGCAGTGTATCCGATGTGCGTTTAAGCGTGGAATGCAGTATGGAGTGACAGTTTATTATTAGGGTATGTGGTTATGCAATAGAAGCAATCGTTACATAGATAGTGATTATTTATAGTGAAAAATTAATAATCAACGTCTGTAACAACCTTCACCTACTTTTATCTCAATTTTTTTCTTTCAGTCCAATCAGACTATCCGAGGTGCACTTCGCATATTTCTAATCAGTGTCTATCACGTATACTCGACTCTCTTTTGTGCACCTGTTGCAAAACTTAGTAGCTCGAGAAACACACGTAGAGACGCGAACGTCAAGAATCGCAGGTGATGGAGAGAAAAAGTTATCTGATAATCTCAATTTTGATAACGTTATCACTCGCCCGGGACGTAACCGGACAGAATAAGACATTGAAAGATCTTTTTAACAGTACATCCTGTGCTAAACCGCCATTCGTCTGTCCTCATCCACAGATTGAATTTTACCTTTACACCAGGTATGTATTTTCATCCCTTTGAAACTAATAATTTTTAATATCGAAATTTACATTGGATACATTTTCAAGATTTATAAATATGATTTTTATATACTGTTATTATTATCGTTACATGCTTTTGTGGAAGTTTAAATAATATTTTTTTCATCCGTAACTCACTTGGTCACGTGTAATACAGACTTCAGTTCGACAATTTTATTTTCAAGATCATGATCATTTCATCTTCTACTGAAAGTGACCTCAATTCTAGGTTCCACCTTTCTCCTTGGCGTATAAACGCGTTACCGCACCTCACAAGCCTAAACTTCCATATTCCCATCGCGCAGGAACGTATATAATTCCACATACGTTATATATATGTATACACATACACTAAGTAGACCATGAGCGTATCCAGTTTCTATCAAACGTTTCCGTGTAGAAAATAGTCGTGAGAAATTTGTCCAAGTAGTGAATATTTTCAGGAAAACCCAAAAGGATCCGGAATTACTTGACGTACTGCGATACGACTCTTTGGAATATTCGAGATTCGATAAATCAAACCCGACGAAGATCATCATCCACGGTTTTGGTGGTGGGCGAAATCTAGCACCCAGTACGGACTTACGAAATGGTAAGAAAAAAAAAGTGAAATTTATGACAACTAAGAAAATGTAGAATTTTATTAAAATCGGCCAAGGACCGTTCAATTAAGCATAACTCTTAATTTCAAAACACATTGTCGATTGTGTCACACGCATCCTATCTTGTAATGATTTTATTAATAGTTAGGTATGCGTATGTCTATTATACAGACTTTATAATCATCTTCGTCCTACTTTCGATTTCAGCGTACTTTACTCGAGGCGATTACAATATAATAATCGTCGATTACGGCTCGTTGGTACGGGAGCCATGTTTGTCGCAGATACAGTGGGGTCCTGATTTCTGTTCGCAATGCATTGCACAATTAGTGAGATACCTGAGAGATCATCCTCGTGGCACATCGGTAGCAAGTATACACGTCCTAGGTTATAGCGTTGGCGCTCATATAGCAGGACTCGTGGCGAATTACTTACCGGATGATAAGTTGGGTCGTATAACTGGTAATAAAGCTGAAAAAAAGTTGTCACGTACTGATCAACATGGTAATTTTGTATTTTGAAAATGTGTGAAATTTTTAAATAATTTATTCAGGGTTGGATCCGACCATATTTTTTTACATGAATGGAAATAGGTCCAGGGATTTAGATGAGACCGATGCACATTTTGTAGACGTGATTCACACTGGTGCTGGTATACTTGGTCAGTGGGGCCCAAACGGCCATGCAGATTTTTATGTAAACGGCGGATCAAGTCAGCCCGGATGTGCGACTGCCTCTTTGCTACGTAAGAGACTTTTTTTTCATTGATTTACACGTTGCTTTCACATTCAAAAAATTGTTTCGTATATATACGAATGAATTGAAAAATTTACAACTTTCAGAAACGTTGTCCTGCGACCATACGAAGGTGACGCCTTATTACATCGAGTCGATTACCACGGCAGTTGGATTCTGGGCTGCACCATGTGGAAACCTCTTTTCGTACCTGATAGGATGGTGCAGCCCGGAGGAGCACGAGTACGTCATCATGGGCGAGGATACCCCACACACGTAAGTCTTCCATTTATTTCTCTTTACATCTGACACACTGATCGGTGTCAGTCAATTTATTGATATGCGATACGAGTACCTTGAATAAACGTATTTCATTTATTTAGCACTCGAGGCATTTTTTATCTGTCAACAAACGGACACAAACCGTACGCCAGAGGTCTTCCAGGAAGAAAATTACGAACGATAAACAGGAAGCGATCGTACTACCGCCAGTATTGAGTCTGTTGAAGCAGCTCATCAATATTATAATAGAATAGTCACACTTCCTATAGGATATTAGATGTTAATTCACATTGCATTGCACATCTCGCTCACTCCCTACTGTAGATTTATTTAATAAAGTCTTATTATTTCTATCGTTACCATAGCAATCATATTCCCGACTATCAACAAACGTTCCACGAATCGCCATTTGTCGTGTCCCAGTAGATTTGGCGCCTCTACCGGAACTTTTCAGAACTAACGAGAAAGCTACACCGCAAATACGTTTCACGCTATAAATTACTGCCACGCCACGTGCACGACTTACCTGATGGTTAATAAAAAGAGCATAAGAAAGATTAATAAAGAGAAACGCATCAACCATGTATGTTAACAACAATATTTATTACATAATAATTACGATATAATAATAACTTCTATGGATTTACAATACATTGTCGCAATAATCGTTATTAATATATATACACACATACGTGTATATATATATTTATATAATGGAGTGATTACAAGTTGTCGATACATCCTCGTTTTCTCGTAAGCTGGAGGCTTTTCAGGGTCCTTTTTTTAGGTGACTTGAGTCAATTTTACACGTTTCTCCTCGAGTCCATGTTTCAGGAAATACAAGTCCGACCGTAAAATTCGGTGTCGTTTAATCTCGTCACAACGACGACAACCTTCCTCGGGGCTAAATCGTGACGAGCGTCCAATTCCTGAACAATACGACCGGACCATGGAAAATATCATTACGGAGTTTCATAGGTAATGCATCTAGGAACAAACACTTTTTTTTTCTCTCACTTATATCATACAATAAAGAACGCAGATACTACGGTTAGATTAGACTATCCTCATGAAAACTAATCGCAAGTCATATTCCAATTTTAAATATATATATATATTTACGCACGCTCCGTCGTGAAATAGAACGACCTCTCGTTCGCGCCACCGGAAATAGCCGAGCGCGATCCTTTTACGATATCGGAAAATTCCAAAAAAAAAAAACCTTCGCAACTCCATAATTCGAACATCGAGCGAAGCTTAAGCTGTAAATATTCGCGTACTTCGCTATCAGGACTCGTTTTCAAATTTTCGGGACGTCGTTCGGCTCTCGCGCGAGATACGGAAGGTGATGTGCAAAAACGCGTTGATCGTCGTATCGAAGCGCTATCGATATTAAATATATAATGTATTTATGTCTTAATGTATAATCATAATAATGCATATATGCACACACTTTGACAAAACCAGGGCAACAGAACGTAAAAGCTTTACAAACACTCTTATTATTTACATGATTCGTGTGCTACGTCATTCCCATTGTTTCAATGGACAATTCGTGACCGGTTGACAAGTCGTGATAGCTAATTAATATTAACAATCGGTTATACATTAGATAAATGATTAATGATTAGTCTTATTGATTTATTTTTTTGTCTTTTCTATTTTACCAGAAACACAAGGGACACGTTTAAGTAGCTTGAAACAGAGCATGCTCGTAAGAATGGTGTTGGTAGACCATTGGGGTGTCCGTTACTAGTTCTTTTTTTTTTAACAAAAAAGAATTTCTATTTTATTATGAAATGATTTTTTTTTCGCTCCTTCACTATTTTGCAATTCGTCGCCCTGCCGCGTTCGTTTATTGTGTAACGATTCCTGATTTTCTTTTTTATTTCTACAGGTTGGTACGCTTGGATGTCGCATGTCACGAATGAATATCATCACACGTCACGTATACATGACCCAAGAGCGACTCTAGCCGAAGAATGTCGATCGGCCGAGGAATCTTGACGGAAGAGAAAAGCAAGAGAAAAGAAAGAGAAAAGCATTATCCGCGAGCGATGTTCTTCGCCCCGGTCTTCGGTACGATGATCGCCGAATGATAAGTCATCGCCCACTCGTCTTCCTGATGACTTTAAAAAGCGTGACGCTCTCTCGTTCGAAGAAGCCACAGGCATCAAGGTTTTTAGGCACGCGGTGTATGTATTATGGATTAGTGAATTGATGACTGAAAATGATCCTCGGTACGTTAACCCAACGCCAAAGTCTTCCGAGCGTGCTCCTTCATTGAAATAACCATCACGTCACTCGTTACCCGTCATTTCTAATGATTCGATTCCATCAAATACGTTCTTCCACTTTTCCCACGTTCCAGTCGTTCCTGACGTTCAAAGCAAACACGAAGCATCCTCCATACGTTGTATCAATTTCTCTACTTGTCGTTCCTTCGTTTCGAGTCGTCATAGACACGTCATGAGATCATGACGTCATCGCGTGACTCGTAATTCCGATCACTATTTAATCCTTATAAACTACCACGTTATATTTCAGTGTCATTCTAATCATCCATAATAATCTCGTCTGTACTTGTGCCTGGTGATGATTAATGACAATAATAACGATAATAATGAATAGTCTTATAATACGGCGATAATCGTATGGTGTTTCGCGCATTAGCTAAACTTTAATGTAATAATATGTCGAAATAACGCGGCGCCGATCGATGCGCCCTCAACGTGGATTCTGTGAACTAGAGAAGAATTATTTTCAAACCAATGAAAGGCACTATAGTATATGCGTATGCATGTATATATATAATATATTTATATGTATGTATATGTATGCTTTGGTGTAACTTGAAACATCTTGTACATTTGTACACGCGTTCACGTCTGATATCGTATTTATTTCCATATTTCTTTTTTATAAGCTATTTCATGCGTTTCATTCTATTCGCAATGGACGTACATCGATGTGGCGACTTTCGCGATAAGCTGTGCGGCCTTACGTGCTTTGCAAATTAGGTATAGGTAGAATGACGTTTGCGAAAAAAAAAAAACTATGACGGAAGAAAAAGTGACTTGCAATACTCATTGGCGATTGTTACGGGTTTTTTTTTTAAACATGCAAATTTATGTAACACCTAATCGATTAAGCGTCGCATTGATACGATCGATCGGCACCGCGACGAGATCGTCGCCTCACTAAACAATTACGTATCGTGTCTCTCTAGGTGTGTTATTCCATTTTTTATTCTTATTTTCTTTCTCTTATCATTTGTTTTTTTTTTTTTAAGTACAATGCTGCGTATAACATGTCAACATGCCATTGATAATCATTTACGATAATTGGTCCTGACGAAAACGATAGAACCGAAAGTTACAATAAGAGTGCGGTTGGCGATTGGCGGATAGTCATTTTGAATTTCCCGCGTGAAGTCGCGACAGACGATTTCGCAGATAGTTACGTGCAGACTCGTGAGGAATTTGCTTTGATTGTTAAACTCAAGATATGATATAGATCGGGGTGCTCACCGTGATATTGATCGACTTGAACGATGATCGCGAACGATAATTAATTGATCCAACTCGATCCCACCTGCGAGACGTGCTTTGCGCTCGATCGTATCGCCCGGGAAATTCAAAACGACTATACGGCTATCGCTTGACTAAGCTAAACTAAGCGCCTAGAATCTGCGTCCGCTAAACTTACGATCGTCTATAAGATCACTATGCTACTGCGATCATTATTTAATTGTTATAGCATATTCTAAATTGCACGTAACTATATATAATATTATCGTTTTCCTTTTCCTTTGTATAATCAGCCGCGACATAAATTAATCGTTCGTCGTCGCTCCGTGTCCGATTTAATATACACTTTTAATGTAACGAAATAAATAGAAAAGAGACGGATGGAAAAGAAATTGGAGAGAAAGTAACGTAAAAATTTAACAAGGCTTTTACGCAATTGGACATTTTTTTAAAAATATTCGCTCACGATTAATTATCGTACGTCGCGAAAGTATGATACGAGTAATGGAGATTAACTTGAAAGAAATTAATCAACTGACAGCTACGATATTATCGGTTTAAATATCAATAAATAATTTTTCTTTAATTTTCGTTTCCCACTTCGTCTTTCCTTCAGCTTCTCCGTCCCTTTTCTTTCCTACGAATCTCACAATACTCGATTCTTGCACGTACCAATAGCTATAAAGGACGCTGGAAGATTGCCGAAATAATTCAAACTGCAATCTGCATTACGATTAATAATCTAACGCTCGAGACCCGTATATTTTTTATATGTATAACAACACGTGGAACATCTACATCCAGGATGGATTAGAGAGTCTGCGAAATTCATGCGGACAGGACAAACACGAAGGCCTGTAAAAACATTTGTCAGGCGAAGCAAATACGAGCGTTGAAAACGTCACTAGTGTAAAAAATAATAACAATAACGATACTAATAATAAATATACATCATGTTCGAATTGGATATAGTCGATACATTGAGACTTGATTTAGAGCGCAGATACCATAGGCAAATTTCACACGCGACACGTCAAGGATTTTGTAAAACGAATAATCATCATGATTAACATCATTCATTTTCTTTCAAGGATTTTCTTTCTCATTTGTCACCTACCATAGTAACCTGCGTATGTAGGGTTAATATACCCGACAATTGTATCATCTGAAGGTGGTTCAACCATGGAAATCAACTAGACAGGCTAACTTCAGGTGATACGTTTTTCGTGAATAACCCTATGTGTATCTCAGGTGTTGTACAGCGAAACGAGTGGATAGCCAAGAGATTATGAAATCTGGCACAATCCTCATAAACCGACTCGAAACATTTCATGAGGGGATTGAAAATTCGAGGATAAAAATGGAAAATGAGGGGTAACGTGGGATGTACGAATATTTGGAAATATCCAAATGAATTATTTACACAGACCCGAAGCATACCGAACAATCACGTCGGCGTAAACGGAGAACGCGAGGGGAATACGAAAATCGTTCAAGAGGAGGACGTATCTATTGAATAAAATATTAAAGTGGATCGGGTCGACCTGGTATATATTTGACGTTCAATCATTTCATATTCCATCAAAAATACCGAATGCCAACGCACTCGCATTATATGTATACTAACGTATGTGTTGAATACGATCGTGAAACCCGAGGCCACCCGAACACGATTCTCGGCCGATCGTCTTGTGAAGTGACGCAACGTTAAATCGGTCATTAATTAAGATCGGCAATACAATTAAGAACGAATAGGCCCCTTGTACTTAGAAAAACAAAAAAAAAAAAGGGATCTTAGCACATCCCAACGTCAAATAACAATATCCATCGTACAATATAGCATACGCATTTTTTTCATTTTTTAATAATATTTGTACACGTATGTATATATGTATATGTATGCATATATACATAGATATACGCGTGTATACTGATTTACGGAGACATCATCGTTTAAAGCAGACCACTCGGTTGGCGCTGAATGATGACAATCATTTTTTTTTTTTTTTAATCACGTCACTGATTTCGCACCCAGTTATTTTTATGCGAAATAAAAAGAGGAGCAGCGAACTGCGGTCGTTTAGATTCGATGGTCATTCTTTTATTTTTTGTCAGACGGAAGGGAATCATCGGTACTCGATGACGATTCGACCGGAATTAAGAACCGGATATTTTCCTGAGACACTTGCAAAACGCTTGTTTGTGATCGTCATCGATGATCATCGAAATTGTCATGATTCTAGAATGACAGTCTGCTTTAATAACGTGACCGCTCTGTACAAGTAGCACGTGATCTACAGTCATTATTGTAGAGCGCGATGACACCGTGGACAAAGGCATTGACCGTTTGCACGGAAACAGGATGTCATTTATCTACAAGTTGTTTACATCGGGGAAATTTCATACTTTTGCAAATTTCCTCGGATCGTCATTCAAAATAACACACAGTCATTACTCCAATTGTAATGATTGCATCGCGCGTCCTGGTAATACTGATCTTCCTAGATCGTCACTGGAATCAGTAACGTTGACGCGAGCGCTGCTCATGAAAGTCGATGCGTCGCGATTGAATCGTCGAGAGGAGAACGTTCGAGAAAAAAAAGTAATTAAAGACAAATAAATTGAAAGGCGTACAGAGAATCAGACGTGTTAGGTTAGAATACAAACACTTTGCGAATCGACCTGGCAAATCATCAATGCTTTGTAGTACAGTGCCGTCGCAACAGGACGCGCCATTTGGAAATCATTAAACGTTACAGATCTACAGAGAGAAGTATAGTAGATATATATATATACAAGACACTACACTCCATGAGAACATATCATTAATACTAAATCTTTCTGTTTCGTATTTATTGTTATTTAGTTTAATCATAGGTTATTAATATCTACTAAGTATTTGTTTTTTTTTTATCTCTTTTCTCATTCGATTCTCGCGGATTTCACGCGACATTCTCCTGAAAGTCAAAAGTAAACAGTCCCACGTTAGCATCCGTTAAACAGTGACGTCTCAAGAGAAAGTGATGTTAACATCGAAACGTATCACACACGTGATAATAGAACGGACTGGATTCTCCTTACTGTTACTTTGCATAATAGAAATATTCATTGACTCAGCTTACCTCTGCGACACTTGGACAAATTTAGTCCTTCTTGTCGCCGTCTTCGGGGTCCTTAAGTGTATGCCACTGGGCAATAGGACGCCTGGGCGATGCCAACATATCTGACCAATGTCTGAGCTCTGTTCCACTCGCATTATAACCCAATACAACCTTTCCAATAGGTTCCGAAGTTCCAATACGATCGTAGTCCACAACAGTTACGACCAGCTGCACTTTCTGTAATAAAGAATCAAAGTTATTTTCATGTATGTAAATTTAAAAAATTGTATTTCATCGATTTCCTACCTGTATCTGCTCGAAGGGAACCTCGAAGGTGAAGGATTCGTTGTAGTAAGGATTGAGGGTGCATTTCTTAATGGAGGTTTTCTTCTTTTTTAGTCGCTTTCCGTTCTGCATCAGGGCGATCTTCACGTAAGGATCCGACAAGCCGCCAACGTCCATCTTCTTCAGGTTCTTCGCCTCCAGGATTACCACTGTCAACTTACCGGCCGTTGGGACGTACCGCAATGAGAAACAAATGTCGCCAAGTTTGTTATCCTGTAAATAAGAAATAAAATGTAAAAAGATTCATTAACATCAATAGCATTTATGAATTACCTGTCCACCTTCACCCTCAACGCTCTGCAACTCTCGCCATTCCTCGATTGTCTGAGCCAGATCGACCTGGCAAAGTGGTACCTTAACCTCACCGATCTGATCGTGTTTGGAGAACCTGTCGAAATCAAAGATGGCGAACACAAGCGTCTTGTTCATTGCGTCGGCGTAAGGAACACCCTGAAAACAAATGTCTCATAGCAAACCTCTGCAATACTATATCTGCTGATATTGTGCATTACTAGTTTATTGATTTATATATATTTTTTAATAAAAAAACATTCGTATTCTCTACCTTGAAGGTAAAGGTCTCATTGAAAATAGGGTTTAAAGTCTTCCTGTGCACTTTGGTCTCGAATTTCTTTTTCTTATCAGGAAGAAGGTACACCTTAACATAAGGATCGGAAGTACCACCCATATCTAGAGCCGGAAGTTCCTCTGCCTGAATAACAGTTACAGCCAGACTGTTCGAATTGAAGTCGTATTCCAACTGAAACAAAAAAAAAAGACAAATAATCCAAGAGCTTAATAACTCTTAAATGCAGATACGTACCTTATACTGAAGCTTTCCTAACTTAACCTCACTGTGCTTACTCTCAGCTTCATCAGGTTCTTCAGCATTATCAGTAAGCTCTTCCATATCCGGCTGAACCTGCACAAATCGAAGTGGATTCCACGCGTGTAGAAAGACTCCTAATCTCTACAAGCGATCAAGGAATAACTGTACGTACCTTATCCTTATAAGTGCTGCCCAAAAGTTGAACAGACTTAAGATCTACGGCACCTTTTAGGCCCTTCTTACCATCCTTCGAACGCCGCTTGCGGCAACATCTTCTTATGCAGCAAAAGCAAATACCGAGGATCACGACGCCGAGGGCTAAAAATAATAATTAAAATAAATAACAACAATCGACTTACATTCACATACACGAATCAAAATCCCTCGAGGGATCGTTGCTACTTTTAATTATGAGAATTACCTATTAAAATGGCAACCAGGCCCCATGTCGGTATTCCCATCTCCGCTGCGGCTTTAGTCGCAGTATTTTCGATCTTAGCCCCCAAACTTTTTGCAGTGGTAGTGGATGTGGTCTCCGTAATCGGACCTGCAAGTAGAATCAGATAGGGTTGACTATTTAGAATTGCACTTTGCCTTTAATAAAAATTAATTCACTACACATTATATTAATTATTACGTACTATTTGTTATGTCCTCATCGAAGCTCGTTGACGTCTTTATCGTCGTGATGCTACTCTGGGTCAGTTCATCCGCCCAAACCTGGCCCGTCTCATCGGTGGGTTTGGCATTTGTCTTGATCGCAGGCATCTTCTGTGTGATAAGAAATGATATTCGTTACAATTAAAAATCTGGGTATGACAGGTCAGTACAGAACGAATAGACGAAGTAAATTGAAGAGCTCGAGATCAAGCGTCTGCGAAGTCACATATGTTATAAAACGATAAGGGAACAAGGATATATATATATATATAGAATATGATCTGACTTGAGAATAAATTCAAAGAAACTATATAGGCTGCAAGTGTAACGGAGCATCTTGAACAATAAAATAAACGACCAGCATCGCGCAGACGTCGCGGACTCCCTTAACGTTTTGGCACTGAGCTTTTGCTGACGTTATGATGTTACGCGTGGGAAGGCATGTGCGCAATCAGCGACCGGAAAGTGTCGCAGGCTCATGGGAACAAGCGGAGGTAAAAAGAGGTGAAAGGAGAAGTAGAAAAGAATGGAAAACCTTGAGAAAGAGAGAGAGAGAGAAAGAAGAGAATAAAACTGCCTTGAATACTAGGTCTGAGGGGGCAGCTGATAATTCACTGTATTCACTATATATATTCTCTCTCTCTCTGTGTCTCTCATACTCTCATATATCAATACACTAACCAAGAAAATATAATAAGGGAATTAGTCTCTCCTTCTCTCTCTAGCTCTTCTCTACTATTTCCTCTGACTCCCTTTACTCCTGCCTCTTTATCGTTAAAAGATATTCTTATCGTATTACGTCACGGTACTTCTCCACTTTTAGCACGTTTGCCTCCAGTAGTACGTCACATCGTTCGAACGTTATTACCTCGTCTTTCGCGTACTGTTCACATCTATATACATTGAACTATATCTATGAACTGTAGAGTATACGAATCAGTGCCTATCGGTAGACCAAGTACCGTTAAATAACAGATAAGGAAAGGTTCCTGCAACGGAGTATATATATATATATATATATACATATACACACACAAGATAACAACAAACGGTTAATAATTTATTAAATTAATTCCATTTCGGTAATTAATCGTTCAACCAAGAAATTAAAAATCGCCGTGTATATGATTCAATGAGAATAATTCAAGCGTCCTATATTAATGGAGTTCGTCCTATCTTCAGGGTTAAATACGTAACTCGAAGGTCTTCTCGAGTCCGATCAGAATCCAACGTGCTCTACCTACGCATACTATATATGCAATAAGTACGTACTTAGCTATATGTATATGAAATACGTTCATGGTACCTGCAGATCTATTGGTATGAACCTAGAAAAAATTTGAAGAATTGGCTGGTCTCTTGCTCGAATGTTAAAAGAATGGGATGAAGGGAAAACTCTAAGCCTAAGAGTGCTTATGGCTCGGATATAAACGAGAGGGCTGACATTGATAGGGTTTTACTACTTCCACTCTTAAGTTCTTATTCTTTCAACGGCTCTAATTTCACTTCTCCACGTTTTCCCAAGTCTTGCCAAACTTTCGAACTGTTTAAAGCCACCTCTTTATGACTGTACGTTGCAAAGTTTTGCTATCCGAATTGCCTTTAATACATAGCCAAGATCGTTCGTCAGTCCAGCGAATGAATTGTATTTCAATGGTAGCCAAAAAAAAATGTTTTTTTTTCTATTGGTAGCACTTGGGTGATTGGACTGTTGTACTGTAGTTAGGTGCTTTTTGATCGGTTAGATTGGTATTACGTTCTTTTGAAATACCATGGTATTAATTTGAGGCGTGACTGCTGTTTCACTGGTAATTGGAAGTGGTGGGTTTGTAATTAATTTGAAACAATTATTTGCTACCCCTGTTTTGTCGAGCAAAAGCAGCTGCTTGGCTGCCTAATGCATATTTATAATGGGTGAGAACAGTAAATATTGTTTATCGTTACTGTTCGGTGCTCTGTGACGTCAAACCTATATATGTCGTCGACGTCGATGCTTCATGATGATCGGAGGGCTTTGAGATAAAAGAAGTTTAGCGATATGTCAAATATAATCTTTCGCTATAATACAGCGTACAGTAGTTATGATTATGAAGCTCGGAAAATTTTATCAATTCATTTCACTCGATTGCCTGTAACCACAGGGTGCGTATTTCAGATCAGACTCTGATTCGGATCAAACAATTTTTAATGTCTCCTAAGCCTGACTGCGTTCCCGAGAATACGACGTGGTAGTACGGAAGGATTTAGGTCGAGAAAATTATACGGGCTGGAGGCAATAAGCGTAATTATTAATTTCTTCAAATATAAAAAGCCGCGTCTATCAATTTACTCAGGCTCAAAATTCGAGTGGGGAAATTGAAAGTAATGTTTTTTGTTACTTTGACTTTTTTCAAATGGTTTATTCAAATTCTTTCGAGTCCTCGTCGGCTTGGCTGTTAACGTCAACACGTGTTTTTTTTTTACCTTGAAAAAATTACTCGATTCTCTACGTCCGAGCATCGCTCTGCCCGTCTGCCCGTGTTACTTGCGTAGGTAGGCTAGCGTCGCGACGCCTACACATTTTATATTCGTTATTTACAAGTCTCGTTATAAAAGCGCATAACCCATTTTTTATTATTCGATCAATTATCGATTCGGGAGATCGAACCGAAGGAATACGTGATACAGTGTAATAATAAATTTCAATCCAACGGCTGAGATATAATTTTTTCACATTTATATTCGCCTACGCCATTGCTCCGAATCCCTGCAGTGACACAGCGCTGCTGCTTTGCCAGGTCAGATAGGAGTTCAAAGAAGTAAGGCTGGTTCTCATTGATCGATAATAAAAACTTACGGCAAATACGACGTATACGACGTCACACTCGTTTGAAAGTGCACAGTAGACACACAGTAAATACAAGTACTCGATAAAAAGTCACCATACAGAATTTACGTAAATACCAAATTCACGACTTGTGCGGAGCAAACTAAATGTCGAGCGACCCTTCAGAATGAACTTTTGCAAAATACCCTTAAAAACTTCCTCAAAAAGTTATTTGAGAACGACGTCGCTTTAACACTCGTAAAATAAAAAACTGTATTTCGAACTAACCATCGATATAGTCGCAGGATAAGTGCCGCCTTGATATATAGTAACCTGGTACACAATGCACACAGTGTAGCTCTAAAAGTACCAGAAACACAATAATACCAATTAATTCCTTTATACTGTCTACAAATTGCCTCGCGCTCGATTTACACTATATCAGTACCGTGCGTACTCTATATATATACATATAGAACAGACTGTGCTAGTTAAACCATATAAAAATTATCCAAGTCCAAGAAGCTAATTGACGCGTAAATAGAAACATCATAATATTCTAGCTTCTTCGGAGAATTCAAAATCGATAAAGACAGCAGTAGGCAGTGCAGGGAGATCGACACCAGGGAAGACGTGAGACGGGTGTGGGAAGACGAGTGGTAAAACGAGGTTAATGGAAAAAGTGAAATGAGAAAAAAATTATGAACTGCTGAAGTATCTGTAATTGCACGAAAACGTAAGTTAAATATCCTGAGCATATTAGAGTATTAATAATAAAGAAGAGAAAGTACCGTATAGGATAACCAGATAAACTCGTTGATTAACGTATAATAATTAGAAATTATGTTTAACTATAAACGTAGATTCAGGCCACTTTTCTTGATTCTCTATTAAATTATCAATAAGATGAAGATCTGACTGTCGCGAGGAGATAACCTCTCTTTTTTTAGAGGCACTCAAGTCTTTTCCGGCCCATCCCTTCGTCAGTGGGGAATTTTAACCCCCGCCATATTTTTTCTTCTTCTCCCACCATCTTGCACGTATTACAACCCTTCGACCTTTCTGGAAATACTTGGGATACAGTATGGCGTTTAATATCACTGGTACGATTTTCGATTCCATTTAAATGTCACTAGCGCTTGGGAAATTGAATCAAGGTATTGCGTAATAGGAATTTCACTAGAATTACGAGTCATAAAAGATACACGAGGCACACGGAACGAACGGTTCGATTAATGGTGGCTTTAGATGTACGTGATATGCAATTTTCTTAATGACCGTGCTTGGCGTATACGGTGGTAGGTGTTGGTGTACTAGGGATAAAATATGAGGCTAGTAATTTCTAGGGGAAAAAAATGAAAAACCCACTGCCACGAAAATGTGATTGTCTGGATAATCAGAATACCTTTGATTAAGGAACCTCTGGGTCCTTGCGGTAGGAGGAGCTTTGATTCTATGGCCATTCTGTTCCAAATGCATCTTTTGAACTCTTCGCTCGAGTAACAATCGTAGGAAAGAATTGAATCCTTTTCTCTCGTCGAATAAAAGGGATTTTATACGACCGAGAGAAAAGGGAGCATTCGTTTTAGACAGATGCAACGATCAATTAAATTAAAAGCTTGTCTATTTTTAATACGGATTGTAGTAATTAAGTGAAACATTTATTTAGCTTTCTTTTTACTTTTATTTCCAACTTCCACATTAATAACTAACATCTGATGTGAACTTTATCTTGTACATAGTTAAAGCACTGTTATTTAGCAGGGGGTTTCGTCTTTCCATGCAATGGCTACGTCACTGTCACTGTATTATAACATATTTACATATTGAGTTTCAGGATCAAATCCCATAATGCTGTGCGCACGAGCATCCTGATTTGATGAAAAAAAATATTATAAATATGGGAAAGATTGGTAACGTGAGCGTAATTCAATTTTGTTACTTCCTATAAAATTATAGACTGTCGTTAATTTAATGCCGGTATTAATTTTTGTACGTATTAAATATATCGTGAGAATAATCAATCCGTTATAGGAGTGACTGTCATTCAATAACGTCACATTAATCATTGGTGTATTAATGCAGTGTGGATTATAACTATATACGAATTAATATTATTGATTGATAGCAAATAATGTGAATGTTGGTTATCATATATATTTCTGTAGATAAAAGGCAGATGTTGTAGTATCGTATTATGTCTTTTAATTAAATCAGCTGTTAAACCAGCAATTCATTATTTAGCATGATTATCAGTGGGCCGATTAAGCCGTCTCCCATTAGTCTCGATTACTATTCGATTTCCCTGAATTGCATGGAATATCGACAAGATGAAATTTTCATGATGAACTGCGCAGCTACAAGAATAATAGTCATTTGGTTTCGTGTGAAATATCTTTAACGTAGGAGTTTGTAAAAAGTCTGTGTTACCATGTAACACGTGCGAGTCTACTTTACATACTTGATACATTGGAACTGGGGTTATGAGAATGAAATTGACAGGGGATTGGTGACTTGTAGTATAGACATATATATTGTAATATTTCTACCTAAAATAGTACAGCGGTCGAAGAATTGAAAATCACCCGAATGGAAAACATGGCTGCCTTGAGTGTACTGAGCGTTCGGGTGTGAGCAAGTAAAAATGACGAAATTCAAAAAGATTCGTTTGTCTCACGTATATCTAAATTAGGTCAAAATGGCGGCTACCCGCAGATTCAAGCAATTACCGAAGGTTTTATAGGAATAATTGACACACTCAACGTTCAAATTTCGCGATTTTAATCTCGACGATGTTGCTGCTGGCACTAAGAAATTTTTCTGATATTTTTGACATCGCATTTCGATGACAAAATACATCAATGATGTCAAACAATCAGAAACTACTTACACGAGATACGTACGTAAGACTGAACCCCCTAAGGTCAAGATGTGTGAATGAAAGGGTAGGATGGAAAAGTTGAAAGAATATCGCGTGACGCAGTCGTACCACTGACCCTAAATCATTCGATTGAATGACCCCATCGCACACTCGAATGAATCCCTTGGGAACGTTAATTTACCATGTTATAAGTATTCAGGAAGCTTTAATACCTTCTTTAAGATGATTTAACGAGTAGTCCTTTCCAAGAGTGACAGAAGATAAAACAGTCCGGTGATTCGACTATCGACTGTCCCAAATCCTTCTCAAGGACATCCTGGCTTCGATCATTCCTGAAGTGCCCGGCCAATTTTCAGCCAGAGAGAAAGCCCTTTATCTGACTACCGTATCAAAACTTTACACCTTCCCTTCGAGCGACTACTAATACAGCATATTCCGATCACTCACTATTATTCGTTACCGAGTCACGACTGAGAAAGCCTTGGACATTTATGTATGTCAAGCAAAACACGAGAAAACACAAAGATGTTGTATTCGACACCACATATCCGGGAAACCGCGAGAATGATGTGAATACATACGAATTAAATAATCCACGAGAAAATATAGACAACTCGGTGATTCTTGATGAAAGTGTCTAAGATAACCTTACAATAAAATTTCTGAACACTCCTGTCTACCATATGAATGCAGCCTAAAACCCCGGAGTGACGTAACAGAATATTCACCATTGAAATTTACACAAACTAAATATCACTAGATTTCTGATGACGTACAGATTATGGTATATGTCAAATTTCACTGAGCATTGCCATAAAGGGACAAATGAAAGAATAATATTGCAATGGATCAAAAGGATATGAGATATGAATTAATAACTGCTGATGCTTCGACAAGCGTCAGAAAAGTCGTAGCAGACTCTCGACAGGCAGTTAGGAAAATCTACGATTTTAACCCTCCTATGGATTAATACGATAAAAATATTTACTCACGGTAGCGAAGCTTATTCCTCTGCCTGTTGGTGTATCGTCCGATGACAGTAGTAAACGTTTAAATTCAAGTGAGGAAACACAGTTCGTTTTATAAGTACATTGTTACACCCTACGATATACTCGACGGTGTAGACAGCGGAAAATCTATCCGTGGCACAGTCTCAGGGAGGAACCGAGTGCGCCTGACCGAAGTGAAGTGAACATGGCCGACACGACGAATCGATAAAACACGTTACGTTTTCCTCCGTCGACGAGCCACCCCCAAGCAGGCAGTACGTCGTCGATAAACGTACGAGATCAACATGACGATCGACGGAATCGTCGTCGACCTTCATTGGCCGGGATTCCGGTATATGATTTCGTACTGATTCAAAAGAAATATTATTTTCATTTATCGGTAGAAAAATTATCGAATTATTTACCCTGAAGCAACGTGACCTTGGATCATTTAATTTTATTAAAAATTATCTTCTACAGGCTGCTGTCGGTTCACATTGACTTTCGTTGTACTTAGAGATAGATAATGACGAAAGTCATTACTTGAATGAGCACGCAGTATCCAATGCGTGGGACTGAAGTCCTCGTGGTTGAATATACGTATATATTATATGACCATGTGAATATGTATTTATGTATATGCCCTCATGGAAAAGGGTGACGCTTAATGTTACAGCCTGTCGGCTTTGGATAATTAATCCTTGATTATAATTATTTATTCGAATTTTTTTGAGTTATGCTGCGATTTTTCTGGTGGTTTTTAAATGCTTTGTTTTTATGGCTGTGTTGCTGTATAATTGCGATGGGTTTGTGGGAAGCTGCTGCATTCGTTTGAATAGAGAGACTTTTAAGGTAAACCAGGCCGTAGATAATTTGGCCTCGGTGACGAAGCGTTTCCTAGTGTATATGTATGTTTTTTCTTTCATCATTTTATCTATGAGTCTTGCAGACGTGAATTCTCAGAGAAATTCTTTGACGCAACGGAAGCCTGTACTACGTTAATGCGGAGAATACTTAATGGTCGTTGATCAATTATGTTCAAGCTTTCGAAAGTTTTGCAAGAGTAGTTTGGTATTTCTGAGATTAGTGAATTTTGATAAGGCATCGTTGAATACATTATTGCGAAAGATGGCGTCGTCAGCTTTTACTTCATTCGACTATTTTTAATTCGTTAGTAGAAAATTCTTAATAATTATATTGACAATCGTAAACGGTGAAAATCGATAAGGTTAGAGAATCTTGGAAATATATTTTAGCGTTAATTGATTCTCTTGCGATACCTTTTTCGATATGGCTCAAGTTTTCGTAAACGCTAAAGACTTTTTGCAGTTTCGACCCTTGGATGGTCTTGAAATTCAAGAACACTCGATTTAACTCTAAGTTCTTATTAAGAGCTTTCAGCTCATATCCGTCATTACTTTTTAAGAGAAAATGGAAGGGAGGGAATGAGATTGACAATTACGATGAAATATCTTCGTTAATCTTGTTTTGAATTTTTACGTATAAGCAAGCTATATTACAAGATTTCAATATTTCAACGGTTTTTTTTTAATGATAAATAAATTTAAAAATTACTATTGGAAATACATGGAATCTTCTTTCTTCCTAGAATTTTTTATGGATTTACCGTCACGAGAAGAAACATATATGTAAGCATTGACATTGAAATCCTGTAATTATATCATAAACAAAAAATTATATAGAGAAATCATATTGACACACTTTTCATGTGGCGCCGTTTTTGGATTACTTTGGAAATCTCTGAGTCAATCGACATGACTCCGTCGATCAAGAAAATAGATCTGTTTTCTAATTTCAGAATAACACGTTATTTCTCACAGAACAATGATGTCTTACACGATTTATATATATACTACAGATTTTTTTATATATTAATATAGGAAATTAGCTTAATTACTTTAGGATAAATTAAAATAGGGCGTGTCGCTGCGAAAAAAATGAAATTGAAGGTTCAACGTTATTGAATTCTCATTTTAGTTTAAAAGCTTCATACTAGAGTTCGTTGCTAGCTAATTAAATGCAATATTAAATAATTATATCTATATTAAACATCACAAAATAGTATTGTATATAATTTCAAAATTTCAAGTTTTATAATCTGCTAATATTTCTGTTTAAATCTATAGTTTCCTGTTAGTTATCAACGTATAGTAATTCGTAAAAGCCAAGTGTCGCTGCCTTTCTATAGCTTGCTGCCGCTTACTGCAGTACAGTATCCCATCTCTATTCTCAATTCAACATGCAATATTACAGTTCACAACAATGTGAGCGGCGATGATGCATTTCGCCTATTAAATTATTTTCAGTGATTTTTCGCGAACTTATACACAGTGTTTTTCTTCTTGATCGATCCGTAAAGTTATGCGAAAATGAGAAAGAACAACGGAATTTTCGTGATATGTGTGGTGTTGCAATATCTGTGCGGTATCTGCACAACTCATTTGCTTATAAACGTGAAAAATCAGGCAAGTTAATTTTGCATAGGACTTTGTTCCATGGCTGATTAGTTAAAGTCCAAGATAGTATATTATAAAGATATTAAAGTGTGAATTATTTTTTACTTTCATAGAAAAAATTATGTAATTAGAATAAACTAACCTAGAATGAGATAAAGAGCGATAATTTTCAAATTCGTATGATATAAATCTTTTTGTGTGGAATGAATAATCGATTTTTAATCATGATTGAATTTCATGATATGTAATTCTAATTAGTAAATAATCTTTCTTTAACTATAAACTGTTTTAAATGAAGTTTTATACAGGGAAGATTCTGACAAATATATATATTATTGAATTTTTAAAACAAATTTCAATTTTCAATGCAGTGTTATCAATTGTTATGTTTGCAAAGCTATATATCCTAGATGTACGTAGAATATGTTACACCCATGATTTGTGAATGTGTAATATATCTTATATGGGTAGAACATGTATAATGGTTTGTTTCTATAATTGCAGGGTGGTGATATCCTTTTAGAAACAATTTCTTCAAATGTTACTGAGGATATGATTACTTTGGAATTCCAGCGTTCTGATGGAACCCTAGTTACTCAACTTATAGACTTTCGAAATGTAAGTAGAGAATTCTTATGTAAAATATAACTATGTGAACTCTTTTAACCAAGTCGTTTCTATTTATTTAAGGAAGTCCAAGTCATAAAAGCTTTAGTTCTGGGTGAAGAAGAACGAGGACAAAACCAATATCAAGTGATGTGCTTTATTAATCACTTTTATAAAATGGACTTTATATCCTCTGATGCCATGTCTAAGCTCCGCCAAAAGAATCCAGGCACAATTCGTGTTGCCGAGGAAGATAGGGGTCATTCTAATTACACGATGGACTTGTTTCTAGATGTTTCACAGTCCAAAATAATTTCAAACCAAATAGCTGTACTATGTGCAGAGGCTGCAGATTCAACGTATACAAGGAATGAGGATCTAAAACAGTGGATCCAGAGACCCGGTGAGCCATTTGAAAGAGTTAAAAGAAATTTTGAAATAGTTCCACTTTACTTAATCGGAAACATACTCTATACACATCCCATCAATATTTTACATTATAAAAACTAGTTTCTTTCACCAATTTCAACTCTACAATAACATTAATTTTAAGTATTTTCAATGAACTCACTTTTCAACTCGTGAGTCCGCTTATCATATTTTTTCACAAATTGGAATTGATTAAACATCATTTAAACGTATGTAAAATAACGGAAAATTAGTAAATCAACAAAATCCTGGTAATTTTTGATATATTAAAATATCTCGTACATAATTGTCCATTGTATTTCGACAATTTTCCAAATTTCTTCTATACATAATTCATAAAAAAATAATCAATACTTCTTCAATCTGCCCATAAAGGATCATCCGAAGCAGCACTGACGGCCGCAGTGCGAAACTTCACCACGATTCCGGTAAGTCAACAAGTCAGTAACGATACAAAATCTACATCGGTCACAAAATGCGCGGATACTTCAAATTTATGGGCACCATGCACGTGCTCGTTAGAATTATGCATAGGTTGGTACCCATGTGGTTTAAAATTTTGCAAAGGAAAAAGCGATGGTAAGAAAGTAGCAAGCACTTACCGCTGCGGCATTAAAACGTGCAAGAAGTGCTTCATATTTTCATACTACTCGAAAATCAAACAGAACTGTCTCTGGGACGAATGACACATCAGGTCGCGTTAAGCATAGCTTTCATTTACTATCCTTAACGATAGGACATAAATGATCCCTCATTCACACTAAATCTACAAATACACTGTTTACACTAGAATTCTGCAGTAATTCTATGGCAAACCTTAGCATATGATTTATTATGTGTACATGTAGCATACGTATACAAAATTCTATTTAACAAACACGCGTAAATATACTCACAGATTTAGTGTGAATTAAAAGGATAAAAAATATGAAAAAGTGCTGGTAATTCTTTGATGTGTTCGAATATATATAAAGTATACAGATAAGATCGCAATAACAATTGTAAATGAAAAAACGATAGGTCAGTATCGTCCGCTCGTATCCCATATCGTCTCCATGGAAAAGATCCAAGAATATTAGTGTTTGCATTCATTTAACTAAATTAAGACATTAAATCTTTTCTAACGAAGCCTCCATTAACGCTTCATAAAAATAACCTTACGAGGATAAGATATCGACGAAGCAACACTAGAATTCACTCACAGCACTTTTCTTTACAAGTACACGTTACTACACAACTACAATAAAGAAGTCGGGGAACGTCGAGTCTTGAATAATTAAAAAAAATTCAACAGAACAAACGCTTTTACGATATTGAAAAAATAGTTGGTTCAATGTACGAATTTGGATCGAATGAACGCATACGTGACGCAATGTTATTTTCGCGAAAGGAAAATCCTCAACACGTATATAACAATCGATCGCAAAATAACAAAAACACATTCCAACAAAAACGTAAGTATTACTTAAAAATTACCATATTCCCAACGTTCTCGCCCGATATTAACAAATTCCCATTTTCCACATTACCAACGTAAGCTCTTGTAAAAGTGTCTTGTCGTAAACAATCTCTCTTGAATTTCTTTAACAAATTCCCAGTTTTCCACATTACCAACCTAAGCTCTTGTAAAAGTGTCTTGCCGTAAACAATGTATCTTGAATTTCTTTCAGCGTACCATAGAATTAACAAATCTATCTCTGTCATCCTCACTCTTTGTATTTACATTCCTAAGCTACATCTTACCTGGGCATTTATCGGCTTTTAATCATTCCACGCGCAATAAGCAGATCCACGAATATACATTCGATTCCTTGCACGTATATTATAAAGATAAAAAACTATAACCAAGAACAATGCGTCACTCATCGTTCATTCGAAGCGTCCAAGTTATAATGCGTTCAATATGCACGTTATATCGATCTCGCATTACTCTATGGAAATATAAAGGAAGAAAAAGAAAATTCAAAACTATTGGACGCATTATAAAAAATAATTACTGTATAGTGTCGTAAGTACGTAGGGAATTTTACACATGACTCGAGAAGCTGCCATAAACACGTATACAAATATATAATATCTGTAATTTTAAGTAGCAATTGTAAATAATGTGCAAAAATAATTAAATCCGAAGAAACGTTAATGAACGATTGCACGAAATGGCGGACAGAAATAAAATATAGAATTTTCTTTACCGCCCACCTGTATATACCAATGTGTACGGGTATATACATATACGTATAATACCAATGTGTACGAGTATATATACATATACGTATAATACAATAACTATTGCAAAAACGCAATGAGTATGTACGTAATAGGACAAAGAGAAGCGCAACTATTTTATTCGTCCCTTGATTTGCGAGCGAGCTTGAAATCATGAAATTCATTGTAAACGCTACTCTAGATAATTACTATTGTATTGACCTTTTTTTTTCTTCGTTCTTCTCATTCGATGCGTCCACGAGAAGAGCGCCGGCTCTCTTGTAGAGCGACTATTTAAAATATAAATTAAGACTGCGAAATCTGTCCATTTAATGCTAAAGTATCAACGAACCGCAATTATATCCTTGCTAACTAGAGACGAGCATGCAGACAGCCTCTAATCATTATCCATGTTTTCCATCCTCCGTATCAGGAAGAAAAGAAACTAAGAATGAGAAAACAGGCAGAAAGATAGTCTGATAAAGAACAATACTTTAGACTAATACAAAATTGTACTATGCCAATTAACATGACTCAAAAATTGTACGAACTTATTATGGTTCTGATGACCCGCGCGGACTGTACATGCGTATGTAAATTATTCGTATTTTGACAACTTCCAAAGTATCTGCACGAGCGGCAGATCGTGCGCGTTGCGATATCAATTTTTAAATATTTAAAATATTTAACGACGCTTCTTTAAGCTTAGTTCGAAACCGACATATTGACGTCATTAGAACGACGTATCGTCGAGGAGGAAAAAAAAAAGACTCGTACAAGTCAATACGACGTATGAAAAATACGATAATTCAAAATACAGACTATAAACGAGTAACGTATAGAAATATAGCAATATCTATGTATATATAAATAACTCACACGAGCAAAAAATTTTACACAATAGTTATTGTAATTAGTGGTATCAATGATAAGAATATTTTAAGGACACTATATATATATATATATATATATATCTTTTTTTTCTGATATGCGTATATATATATACATATTAGAAAAAAAATATTAACAGATACCTAATATATAACATAGTGTGACGATTGTCAAATCTGCCACTGGCGATCCGTTCTTCAAGCTTTATTGGGGAGGAGAAATAAGTTTAGGTCATTGTGCGTCTAGCGGTACATGTGGTGAAAAAGAAGAAACAATTATCGGGGTGCTGGGAGATGATTAAAAAATCAACCAACCACACTGACGTTTTCTTGTCTGAGATTTACTTGATGGACGGTGGGTGTTGGTGGGAGGTTGCGTCGTGGAAAATAAGTGAAACCAGAAGGTGTTGCTTTTTTATTATAGCTTCTACGAATTTTGGACAAGGCTATAATTTATCGAACGTAACACCATGTATGATTTGTGCTTTACATAATGACGTTTGTGACTATATACATATTTTTTATATATATTTAATAAAAAGAGTAAGCAGTAGGTGTATCACTGTTCGTTTATAATCCACTGTCAGAATCCTTTCGCTATAGAATATATAAGAATGTCCTAATTGTGCTATTTCCTTGGCGCTGTTCTTTTATTTTAAAAATAAAAAAAAACATTGACAGCCGACCGCCGCGCCCCTTGGTGAAAAATATTCTCTTTTATTTTTGATAATACATTTTACATCTACGCCTCTCTCGTGCTCTGCGATTGTTAATCGAGTGCCGAGTCTGATTCTTTGTCTAGACTTTTTTTTTTTTTCTTTCAGCTATTTCCTTAATCGCTATTCGTGCATAACGTGGCATGAAGATTCGATGAGTCCAATCGTTTTACGTGCGGCTTTTTTTCCTTAAAGGTTCGAAGTTATCGCTTTCGTTCACTTCGACTGTCTTTGCGAGCCTGAATCCTAATGCCACGTGCGATGCCAATCAGCATCGACGAGAATCCTAAGATACAAAATTCGTCAAGCTACAGCTCGACCGCTATAAACGGAATTTCATTTTTTAATGACGACCGGATGATCGAGCACATAAAACAAACAGCTTAACGGAAGTGCCATGAATTCACGATAATAAAAAAAAATGGGAGGAAGAGGGGGAAACGAGAAAAATATACAATTAATTTCATCGGTTACTTTTAAGCACCGAATGACAATTATAGCTGTAATAACAATATAATAATAATAATAATAATAATAATAATAATTTAGTACACCTTTACGTTTAACACATATACCACGTCTCGACTACGTACGTTTCGTTGCTTAATGCATTTTACTATTCGAATTGGTATCGTCTGTACGATAAACTTTTACTTTAAGTATGAAACTAAGGTATGCTTTTGATCTCGTCACTTCACCTAACTATCACTATGCGTATACTATTGTACATCCGTTGATGAAACTGTTGTGGATCGGATCTGAATGCGAGAGTTTATTTCTGTATAAGGAGAATGACGTTTCCATTTATTGAAAGTAACAATGTAGAATCCACCCTCGCACGCTGTGTCTCCCTACCGTGAAGATATATAACGCGTCCCTCTAAAGTTCTTTGAGAACCCTTTGTACGTCTAGCTTGACGTCCCACGTCAGGAACTCCTACGGAGTCAATTTTCGTCAACGACCTTTTAAGTACCCGGGGACCCATAGATACATTCCCATGGAAATAGGAATTGTAATAAGATTGTTAGGTCTCCCCTCCAGCGGAGTGGTGGAGCAAAGCAATCCTCGTGTGTAATCTCTTATTGGAGTCGAATAATTTGCCAGCCATGTGACATCCTTGGAGGGAAGAAAAAAGTGATCCATTACGCAACAGTCGTGTTCCTAGGAGGCACTAACTACTGTAACATGTCTTGCGCACATCAGCCAGAATGACGCTGAAGTCATCGTCCCCTTTCGAGACTTGTTCCATGTTTTGTGATTGCTGTGGATGTTGTTGCTGCTGTTGTTGCTGCTGCTGTTGCTGCTGTTGTTGTTGTTGCTGCTGCTGCTGCTGCTGCTGTTCTTGATACTTGGAAACATCCATGCTCTGATGATACTGATCCATTGAATGTCCAATAGCGGAACACTGGCTCTCCTTGTTCTGTTCGTCGACGATACACTGAGAGTTCGAGAGGTCAAGCTGTGTCTGTTGAGGAGCATAATAACGCAAATCACTCGCATAATTGTGATTACTGTCGAGAAGACTTTGGGAGGTGAGACTCGAGTGAGGAACACTCGTTGGATGTGAGTACTTGAAGTATTTTTCCAGCTGTAAAGCCTGTTCTTGCTCGTCATCGGTCATGCCTGGATCCAGATGAGATAGAACGACTTGTTGCTGTCCTGAACCACTTTCCGGTTGGTACTCCTGGTGATGAGACATCTGATATCTATGCGAGACTCCTAAAAGAGATAGAGAATAAAAAAGGTGTATAAAAGAATATAGCAACGAAATTGTTTTTTTGAAAATGAAGAAATCCTCTAACCGGAACATCCTTCAGCCGATCCACGTATACCAATCGATTGCTGTCGATTGCAAGGATTGTAACTATTGTCCACGGCAGATTGCATGGAATAGTTAGCAGCCTTGGTGGACTGGGCTGTCGTGTAATGGAGCGATTGATCGTGCGGAGATGCCACAGGCGGGTAAAACGTGCCGGTAACGGAGCCGACATTGTCAAAGCCGGAACGTAACTTGTTGCAGGAGACCATCATACCGTTGGCTATACCCACGGCAGCTATGCTCGAACTCTGCCTCTCGAAGTTAAGGTAACTCACCTGGATAACAGTCGGAAGAGGAAGAGGCACGTCTTTAAGCGGCGGAACGAATGGGAATTGATTCCGTCCCGCGCGTGGTTCACTCCATCGGGTACTCACGGATTTCTTATAAGTCAGAGTGTCCGTGTAACCGCCACTGCTGTTCGGACAAGACGATATACTGGTGGCGACGTGTCCACCGTGCAATTGGCTATCGCCACTCATGTACCCGTAGCGTTTTGATTGCTCGTTAATGTCGCTGTGCTTGGAGGTACCTTCCATGAGGTCACGCTCAGGGTCAGGATGTTGCGTGGATGGAAGATGCGTGCCTTCAGCTTTAATACAACAATAATTAGCCCTTGCTGAAGATATCATGGAGTAGCGCCGATTGGAGTAATGTAAGGAAGGAGAATGGATGAAACTGAACTCATCAACAGTACGAACCCGTACTCGATGAAGTCTGGTTGTTTGCGTATATTATATATCAGTGGGTAAGAAGCCTAGAGGTGTATCTGTGCATGGAATCGAGTTCAAGTGTCGTTGGTATAATTTATTAGATGTGGTGAGATGCGTTGAGTACGCGTTAACCAGGCTGCACGGTTCCTTCGAGGAATACGCGGGGATACACGAAGCAGAAATTCTTACCATCCGGCTCCGGACTGGCCACGGGAGATATGTCCGGCGTGTGGATGATGGGCGTGTAGGGACTGCCGTAGAGAGAATTATTCTCCGATTTGTACTCCTGGATGCTTTGCTGTTGCTGCTGATGGTACAAGGACGAGATCGGCGAGTGGCCACCCCATGGGATCTGTGGTATGCCTTGGTAGCTGTCCATCTTGGACCTTAGATCAAAATGTAGAGACATAGGACAACTAGAGAGACTTGCGTAGGACGTGGACAAGTTGTGACTGTTTTCTTGCATTCTCCGTGTCTCTTTTCAGTTTGTTAATTTACCATTGACTTGAATGACAATCCGATGATTAAGGCACATTCTAAAAAGTACTGCTTGGACCAGTGCGTACGAGTGGCATTTCTTTTAACGGAACAGCAACCTCACTCTGTATGCTGCCCCGTGTTTCGGTCCTACCCGATATAAATCAGTGAGACTATCGATGACTTACATGGAATGATGAATCGTAGCGCCGCCAGGATTGGACCTAGTGCCTGGGGTGTTTGTCGCCGAGGGAGGCGAAGACGGAGCCCCTGGGGCCCTTTTCGCATGTTTCCTACGTCGTGGCCTGTACTTGTAGTTAGGATGTTCCTGCATGTGTATCACCCTGAGTCTCTCAGCCTCTTCCACATAGGGTCTTCTATCTTGAGGCGTAAGACCTCTCCATTTCTTTCCTAAAAGTAAGTATCTCAATGAGAAACATATTATTTAAAGAAATAACAATTTCACGTATTCATTATAACAAATTTTTATCGACATGTCAGACAGTCTTACCCTGTGATCCAGCGTACCAACGTTGGCATGAAAAAAAAAGAAAAAACGCACAAGAGTATTGCAAGTCTGAATATACTCGACGCTCAGTAACCATTGGCAACCCCTTGAACTCTTATATATCCAATTAAAAAGATAATAAAAGTGGGAATTGCTATAAATCCGAGCGTTAAAAACGAAACGGACAGAATGAGTCGTAAGATTGGCACTTCGTCATCATTGTGCCCACTCGGTACACCCAGTACACGGTAGAGCGGAATATCATTAGGAGGGTAAGGGTTAAAGCTACGTAAGATGTTCAGCACAAGATCTAAAAAGTAAGCGAGGCGGATGTATATAGAATGGTATACATACATCTACACACACACAGACTATACCGTATAGGTACATATAGGCATGGGGGCGTAGATATGGGTGCGCCCGCGCCCGTGCCTTCAGCCAGCCACAGGCATGAACCATTATTTCATATTTCATTTTGTATTTCATCTCCAGAGGAGCAAACCCAAAGGGGGCTTTTTAAAAAAAAGTTCCACCTTCCTTTCCTCCTACAACAATTTTTGTCGCCTTCGTTTCTCCCTTCTCCACCACGTGACTTTAACTCTTTCTCCATCCTCCTTCAACCGACCTCCACTTCGTCATCCACCTCCCCCCTCCCCCCCTCCATCTTCTACTCCCGTACTCATTCTTTTTACCATCATCCTTTTCTACCACCACCTTCACCCTCCTCCACTTGGACTCGACTTTTCGGCTAAGTAGATTTAATTTAATATTCCTGGGCGCGCTCTCCCGTGGAACAGTCTCTACTACCCGTGATTCATCATCACACCCGCGCATTGCTCACAGCCGCGACGCACTCGTTAAGTATTCTAATGGTTAGCGTGTCCCTTTAATTTCTCCACTGGTCCTGACTGGACGACTTCATTAATTTCTATCCCCCCCAAGAAGATGGTCGTACAGGACTTCGGAGGCTTTTCTAGGATTAAGATAATTATCTCTGCGCCAGCCTCCGTTGATCGCGTCAATATTTCTCAGGCGCTACCGATCGTAACAAGTTTTGAGAATGGGTCCTCGGAAAACAGTAGAAATAACGTTTGAGAAAGGACAGTGGGAAACTACGACGCTCGTCCTTGATTATAGAAGCGTGATGAGGCACGTCGAGTGATCCTTACGCTTCTGTAAGCCAGTTGCGCACGGCTGGCATTTTGAGAAACCTTGTTCCATGTCCCGTCCAATTAATGATTCCACGACGATTTACACGGGCAGCCACGCTAACCCACGATCAACCGTAATCGAACGCCACAGCTTTACCAGTCAATGATTTCGACTTGCTCCAACCACCCTGCCCCCCTTTTACCTACCGTGATCAAAGGACTCCGTGGAACGTGACATTTTCAGAATGGACCAGAAGAGAAAAATCTCGAAATTCCACAGCACAAACGCAAGATGCGAATACTGTCCTCTCTCTCTCTCTTACTCTCCCAGTACAAACTTTCCACGATCCTCGAACGCGTAATCGCCTCCTTTCCTAAGTATCTACGTGGATAAGTGAGAAAACATGTCCCGAAGGAGAGAACGAGGCCGTACCTCGTCAGGAATTCAAACGTAATTCCACAACCGCCGAGAGAATCACATCCAGAAGATTTCCAAGTACCTACCAGCAAGCGAAGCATACGGTGTATTAGCAGTTACCAAAATTATCGTTCGATATGTGAAGAGACGGCCAAAAGTGAGGTCCGATCGACACGCCGATTACGCTGTATAAAAGCCAAAGGACCCTCCACCTCGTAGGAACATCGAATCGTATACACAGACCGAATATAGTTAATAATATAAGCACAAGAGTACAAGAGTTACCGAGTGCAGAAGAGGGGCCAGTAAGGCCCACATCGGTGAGAGACCGCATCGTGCACCCCGCCCAACCTGGGTCGCCCACTGTCACCATTAATAATACGTCTCCCGTCCCGTGATGTATCTCATCTCCGTTCTGTTCTGTTGTGTCGTATCTTGTCGGTGTTTAGTGTTCAGTGTTGGTACTTGGTGATCTGGGAGGGGTCTCCGGTATACCGTACACCATTATCCCTAGCGCGTACGTACAAGTCACTAGTACACTCTCGCGCATATATCAAGTTTGACAGTTACTTTTCGGACAAAGACATCAGACTCGTCCAAGAAGACGGTTTGACGCGAGACAAAATTCGAGGTTTGTCTAAGATTGCACGATTAAGATAATCACGTTGGATCTTTATAATTGACTGCTCCGTTTTTTTTCACATAGTCAGTCACAATTAGTCAGTCCTCGTGACTCGTTAATAATAATGAGAGCACGAGGTACACTGCGTCGGATCGTGCACGTTGGGATTTTATAGTCTAAAAAGTTTTTTGGCGAAGGGGCATTGTTACGGTGAAATCATTGAGAATGACGGGAGCATGACAGATAATCCTGTAAGGCGCGAGCGTGTATCTGAGAAAAGACGTATAGCCTGTACATACATACATTGCTCCAGAGCGGAACCCTATACCCTGGGCCGTACCTCGGAGCAGCAAGAAACAAAGTCAATTTCCATATGACTCTCGTCATGACACGCACCAAGTGACTAACCGAAGCCACGTGATTCGCCAAAGACGCTAATAAAGGTTACCTTAATGAATAAGGTACAAGGTACGAATGACGATAGCAAATCAGTGCTATCGAGGGTCCAATGAAAAGCGGCAGAACTAAACTATAGCTCAGTCAACCTCCTCGGATCCATCTTCATGCGAAAGGTCCGAGGTAAAACTGGTACGGCTGATAGGCAGCTATAATTGCACAAAGGAAAGCAGGAAGGTATAAGGATGAACGTCGAGAAGGAAGGAACGAAGGAGATAATAAAGAAGAAGGAGGCAGTGGCCGCCGCCAAGGGGACAAAGTCGTCGAACGAGCCGCCAGGCGTCGTCGAGCGATCGGGCGCGTGTATTTTCATAAATATAATAATTTATTTCTCTCTCGAAGTAAATCTACACGATGTTGTAATCTCGTCGTCGGAATAGGTGGGTCGGCCATGTGTGCGTCGGTAAGGTAAGGAAGGTAAGGTAAGGGTGCGGCCAGACTCCGCTCGACTCCACCTCATTACCCAGCATTCTATGCAGAGACTGCGCTTATGGCTTATTATTGCTTAGCTTAGCCAACCCGTTGGTTCCTCCGACGGTCTCTGCGTCCCTATATACGTCTGTCTGTCCGTCCGTCTGTCTGACTGTCCATCCATCCCTGCGCCTCAACCTTCCAGGTACCACGGGTTGCCTCGGTCCTCCGTGTATATTCCTCGCAGTCGATCTCCCTGCCTTCCCTCTCATTTTATATGTATGCGCAATTATTGGGCCCGATCTTGTCTTACGGTTCATTATTGCTCAGACTAGACGGTTCGTCGTTGAGCACGCTCCGAGATACTCCACGCCTCTTCTACTTCCCTGCTCCCTTGTCCCCTGCTATTCCAGTCCATTCTCTTAGCCGGTGCTAGACCAGTCGATCTCTGGCTACGCGAGCCATTATACGATTAGGCCACGATCTTGTCTACCGGTATTGGACAGTCAATAGAGACGCCAGGGTAGCATCGTAACAGAAGGGTACCAATGGATGATTCGATAGAAGACACGGGGCGCAACGACACTGCAATAACACGAGGGACCGCGGGATAATCGTCGAATCTTTGATACATTCGTGCTGACACATTAATCCTGAGAAGTACAAAGCATTTTTATACCTCTCGCCGTTTCTCCCTGCACTGTACCCTCTCGCCACTCGTTCTTTGCATATTCGATGAGGCAACGGGCGTTCCGCAATAAATATCCTCGTATTCCGCGAGAGCGTCAACCGTCGCTACGATATTAATACTCGCCGGCGAGGTTGGCGCGTGAAAGGTTGCCTCGGGGTCAAGAGAGACCCCACTGTCACCACGTGGCTGAAATTTAACGCGTTACAAAGATAGTCGCTGAATGTTGGACACGTAGGTACCACCGGCGAGATCCCGAGGTCGTATAATAATCCAGGTATACCAGAAGACATACGTACAGTCACATAGACCGCCTACGATTCGTAGGATGGCGGTTCAGAGTTCGATCCCCCGTAACCTACGGTAATCAGAGGCACTAAACCAGGATACTGTTAGCGGTTAGACCTCCTATCTCTCCTGTCGCCGGTACACGCCTGGTATTATTCGCACGCCGGCACATTTGTCGTAGGTGGTCTTCCCGCAGTGGCGTCGAGTAACGCCACGCTAAACCCATGTATAAAGCCGAGTCGGGCTACGAGAAACGTGGCGCGACGGTCGCACGTCGAGGCGCGGCGCAGCGAGTCTCTGCCGAGGAAGGAACGTAGTTTGCGTAACGACGTTCTCGACTACTGGGTTCCTATCGTTCGCAATGACCCAAGAGACTCGCATACGAATGTACAGGAGAGACGGCAAAAAATATATACGAGCAGGGAGCGTCCAGGTAGAGGGAGAGAGAAAGAGAAATGGGGGGACAGAGAGAGAGAGAGAGAGAGAGAGAGAGAGAGAGAGAGAGAGAGAGACAATATCCTCACCGGAAATAGGACCCTTTCGCGTTTCGCGCACCTATCGACCAACGCGCATCCGCCGCGAAGAAGGTTGAGCAAGGTGCAGCCTAACGTAAGAGAGAACGCCTTGTTCTGCCAGGTGAGCGGGAAATACGAAATCATAATTTATTTCTCGCTCGATATAAGAACTCTCATTTTTTACCTCGATATCCCTCGCTCGTCGTTGAACCGCTATGTAAAAGCTCCGGCAACCCTTTAACAGTTTCTAATGTTGACATACGAGTCCGATGCCGAGGTAACGGTCGGTGAATGATTAATAAAGATGCGCGGGCACGCGTGTCACCGGATATAAGGCCCACACGGCTCATCGGCTCGTTCGTGTAATGCCTTCTCCCCAACTACAGAGCCCGTAGTCTCGGCGCACATACTCGTATACTCCTGGTTCATCGAGAGACCGCAAAAGCATACGTGTACCCTCCTACTAGCCATATGAGAATCATGCGTGTATTATTACACAGCAATCCTCCCATGTCTCTGTGTACGCATGCGCATACGTACGTACGAGGCTATATAGTTATAGGTGGATAAGCAAGGATGGATGGATAGACGGATGGACGGACGGACGAACGGATCGACATACAGCACGCGCATGAATATGTAGGATGTCTGGAAAAAAAAAAAAAAAGAAAAGTGGGGGCAGCAACACTCGATGTGCATAGTAATCGGAGCCGCGTCATACCAATAACATCGTACCGATCGGCTAATGTTCGATCGATAACTCACGGCTTTTTGTACTGATAAGAGAAATCCACCGGGTTGAGATTTACTTCGATACGAAAGTGCTGAGACTTAATAATGTATCGTCGTAACAGGAAACTCCCGTGAGATTAATTTGAACGACGATAGTCTAACGTTCGGCTTGATAACTTTGTAATTTTTTTTGTTTTTTTTTTTTTTTTGGCTCTCTCGGTACCGTTGGTACATTGATAAGGAAACTCTCGGATAGAGTTTGATTAACGATACGCGTTATCACGGGGAGCCGTTGCCATCGCGAAAATTAGGATCGAGCGATAACGTCGGATTTTAGTTCCTTAAATGTACACGGAGAACTTACAATTTTCCTGCGCTACTATTAACGTGCACCGCTGAGGTGCCAATAACGCTCGGGCTGCCGATTGCCGATAATTCAAGGTACGAGCGATAACGCGTCCAAGACGGTGACAGGGTCCGCACTGTACGATAGGTGAGAAATGAGAGCGTCCCGTGTTTTTGCGAACATTTTTCTTTCTTGTCTTTGCCTCTGTTTATACGCGTTCTGATAGTACGAAGACATTCCGATAATATTTCTTAAGGATTCTTAAAGATCGTCGAAAATGTCGTATCACGCGACCAGGCGTGGTTCAAAGTTACGTTACACCCGATACGAAAATTGTCATTCGATAAAAAAAAAAAAAGGAAGGACAATCTCATAGAGAAATTATGAAAAAGAATTTATACCGTAGTCGATTCTCTAAAGGATGAGAGTTGTGAGTTTGAGCTATCGTCACGTCCGTCCTTCTCTTACGCACGCAACGCCCATAAGTCCGTCTCTCTCGCACTCACGGTGAGTATAGAAAATATCGAAAATCTAAAGAGCCATCATCCTCATCAGCTCGGGTGGGCAAAACTCGTAAGTGAAGTAATTATTCGAAAAGACAGCTTTTTATTATAACTTTTCATCAAATCGCCGTATCTCGAAACGAGACTTCCTGAAAAATTCTTCGTCCGACACTCGCATCGATCAGGTACCAATAAACATTTTTCGCCCAGAAATCAATAACGACGAAATATATATGTAACTCGAGAGGAAGACTCCTCGAGGGAGAGAGAGAGAGAGAGAGAGAGAGAGAGAGAGAGAGAGAGAGAGAGAGAGAGAGAGAGAGAGAGAGAGAGAGAGAGAAGTGAAATATTTTCCAACGTTTCCTTCATCTTCTTCTCTTTTTCCAAGTATCGCATAGCAATCTCTACTCCTTCGACATAATTATCTTAATATGGGATAATACCGTGACGCAGAGTTTTATTAAGCTTTCTCGTTCCCAGGCAAACTTTTACCCAGATTATTTTCCTACTCTGAAAAAGCCTAATGAAGGTACCTACACGGCTGACGTAGTATAGGATATATACCCGGCTAAACGATCCTCTCACTCACCGAGCATCTTGCTGAGGTCCGCGTTGTGGAGGTCAGGATTCTCATCGGCGAGTTTCTTGCGCTCGACCTTAGCCCAAACCATGAAGGCATTCATCGGCCTTCGTATCCTCTGCTCCTTGAGACTGCGTTGAGCCGAGCTGCCAGGATGGCACATCTTGACGCCGGACGATAACGTGGACATGCCCTGCTGATAGTCCATGGATGGAGCAGACGCTAGCCAGGACATGTCCTCCAGTCTCTGCTGAGCTGGACCACTCAGCATACTTGGTATCTGAAAGGGAATATAAAATCCCTAGAGACCAAGACTGGCAGATGAGCACATCATTCTAATGAAATAAATTAAAATCGCAATTAAAACATACCGGTATAATCTGAGTATCGACCGGCATTGAACTCTCGTTCCCATCGATGTTCGAGTCTATGTCGAAGGCCCTGGAAGTCGGGGTCGAGTAGAGCGAAGAATGCAACGCGAGAAGTCCTGGGGAGCCGCCGTAGCTGCTCACTGGCGGTGGTGTCACCTCGCCCCGGTCATAATTATCCAGCATCCTGAGTAGAGGGAAAGAAAGAAAAGAATTAAACGTCATTTTTGAGAGTCCGCGAGTGATCCGTGAATTCCGCCTCCCCCGCGTCATCCCGCCTCGAGGGAAGAACGAAAGAGAGTCCAGAGCGAGGAGAGGGACGCGCGGCAAGGATAAATAAAAAAAGTACAAGAGACATCAGAAGAAGAAAAAAGTCGCTGTTGAATGTCTCGGCATTCGAACGGAAATGACAAGCGGTTGTCATTCAAGGCAAATCGTCGTATGGGTACTTAGGGTATGTAGGTATCCAATGAATTTTCGATTATCAAGAGAGTCAATTGCTCTCTGGGGACATATTGATAGGAGCGTACAGCTAAGCCAGCTGAAGGATCCTTGCCGTAGGAGTCTGAGGTTACAGCTACGCCAGGTTATAATTGACTTGGGAATGGAGAAGAAGAGTCCGCACGGTCCTACGGATGGCAGCGCTGCCCGCACGATTGATCTGTCAACCCCGTTAGGAAAAGAGTTGATCGACATGAATGAACCATTCAAGGCCACTTAATGGAATTCCCACGATTGTCCTTAAGGCATAATGCGACCGGGCAGGTAGGTATATAATAGTAGGAACAGCTGTCTCGTGCATGGCTGTATATACATAGCTGTACTAACCTCTCTTTCTCTCTCACTATATGTGAATCGTGAGTACACAAAGTCTTATAAATAAATAAGTATGTACATATAATACATATACGCGATACACACATGATCCTATATGTATCGATACAACGCTCTATGTACATTGCATACGTACTGGCGCACATGCGTGTTCCATATAATGGCCATTGTTTCATTCCGTTCGCGAGATGCTGATGGGGGCAAAAACGTAGCGGCATTTTCATTCAATAAAAGCTACCGCCACTTCGGGTAGACGTGATCCCAGCTATTACGGCTAGTCTCACTTCTTTGACGTTTACAGTGAACCGCGCGAGCGACGCGCTTTTTCCTACCTGTAAATCCTGACAAACGAACGAAATATATACATGCGTGTGCGCGTAGTGATCAATCAAAATTTTTCTTGTCAATATATTATAATGTATATATACAATTATATAATGTATGGAAATATTATTATATACGGTATCGTATGTCTACTAGAAGTGGCAGCAGCTCCACGGCTATAGCTACTCGATATCCCATACGTTTCTCATCTGGCATCGTTTTGGAACCCAATAACGCACCCGATTACCGTTCGATCGTGAGTTCTCGTATGTCAGACGATTGGCGAAGTCAAAGCTTGAATGCTAAAGCTTCAAGTCGATCCTTCAACGTCCAACCAGGCACGAAGACGTGGATGGAGGGATTTTTGTCCTAGCGACGCGGCAAGTCCAGGGCGCCGCGGGTCCCCTAATTAAAGGAAGAGATACCGTCGGCGCGTCTTGGGTCTTCAGGAGACGAGACCAGTAAATGCCATGAGGTTGTAAATAAAAATAAAAGTTACAAACGCGTGACTTATCTACCGCGGTAGCCATTGCGAGAATTAAATGCTGGAGCTGCATGCGATACGTACTGAAGGACCTAGACACTTGTCAGGTACGCTCTGGTGTATCTAAATTGGTATCTGGTGAAGGGAGGCATTTTCGATTTACATCTATGGCTGGGTTATGGATTCGTGCTGGTGAGCTACCGGTTATGAACTGTAGTTGAATCTTGACAGGGTGAAGTATGTGTATATATAGATATATCTTTCTTAGTTACTTGCCCCTTGCTAATTTTCATGCTGCGATTATTGCTCGTATAAGGTTCAGGTAGAAGAGAGCTTGATTGGGATCATGATCACGATTTATCAAGTTGGTACGATCGATCGATGATCCTTTGATGATTCGATCAGTGTTGATTTAAACGCCTACTTATATCGGCCGACTGGTATTCTGCTTGGCAATTAACGTCCCCTGTGTGATTTAGTAGGCATAATACATAGAGGGCGGTGGAACGTGTTACCGATCTTGGTCGATCGGTAACGTCTTTTTCAGGGTAAATGATCGAAATGCGAATAACGAGCTAACGTGAGAGGTGAACGTCTCTTAACAATGCAGTAATACGTTAGACTTGAGAATCCTATTGTTATTGAGCGTGTCAATTGAAACAAGTGATAATGACGGTGCGACACAATGCACTATTGGTACGCTTGTAAGAAATTAATTCGACTGTTTGTAAACTACGGGCGATGATCGGTGCACGGGAATGCATTGAAACACGTTTAAAACGAAGACTATGGAAATTTGAGAAATCTTTGTGAAAAAAAAAAAAAAGGAAAATAGAATCGATTTTCAATAACATGATATTACGATTACTTGATAAATTTTATATCAACGCTGCTCAATCCCGCCGGTAAAAATCGGTACGTTTTTTCTTACTTTTTTTTTTCCTACTTCAAGTATCCCGTGACTCACAAAGTAGAAAGTAAGCTGAATAAATATTCTTATACGTGTCAATATTCAGAGCCGTAACTGACAATAAGGTGCCGATGCATTCCTGTGACAAATTTGGCGCATTTTATTCAAATAACATAGGACCAAACACACCCTCGCATATACGACAACGAGACAGAGTACGTAACTGCAGGAACTGTAATTTTATAGACCCTGATTAAACTTTTAAATCGAATGACCAATGCGGTTCACTTGGTAAGCGGAAGTGGCGACCCCAGTCGCTCACCTCTGCACTACTAACGTTCGATCGGTTAAGATTTCAGGACGATGCAATAGCATCTCCAAAAGTATTGGATGCTTTTAAAATGGAAAAATCGGTATCGCCACAAGTGCTTATAGCGAGTACCAGCTGTCGTGGGTCTGTCGTATAAGAATCCACGGCAAAAATGTCACCTCAGATCGGTGAGCTCGAGTGACGGAATTTTCACTAAACGAGACACGTCGGTTGAGAATGGACACAGCTTAGAATTGAAATAATGCGTTTCTTCGGTTGGGGATTAATTCCGTCGGAACTCCATAAATCCATCGGTGCCTTTCACCCCAACCTCCGCAAAATTCACGTCGCAATTCTGACTCATCGCCGGTTCCCTCGATCGGTTGAAATCGTGAAGATTTCGTGCGAGGACGAGACAAGCGCTCGTAAATTGCATTAGAGCGAGGTCGCTATGGTATTTTAATTCTTTTCTTTGGAACAATGAGAGAAGGGATTTCCGAGGGCGCGTTTATTCACGCACGCGTGCGTGTTATTTTTTTTTCGCCAAAACAAACCGCGACACGATTTACCAAGAACGAGCGACGCGTAAAGGCCGACGCGTAGTGTGTCGTTCGTGGAATTGTTGACATTTTCCCTGCTATGATCGATGTTTTGAAATCGACCTTGTTGTTTGGACTTTCGATCATCGCCATGTAAAAAAGACTTGAGACAACAAGAAGTATATTTTTTCCATGATCCTTTTCTGTGATCATACGAAATCGTATGTTTGGCCCAGGATATGCAAGCAGTCCTATCATATCTTGTATCCATAAGGAAAATCCTTTATACTGTTTAATTCAGTTGTCGTACATGTGCTAAACCATAGGGCGGTTCATATGAATTCGACGTGTGGACTTCCCGTGATACCATCGCGTCATGGAAATCGAACGAAAATTCCGTTGTGTACGAAAACGATGAGTGTGCCGAGTCTAAAGGAACGACAAGACATACCGTTGCGATTTTATGAATAGAAATGACCAATGTATTATTCTGATGCACAATAACCGCCAATTTTGAAATATTGTACTACGTACTCCTACGGCTGTAATCAAGTTGACGCTTCTTGAAAAATATATATATATATTTACCACTTACGTAATAATGTATTGCGTTTGGGAATATCGTTAAAATATTTGTTTATATTAAAATATAGGTTAGGAGGGTCAATCGTATTGAGCACAAACGTACAGATATGTTGATATGGTTCGCGTTCCGTGCGACGGCCGTGAGCACCGTATGGAACAGACCGGAACAATTTTAATGAGAACAATTTTCGTCGCCACGACGATCCGTCAAACGAAAAAATATTACCGTGCAAAGACATACGTAGGGCAGTAAAAGCAGGTTGAACTGTACGTGGCAATGGAGTAATTCTTAGCACAGGCATTTACAACGTAACATGCCGTCAGGTATACTTTGAAATGACTGTACCGCAATCTTTGAAAAGCACTGCTATACAGTTTCTTGTCAAATGGATCCATGCGGGGTAGACTATAAAATTTGCGAAATACCAAAGATAACTAGTCTCGTACGTAAGCAGCGAGACGCGCGGGACTCTAGTAATCGAGAATGAAGTAAAGAAAGAAAAAGTTATTCCAGGGTTAAGAGAAACGCACTCCCTATACACGACTTGCGCGGATCAGCGATAGTGATTGGCGATTACGCTAACCAAACAGTGGGTTACGCCCCTGTAATTTGCCTGAAGACGATCTTGCCCTAATCGGCGTACTAATAACAGGATTACCTGGACTGACCGCGGAATCGTATACTTATCCCTAATTCGCGATATCGTTATTAATATGCAATATAATATAATACAATTCCGTATAACCGATACCCCCAGCGCGCGTCACAACATAGGAATTCCTCTCTGACAGACGCCAACCCCCAAACAATCTACTGGCGCGATCTACCGGGAAAAGTATAAACTTAAATTCACATAGCCGTTAATAGAAAAATAAACGTTGTCTTACGTGTAATGGGAATAGGAGGCCTGGTTGGGCTGCTCGATGTGAGTCCCACTGCTAAGGCCCTGCACTTGCTCCCTGGCTGGTGATGAATTCTGTTGGGCTGCTGGTACAGCGTGATGGTAACGCTGGCACATCTCGGCCAAATTCCACCCATGGGCATCCATATATTAGCACTGCTTCGCTTTTCTTTGGCGTACCATCCATTTCACAAGCGTTTAACAGTATGAACACTCCTCGGTTCCTCTTTTAAACCGATACGCTCGGCCGCGCGTTAACAAAAAAGCAACGTCACTCGCGCGGCCCCTTTACCTTTACAGTTTTTGGCCTTTGAGCATCCATAACTTTCTTCGACTGTTACAATAACTCCTCCCACTTTGATACTGTCCATCCACTGTTATGAATCGGCTTAATAAATTTCTCCTTTTTCTTCTCTTATACTAATATTTCACCTACATAATTCACCAGGACGTCGTTAAAACACCGCATGAGATATGCTTGTCGATGCTGCTTCGAATGAAAATAAATAATGGCGACGTGTCGCGAGCGAGAATACGAAAGGGTTTCCATATTTCGAAAATTCCAATAATCTAGGTTAATCCCACCGGCATTTCGAGGATCTCCGTCTGAATCTACGATAATACGAATCTGCGGTTAATGTCGATAGGAGGACGTTAATCACTGCCCCTAACAGTCTTGGCTGTAAACTAACCTAGAAGCTACGGTTACGATACAGTTACTCGAGGCAACGGTAACGTTGCACCTTTACCTCCCTAATTAGTAGTAACTTTCAATATGGACGCGTGAGAATTCTCATAGCAATATTACAATTCAAACGACTCGGCTTAATTATTGGCTTCTAGTATGTGGATGCGCTTAGGACGTCACCGTCCACGTACATACATACGTATACCTCTGTCTCTCGTGCGTCGCCATTAGTCTTTCTAACCTATCTCGTACGCTTATACCTTCGTCTTTACTTTCTGACTACAACCTTCGTCATGCTGATGTAAAAGGTAACTCGCGAGTTACTATGACGTTACTTGGAAGTTACTGCAAAATGTCGGCTGTGACGATGACAATAATAAAACGGTTCGTAGAAGCGATACACTTCGAGGTCTGAGCAACAGGAATCACGGGTCATTTGGCAGTTTGTACGCAAGTTGCAAAACGCTGGTAATCGCGTATCCATTTTGTACAAGGTTAGTCAAATTCAAGTACCTGATTATTAATCAGATTCAGCGCCAAGCAGTGAAAACTGTATTTCCTATTATTAATAAATACTCGTTTAAAATTTATTAAAGATACGAGTTATTTCTCATATTTATTATGCAACATTGCATATCAACAGTTTCTAACTTGATAACGTAGTACTACGAAATTCTATTGTTTAAGACGATTTTCACGGTAGCGACACGCGACACCGAAGCATTCTTGACTTTGATGCATCCATCCTTGTAATGACATCCACCAGTCGATACAACGTCTATCGTGTATCGATCTGACGTTATGATTATTATTGGGTTATGTCTTGCCACGATTGAGACCTCCGTTAGCGATACCAACATACGTAAACATATCCCCACATAGGCACATTGCTAGGGCTAGATATAAATCACTGACTTTATTTAAAGCTTTCATACATATATTTGTACATGATAAATATTCGTCCTGAAAACACCCATGTGCGATTCGCCTCGATCATTATTATTTTTAATCTCGATTTTCCTCCGGACAGTATTAAAATCTATAAAAAGATCGCAGAGGGAATAAAAAGTAATAAATCTCTGCCAAACAATTATCCACGGTGGATTTCGGTTCGTGTGTTTACTTCGCATAGAAATCAAACAGTTAATCATACGAACCAGTACATATTCCATCTAGTGTAATATGTTACCAGAATCCCACGATATTTTCGAGGTGTGTACCATTTCTCCAGATCTATAGATCAAACCTATCCTTAGGCTCCCGTTAACCATGAGTCTTCGTCCCGTCCAAATGCATTGATTCCTTTGTCCTCGAGTCGTTATCGAATACAGACGAAATTGAGAAATAAACTTTTTTAATCCTATCCAATATCCGTTATCAAGAATGTACTGTGAGAAGGGAAGATGATAACCGTGTCGAATAAGTATATCTGGCGTAATATTAAAAAAAAAAAAAAAAAAATACCATAGGTACTGGCAAATATGTAGGAGTGGCACACGAGTGTATTACACGTACGTTAAAGAGCATAAATGATTAAAATCATTATTACAAGAAGAGACTGTCGGTAAATTCAATTTCTTTATCGATAAGAGACAATTTGTTATTCTTATTGTTAGAGAAAAATTCATAGCGTCCTGAAACGTTCTCGGACTGTTATCTCGTGGCAAATGATAATTCATCGGTAATGATTTTACCATTACGAGTTTTCAACTAGTCGCGCTCTTATGGGGACGCTAATTAGAGGTCGTCGAATTATTTTTAGTGCAACCTAATCCCAGCGTAATTACTTGCTACGCCTACGATACGTCGAGCCACCAAGTCAGAATGCTTTTGACGCTCATTATTACCCTTAGTTAGTATTTTTAATAAAAATTATTCATGGTATTTCGTTCCTTTCCTTCCTATAGGCAATCGTGTGCCAAACCCTAAGCAAATCCTTCTCGCCCCCGCTGCCGATAGTGAGTCATACTGTCAACGTACAATAGAATTCTCATGAAGATTTACGGCTCATTACTGATTTCATGGAATGACAGTGTAGGTACGAGTGGGATAAAAGGTCTACGAGTGATGAAAGTATGACAAGGAAACCCTTATCGATTCTCACGTGTTCAAATAATTCGTGTAGATATTTAGTAATTTGTTGTTTCTCTATACCTTGGGTTTTATCTTCGAGCGAGTTACACACAGACGTACACAAAAGCATTCTCATCGGTGCGACAGGGAGGAGTCGGCGTGTTGTGTCGCCAGAACGCCCATCCTCGAGAATAACGACAATCGCAATCACAACCCGTGAAAACACTGACTTTGAGAACTGGCGTTACGACAAGTCTTGTGACGACACGAGTACACTTTCTTCACGTGAGTGATCCGCGCGACAGATTCGTGACCGTATTCATGAAATATCCTTACAGATGGTAAAGAAATAAAAAGAAAATGGAAAGAAAGAGCGAAAAGGAAGTTTAGAAGAATCACGAAAACAAAGAGCATATATACGTCGTAGTAGAGAAACACAGGTCGCTACGTCGTCTTGATGAAAACTCCGGCGATTTGAAAAACTGAAAAACTGACGACGAAACAACGGTCGGACGCGGGTTGCACCACAGTTCGCACTACGAGACGATTTTGTCGCGAACTTCTTCAAGGAGAGAAACGTCAGTCGAGGTATTGAGTAAAGCAACAGTAGCGACGGCGGTGGCGGCAATGGCGAGCGTCGTCGCTCGCGTGGGAGTGTGACATAATAACGTCGTACTGATCGGCGATCGGCGCACAGCGGACACCGTTCTTAACCACCAATCACAATCCTCAACAATGGTACATGTTTGATGTTCCACGAGCTTTACGAATCCCACGACGAGCACCTCGAGACGATTTAAATCGAGATCAGCGATAGATCGATCTTCTTCGATGTTTGATTCCTCTTGATTCTTTATTTTCTCTCTGCTTCTCTCTTCCATGCGCTCTGTGCTCTAGCTCTCTTTCGCGCGCTTTCAATTGTTCCTTCGCTCTCTCCTCCTCTTTTCCTCTCCACTAACCGTCTCTCCAGCTCTCTCAAATATTATCGCTCGCTGTCATGGGATTGTAACGCAACGTGCCCAGTGCCCGGCGAGCCCGGCTCGCGTGTACCGTCTTGCGTCTTTCCTGATGCACGACTCGAACGGACTGAGCACCGTGAGGTGAACGGAGGTGACTTGCGACTCGCGATCGGCAAACCACTGCGGCTGTGCGAGCGACGGGAGAACCTTCGTTTGCTCGCTCGTTCGCTGGCTCGCTCACTCGCTCCTTTGCCTCTTAGAAGTTCCTACCTTGCTCTGCTTGCCTGTTTGGTCGCTCACTCAGTCATGGAGTCTCTGTTGCTCCCTCTTACTTGTATCCTGTAGATCCGCCCGTTACGAGTAGTCACCTGAATACTACGCTAGTCCGTTGATACCAGGGGACTTATTATTTCTCGTTCTTGCATAGCACACTCAGCATATAGATTGATGGCGAGTTTTCATTGGTGCTCTGTAGTCTTCGCAAGACTTAGTGATTTTCGGAAATTGGGCTTGTGAGAAATAAGTGAAATTTCATACAAAATTGCAAGGAAAATTAAATCGGATACTATAATTTCTTTTTTTTTTTTTTTCATTTTCTAATTTTGGGCTTATGGTTTCATTTTGGAATAGTTTTTTCTTATGCTTTCCAAACAATACCTAATTCCATTATAGTATTTCCCACGTTTACATGATGGTGCTTAAAACAGTTTTTAACTCAAATCAAGGGTTGTTTCATGTCGATAAGACTGAACTTTCAAACAAGTGAAAGTACGTTAAACAGTTAAAGTACTTTTTTAAACTGTAGGCTTTAAACGTGATACGTCCATAGATAAGAATTAAGGAAGTTGTACGTGGACAAGGTGAATTCGCCCTCTTGGGGTTCGTAAGACCCCGTTACATAATTATAAGCGTAGGAAGCGGATCGATTAACAAACGAAGAGAAAGGCCCTCTCTCTGAGAATTGACTTAAGACCTATAAGAATGATTACTGGGGTCCACAAGACCCCAACGGACATTTCCTCACATACACAAAGCCCGCGTGAAAAGGACAAAATTCAAAAAAAGAAAACCTCCCCTAAGAAATTATTCAAATTAATTCCATAAAATCAATCACAAATATCTATAACACAATTGCAAGATTGCATAATAAATACTTAGAATATTCACCGTAATCACAATTACAATCCCGCAGTCACACAAGGAACAAACGTAGCAGTAATTTTTCACTAAAGCCCGCAGCAACGTAAGAAAAATATAAATAACCTCAGTGAGCCTTACTCGACCGTGCATCAAAGAACGTACCGTGCATATGCACGCGCATGCACGCGTGTAATCAATGTATAATACGAGACCGTAACGCAGGTGAGTGAATACAAATCAGAATGAAGAAAAATAGAATATTTAAAAGAATGTAAACCAAACCACAACTACCTCAACCATACGCTCACGGTTCCTTGGGTTTAGCTTTACACGAAGTAGACTGACAATCAGCGCATAATATTTCCTATTATAAAAAAGAGAGAGAGAGAAAAATAACCCACCAAAAAAAAAAAAATGCAATCCATTAACAAAAATGAAAATGATTTCAATTTACCCTGCATTACAAATACGCGTTCTCCCCAAGAACGTACCCGACGCGCCAAAGACAAAATGGCACCAGGTAAACGAGTCTTGCTTCTTTTTCCTATCCCCGTAATATCTACTAGCACCCGACGGATACGTACAGTGTAGTTAATATATATGGCGAGAAGGAATATCGTGGAAAGTGGGAAAAATTCTTAGCAAGCAAAGACGGAAAATCCGGCAAAGCAAAGAGTAAAGAGTAAAGACTGAGCGTAAAGCCGGCCTCCAGTCAAGCGTGTACCAAAGTACGTAGTCGATATATGTATACATACGTATCTATAGTGATAGAGGTGCAGGTGTGTCGCGACGTGTGCGGGTATAAAGTAAGTCCGGAGAGCACAGGGGAATGAATATTGCCGTCCCCTCGCGGCAGCCAGGACCAATCCGCGCGTAGCGCGACCTGCGTGAAGGCGGAACGCGAAGAGTCGCGTATCCGCGTATTTATTATTCAGTTTGCAAATACGTGGCAAAAATGATCTCTCTCGGGCTGGTTATATGTATGCTGGGCCTGTACAGTCGAGAGGTGGAGCCAATGGCAGAACAGGCCTGATAGACCGTTAATTTGTTAGAAGCCACAAGGCTATACGATTTGCCAGGAGTGAAACTGTCTTATCTTGTCTCTGATTGTTAGTTAGTCACTCTCTTTAGTGACACTAGTACGATTCCCAATGTGAATAATCATTGGGATGATTCGACTGGATGTATAATTTTTTAAATTACAGATAAAACTTCAGTCTCGGTTTCTCATACAATTAGTACGGTAAAACTTGCCATTGAATATTGTCAATTATTATATTGAATATTTCACTGCATAATGTAATTGTCATGATTTCGTGAGAATTTTTAATTCTTTTTTTTTCCACATAAAATCAATAGATAATATTTTTAATTGTACACTTGTATATACCTATATATTATTGTGAATTTGATTCTTACGAATAAATCTGCTTCAATATTAAATTCAATATTTTCATTGAATTTCTTAGGTTACGTTAAACCCCAGATCTCATATAAGCAACATTTCGTTTAACCATCGCAGCGATTAAGTTCGTGCAGCGTATAGCCTGGGTCTGCTCTTGAAAGTAGTGCGGTCCAGTGCTGGTCAGCCATCGGCCAAATTGTTCAGGGCGCGTGTACAAGCGGCTGTACGGCAAGCGACGTTAAAACTGTGGCTGGTCACAAGAAGGAATGCAGTCTGAAATTAAAAATGAAGGATAACGAGTCACCGGGACAAAAGTCGTAGAGTGGATTTCATTGGGCCGTATCAATAGCGATCGTCCGGACGATATTTCAAGCGGCTAATGACTTTCGAGAAATAAAGAACTGTTCGCACCACAAGGACCCGGCATGACTTGCGCGAAGGTACCAGAGTTCCATTGGGGACACTATGAAATTCGTTTAATTAATTTCACCAATCTTTCCTTCACCCGCCCCAGTAACCAAGACCGCCCTTGTCAACAGACGAGAGATAATCTTGCCTGTTAAAAAAAGTGACAAAATCATTCAACCCCTTTCACATTGTACGTACCAACCTCCACGTAATATCTCATCCGGAAAACAAACTGTGCGACTCGCACAGCCATTTAAACTTGGCGAACTCTCCCGCGGGTTCTCGTAAATTGACGAGACGAAATAAAGGGAGGGGAGGGGCGAAGAAAAAAAAAAAAAGAGGTAAATCCTTCCGGTCGTCGGGTGTGCTGGAGGGAGATTTTCCAGGTGAATTATCGCGGCCTTTGCCCGCCGCAAAACGGGAGCATTGTGAAAGCCTCCGGGCGCAGGGAGTTCAAGAAGCCTACGGCGGGAGCCATTCGCGGCGGCTAGGAAATAAGAAATTTTCTGAGATGCGAGTGCGAGGGAGGAGGCCTAGCCAAGCGAACGTTGTTAATTTAGATTGTATCGCGTGAGAAGCAGGAAATGACGAAATATCCTGAGTGCTGACTTACACCGGCAGGTACTTCGTTCCTGAGCGGAGCTCCGACTCCTCTGCGACCTCAGAGAACTCCGAGAACCGACACGCGAGGATATACTACATATATACATAAGTTTGTTGGCATCGTATCATTTAGCATCGCCATGATAAATTCAAGAGGATCCAATTAGTCTGGATTCGAATTTCCCGCTTTCGCTCTAAAGGGGTTGGATTTTCTTACGAGAATTCGTATAGGTTATGTTATTCGTACGTTCTGAGAAAGACACCAAGTTTTCGATGAACCTTATGACTTCGTACGTTGTATTAAGCTTGTAGTCATATACGTTTACATATTGCTTCCATATACTGTTACTACAATTATATGGCATGAGAGGCATTGATTTACAAGGCTGTTTGACGCTGTAGCTAAATGAAAATCTGTAGGACGCTGTAAGTTGCACCTATATGTTATGTACGAAACCTAGTTTCCTTCGTTCCACTTCCATGGCGCTTGGTCACCTGAAGAGTTACTATGCCCAATTAACCCTTTGAGAACCGTATGCTTCCCGGGCATTACTGTTTCCGACATTGCGATACTTCTTTTTGCTATAATTTCTTAATCTTTTTTAAGCTCATGGAAAAATCATTGAAACGGAACGAAATGATTTAAGGGATGAAGTCATCTGGCGATGACGTAGAGTGATGTCGATTTATTAAGAAACGTACGACGTAATATCTTGGGATGCTGATGAATGTACCTTGAAAATATTAACGATACAAGAAAGATTTAGTCATCGTGTAAATAAGGGTTGGGTTACGAAATTTCAGTGGTCCTAAATTTTTCATAATTTTCATATCGATTTTAAGAAATCAATGTATAAGATTAATTGAATCTCACTTCCTCAATCATTCCTAGTATAACAAAGTCTGAGGGACTCTTAAATCTCTCACCTGTGACCCGAGCGAGTCACAATGTGTGACCGACAGTGGCGAACCGATTAGTGGGTACAATAGGGTTGGGGTCCCTTGTGACACAACAATAGTGAAATATGCAAAAGTCCAAAATAACATTGTAAAATAAAAAGCGAAATACCTTGAATTTATACAGAAACCCAATAGCCCCACGTATACAAGCAATCGTTGTTAGTTAACAATAATGTAAAATGTATAGACGTACGTGCAGTGTATAAGGTAATATGATTTAAATGCAATAATCAACGTTCTCTACTTTTCTAACGAATCATCAAATTATCCAAATGCATCACATATACGTATATCCGTCCTATTGTATTAATGTGAATCAAGCCAACTGCATGGTTTCCATAATGATTGGTTTCTATCTTGTTATTGCGAGCACCTAAGGTGAAAAAAACAGTGGTTCGCTACTGGCGACCCTACCCTATATCCTTTCCTACGGGCTACGTCTCTATGGTATCCTACCGCCCGCAACCGACAGGCCAGGCCAGGCCAAGCCAGGGCAAGCCAGGTAGGCAGAGTCATGTAAGAAGGGGTTAAGAAACTCTCGAACTAAAGTGCCTACACCGGAAGCGGGGGCCTTGCTTTCTGGGCTAATAACCCTACCCACATCGACACACGGCATCTGCGTGCATATATACGCATAGACATAACCTAGCAGCACGCTGGGACCTTTCCTTGTAGGTGCTGTTCATGTGCACCAGCTACCCAGCTGTATATGCATGAGCATATACAAGGGTCCCCTTATCAGCGTGCAATGTTAGATTTTATGTACAATCGATTCTTGAGCAGGATTCATAGAGAGGAATTACAATATCGTGCAGAGAACTCAGCTGCGTCTGAAAGAAATTATTAAAAGGAAAAGAATATTAATTCGTAGACAGAGTCGAATCATATATAAGAAATTTATACTTACTACTCTTTTAGGGCATTGCCGTCTTACGTGTAGCAAGTGTCGAGTGCTGTTTAGGTATTTGGCAACGTTTACCACCACGTGACTTTAGGCAGCGGAAGTTATATCGGAGATGTCATGCGTCCTCGTTAAAAGAAGCGAAAGGACAGCACAGCGTGTCTGGTGGTTAAGGAACCGTTGAAGAGCCGTTAAAATTGCTGTTATATGGAGATCATTGTTTCGTGATCCTGACAAAGGCCCTCGCGGATGAGATAAGGAAAGAAGGGAGAGTATTTTCCCAAAGAATACGAATAATTAACCGCAAAACGACACTTCCTTACGGAATGATTACATTAACCTACAAATTTAGTATAACCAATGCACTTTAATGTTGTCAGTGCATACTTTGTATTATTACAAAAAAATTGATCCCTAGTAACTTTTATAGGTTATCTAGTCAAACCACTAGGAGATTCGCGTCAAGTTGGCACATCGCCAAGAAAATGTGCTCTCGTTACACGAAGGAAGCGAACGGATGTCTGGTGTGTAAGGAACCGCTAAAATGGTGTTCGCTCTTATCCGAAGATCTAGAGCGGCGATGCGAAGAGAGGCACGCGGAGGGCTATACGTAAGGTAAAAGGGGCTCTTGGCTGGCTGGTCGCTTGGTTGGTTCGATGGTTGGTTGGATGGTTGGTTGGATGGTTGGTTGGATGGTTGGTTGGTTGGTTGGTGCCGTTACCAGAAAGAGGCCACCTAGGTTCGCAACGCGGTGTAAACTCGAACTTTCTTCATAATGAGACACCAGATACAAAATGACAAACGTAATTAAACCAGGCAGACCAGGAGGTCAGAGATCCAGTTGAGTGAAACGAGCTTGGTCTTTTGGCAAATGAGAACGCAGCGTTTTCCTGTGTCTTGTATGAACTAAAATTTTTTTAAGAACTCGAACGATTGCGTTACAATGATATGTTGATTTGAATGACAGCTCGTCAATGGGTCTTCTTATATATATTTTGAACAATCGTAATTGCAACCTTGCCCCGCTTTAGAATTCTCCTTAACAACAATGGAAACACAGAACTGCAACATTTCACTTTTTCGCAATGGTTAACGGGGAGCCTAAAATCTATTGCGTAATTTCCTAAGTCTCGACCGACGGGAACTCGGCATCTCTTGTATACGTACATGCATGATGCATATGTCGAGTCGACTATACCACAACGAAATACTTGTGATTTCGCTGCGGCATCATGCCTCCTTGCTTATCTCTCAGCGACGAGTCAGACAAGATCAGGAAGGAATAAATCGTTAAGGAACAATTAAAATGCGTTGCTTGGAATACATTGTTGGTCTCAATAGAATCATGCAATTCAAAGGTGGTTCTCTAATTACACAGACGAGTACGCAACGGTTTCCTTGGTTCTCGTATCTCGGTGATCTTGCAAGTAAATAGTAAATTACAGAAAAAATTAGTTTTTCCAAAGTAAGTAATTTTACAAAATTCCCCAAAATCATTATACTGTCACAGTATCGTACAGCTATGAAAATATAAATACGTCTTTTACTTGCTAATACATTTTTCATTTGTACTTTCGTAAACCAATAGATTAGTCAGGTTTTCATGATGACCAATTCAACAACAGGCGAATGCTTTACCTCGAGAAGGCAACCTTCTTCTAGGCAATCGATTGGCTACAAGCAGTTTCAAAAGTCACGATACTCACGTCAAGGATCTAAGTAAGGCTTATTTATCGCAAGTCCTCGCATGGAGTTCCAGGCGTTCCAAAGGGCGCAGTGTCCACCGAAGGCAAATACTTTTGTGTGATTCCGATCTTTCTGAAAGCGTACGCCTTACATTCCCCATTCGATATTTTTCCCCCCGTTTCGCAGTTGATCAGATCCCCGCTAGTGGTTCGCGCTGTAACCGCGTAAAACAGCTCGTGACTTTGGAAGGTCAGAGATCATGTTGCCGGTCTAGAAGGATCTTGCGTCAGCGATCGCCGATGATAATTCACTTTGTGATCGTCAAAACCAAAACTGGCCAATACAATTGTGTTAACAGGTTTCCGTTCGATCGTAGCCTCGACTGTTGTCCACTCGTGAATCTTACCAGGTTCGAATCGAAAAGCCATAAAACTCTCAAGTCCTGACACTGGTCGGGTATTATTGATCGAGAAGATTCTGTAAGATTGACCTTTATGGGATCAAGAGATGACGAAGACGATCCTATTACCTATAGAAAAATTCCATCACGTACCTACAGACTTGAAGGTAGGTACGAAAAGGAATTTGAAAAATGAAACGTTCATAATCATTATAAATGACCTTTAATCGTCTTCCTCGGATCATTTAGCTTGTAATTATAGCCGAGTGCGTGAGTGGCGCCACCTCTTGCGAATTCGGTGTATTAACGACTGTATCATTTCAATCCAGTAACACGTGCTCCTCCAGTAGATGACGTACCCCACTTTATAGTCTTCCTCGTGAAAATGAACGTTGCCAGAGCTTAGTCCACCAGGAGGCCACACCATCACGGCAGCTATTGACTGTGCTGTTTAATTAACTAAATGCAGCATAGCGTCCGATAAACGGCACGTATCGGCTATAAACTTTCTGCCGCCTCCAACGCTGCTGATAACACTCTATCGTTTCTGTTCCTTTACCCACTGTTATGCCAGCAGCCGACTTCGAACGCACCTCTACGCCCACATTTTCACATACTCCAGGGAGAGACGCCGTATACGTTACACGCGTGTACATTATATCGTGGTCACTTGCATCGCTCTAACCTATCCTTATGCATATCCTTTTACATTCATATAGGCATCTATACCCAAGTGGCGATACCTCACGCATTGTCAACGTGATCCATTTTGAGGTTATCAATTAAGCTTTTTAATTATCTCCAATTAATCATCAGTATCGACAGTCACAAAGCTTCCACCGCTTGGTATGAATTGCATATAATTAAATAAAAGTCCTGTTTTTAATAATTACAAATGATCATATTTTTCAATGGAATGCCTGATAACGCAAATTACATTCTGACACGTCGATTCGTCAACACGTAATATAATTTTCATGAAAAATATACCAAACACGTATTCCCCGTTAAGGGTGGTTTTGCTAGGGCGATAATTAATGGACGTAAAAAAAAGTGGAACGTCAAAGGAGATCGAGAATGGTACAGGTACGGCACTGCTCTCGGCGTTACCGGTTATGTCACCAATGACCATCAATAATCCTCGTCGATACGTTAACACGTTGTAGAAGGTATATGTACCTTCGCAACCGGTAATCCCTTCTGGAAGCACGTTAAAAGCACAGCTTCTGTGTGCGTAACGCAGAAGATGCGCTGGTCGTTCGACTCTTGACTCGATTTCGCGGTCGCAGCACAAGAGATATATCCTCTACTTTCTTTCTCTTTCTGCGTTTCTCGTTCCGTCCTACTCCTCGTCCATAATTCAACACCGCCTCCCTCGTACAATTCTCTCTGTCGCACTTACCGACTCTTATACGTTTTATCTCTCACTCTTCCTTTAACCGACTCCCTCATCCTCCACCAGCGAATAGGGAGGATAGCTGCACAGTCTCCGCCGTGGAGACAACATAAAGATTTAAGACTCGGAGATGCGCCAATAAACATGCTGAGTCCAGTCAGCGTTTGCTTCTGCTGCATTCGCTTCTGTTCTGTTCCGTTCCGTTCCGTCCTGTTCCGTTCCGTTCCGTACGGACCAATGGGGGATCCTCTGAGTCGTACATGCGTGCGTACCTTTATGTAGATTTTTTTGTTAAAGCGAATTTTACTAAGCAAGCTTTAGCCTCGTTCCCAGGCAATGCCATTTTCCTAAAGTTATCGTTCATTGACACTTGGAAATACAATGGAACTGAAACTCCTGAAAGCATTTGCGAAGCCATTAAACTCGTCAACCTTTGGCATCCTTAATGGTATGCATACAGCTAGTAGACAATGTCTGGTCCTGAAGTCAGTCAAGTTTGAACTTCGGAGTTCCCTTGCTCGACATCCCACGCCTAGTATGCACCCTACCGTGCACAAGGATAACCAACTCATACGTCATTCACGCTCCGGACTAGAGGAAACACACGTGACTTACGAAACGCTTATGCTGCGATACGAAGAACGTCGGCCAGCTGGTTTCCTCTAGATTTGATGTCCTGAGATATTTCTTGACTCCCACGACTCTTAAATAACTGCCATTAACGTGGTGAGTTAGTTGGAGAATATTTCGGAGTAACCCGTACACACTAGAAGGGACTGAACTCGCACCGGTGATTATTTAGGTTAGAATATAATTGAATCCAAGACTTATCCTAGTACTCCTTTACTCCGCCTGTTTCTTTTATGGAAAGCGCCAAGCGCGTCCCGCTTTGCGCAGCCGGGTATTTGAATAGACTAAAGGACAGCTGCATGGGGTATCCAGTGCGAATAAGGTTATAGCGGGTAAAGCAATGTAAAAATGGTCCTGCGTGGTTTCGTGGAGAGCGTGGAAAGTTTCCAGACGCGATCGTTCCGCAAAAGTAGCAGATCGGGACGACGGGCGACCAAGCGGCAAGCGTCGTCCAGAGAGTCAGGGTGTCCTCTCTCTTCTCTTCGACTTATTTATTCCTTTCTCTGTCGCTGCCTCCCTTTCTTCTTCGACTTCTTCTTTATTTCTGTTCTTTTGCCCGTTTTCTGCTTCCGCAAACGACAGCCGCTTATTTATACCCGTCTTTGCATCGCACGGGAGCGAGCGCTTTTGCGTTTACGTTTACTCCCTCGGCCATGGGCGCACTCGAGATACATTTATATGCTTGTATATAGTATACGTAGTATATACACACCCACCTATATATGCACACACATGTATATAGAGAATCGACCAGCAAGCACTTTGCTTGCGAGTACCGCAAAGTCCGTTGAGAGCGAGAGACAATTCTCTGACTCGCATCACCTGTCAACGCCACGTCGAATGCAACAGGTCTATATTAGATGCGTCTAATATTTCAATAATACGTGGCGCTAGTGAGCCTTTTTTAATTACTGGGAATCCCCTCATTTTATGTATTAAAAAAAGTCAGCGGCAAAGTCTACGTGCATTTCCAATTTAATTTCCCAGGGGGAGTCGTTATCGGTATCTCATACGAATCTGTTCGGTAAATAAGGCATATGGTTCACGTTGCCTGGTGGTCAGAAAGTGTACTTCTATCGTGCACCGAAGACAGTTTCCGGGTCGGCCAAACTTCCGGTAACCCCAAACACTAATCAAGGGCCAACCTAGGTTCATCCTGATTCTTGCAAAATAATCGACGTGGCTCAAACGGTGCGTACGCAAAAGCGAGCCGAACAAATAAATGTTGAAAAGAGGAACAAAACCGACATTATGTGGCATTAACATACAAAGTATGTCAGACCTGCGGTCCGAGGCATAACATAGTATCGCGGCGTTCGCATACCCCGCCCGCCAACGGGCGACCAGCAGAGTCCTGGTGAGGTGGATGAGAAGGGAGGACAGGCCGAAGAAGATGGTGCAGGACTTGAAGGTGGAAGAGAGATGGTCGTATGGCGGGGACTGGTAGTTAAAAGAGAGAAGCAAATGGCGTTGAGAGTCTGAGAGAGAAGGAGAGGAACAAGCAGAATGAAAGAGAAAGAAGCTGGGAGCAACGTTTACGCTATCCAGTCCCATCCCGTCCCATCGTTTCGTTGTCCCGTGTGCTGCCACGCGGTGCGGCTTAACGCAAAAGGGCCAAGGCAGAGCAGAACGCGCAGCAAAGGGAGATCCGAAGGCAGAAGCAAGGCGAGACAAAACGAAAAATTCAACTGTATATATCGAGGCGGCCTGCGACGACGGGACACACACACAAAACGAAGGATTCTCAGTGTCTCTGCTTCTGCCTAGCGGACTCCCGATCGGCTACTGCTAGCAAAGGAGATAAACCGCTTGCGACCATTTTCTTTACCTTATTAAAATATTGATATTTAAGAAATTTTGGAGAAAAATCTTTTTCTTTTTCATTTTTAATTAGAGAAACACTTATTACTTGCGAACATTTTAATCGCTAACGGGAATTTGTATTATTTCTTTTAGAGGTTATCTGTCAGTGGCGATGGGAATTTTATTCGTTCCTGCACTCAGCACTGTTACTTTATTACTTTTACATGGGATATGCATTTACTCAACTTTGCTAATCACACGGAATCGTTATGGCGAATTATGTTCGACGAGTATCGCGATAAAGAGTTATAGTAGCGTGTTTCTACTGTACTTGCATGCCCCTAAGCAGCGTAACGAGTTCGGAAGTTCGCACGATGAAACGAGGCAGGAAATATCTTTATAGCTTGGATATTACGATCTACTACGTGGTTACCGATGGTCTTTCTTGGTAACTACTACTTGTTTTAGTGCTATGAGGGATGATAAATTAAAGTGAAGCTACGGTGCGTGTTATGTGTTCATTTATTATTATAATATTCGAATTTTATATAGTATATTGTTAATGAAGATTCGCGTGCGCGTTTTGTCGTACGGATTATTAATTTATGTATCATAATATTCTAGAATGCTATTCTGCTAATTTAGAGTTTCGTTCTCTTGTTCATATTCGATGGAATCTCATAGCCGTTGCTATATGCTCTACCGTCCCGCCGCTTTTGCAGCTTTGCGTTTACTTTTGCGCTCACTAGCTGCTGGCGAAAATTTATATGTGCGCCTGGGATTCCTCGTATTCCGATGCGTTTGCAGAATGTATTATTTCATAGCAATGATCCACACTGATTATATTTATCTTCGATGTTTCGTGATATCTTTGCGGAAAGGTTGACAACACTTTTGTATATCCTTAAGGAGTAGCAAAGCGTTTGCCATTTTTTATAGGCGAAAACTTTGTTTGATTCGTATGCTCTATAATGCGTGATATATTATCGCAGAGATTTTATTGGGTTCGATTCGGGGTGATAGTATTTCGAGGGGCTTTTTTTAGAATTATGGAAAATAATCATTGTATTGCATTATAAATAAATGACTGAATACGTAAAGCGTTTTAACATTATTTAGTATTCTTATATAAGGGTAAAAAGGAAAACAAGAGTAGGTGCGTAGATAGTAATTATTACTGAAAGAATAGTAACGTTACAATTCAGTGAAATATTTTTTGACATTCCTTTGTGTTCGACTTTGTCGAATTAACATATATGTTTTTTCACAATTCGGGAATATGCTAATTGGTTATTATAGACTTTCAAACAATGTGAATGTAAACCATTAATGTGCCTCAAAAGCAGACATTGTTCATTACGTTTTCATAGGAACTCGGGACATTCGTCGGACATCTTTATAACGTTTGCTGTGTTTCGATATTTTCTGCAGAATCATTTTTACAAAGAAAAATACATTTTTATAGTTAACTGTACTTAGAAAATGTGCGAAGGAAAGTGTGTTACGAGAAATTATTACGTATTTTAATGGACTTAGTTTAATTATTATACAACCTAAGACCCATAAATTTGAATCCAGTAAACTTTATTGCATCGTGATTTCTAGGCTGGCAATGTCATTGGCTTATTGATGTACACTAAGTATCCTTTTGAAGAAAGCACACCGCGGCACTTGACGTGAACTTGATATCGAGCGACCCAGTGCAGATTGACATCAGGACCGAAAAATTCGTCCAGCGCGTCATTGGTTAAAATCTCTGCAAATATAAAATGATAATATAGTAAGTATATCATTCGGTATAAATAGTTATGATCATCTGGAGACGTATTTTTTTATATAAACTATAAAATTGTATTTCAAAGTGGGTATGCCTAAAAACAATTACTTTCTGTAGTAACTTACGACATGGATCGCTGTGTGTTAATAACTGTACATCATTTTCCTTAGTGAAAACTTGCAATGCTGGTGGCACAACACAACAGGTAGCTAAATTTATTTGTACAATATTGGGCTTCACCTGAAAAAAAAAAGGAATGTGAAAGTAGAATAAACATGGATACAAACTGCATTTTAGTAATATTATCATAATGCATTAATTTACGACTAATAAATAATTAGTAAAATAATGGATCTTACATTTGCCCATTGGAAGAGCTCAATAAAAACATCTGTGTCTACGTCACTGACTCCGATGCTTGAGAGTTTCCCAGCTTTTACATATTCCTCCAATACAGTCCACAAACTTTGTAGTGACTTCAATATGTCCTTCAAAGTCTCTACCTTGCCATAAGCTATTATCAAGGATTCTATTGTATCGGTATGTAACGTATTAAAAACTGTAAAGAAAAGTATGAATACGGCGTGAAGAGAAATGAATAAATATTCTCATGCAATTTCCTGTTGTAAAAACCTTGTTCCAATGCCTCCTTCAGTGAATCAGCTTTCGGTGAAGAAATAAAAATCTTTACTGTAATTTTTAATTCCTTTCTATCCACATCTTCTTCACAGTTCTCCCTACCATTTTTCTGCAACTACCGATGATGTCAATCATAAATTGTCAATCATTATTATGTACTTACTGTGCTAGTCGAGGTATACGTACTACGGTTGAAGCATCATCCGTACTTTGAGAATCTTTCAATACGATTCTCAATGATTCAAGTAGCTACAATGATAACGTGAATAAATATTAATTTCTCAAGCTATACATAATATATCACAACAATAGCAATATTAATTAGAGCTAATGAACATAACCTCAGGAAAAAAACATTATCTAGTCTGTCATGCTTACTCCAATTTCATCAATCCAAGGAACATTATTGCAAAACATTACGCATGTACACAGCTTTCACCGCAAACAAACCTCGTCCGTTGGATTTTGTCCTGCTTTCTTCTTGACTTCGTTGAATGACAAAATGTTTCCAGTACTAATCAACAAATTTCGTGACACCATCCTGACTACTTTATTCGATAAATAGTATATAATAATGCACAATTATTTTAGCGGTTTTCAGTAATCTGAAAAAGAACTAGTGGTACCGATCACGCTGCTTAGCTAATACTACGTGATACTGGGAGTTTTCACAATGTGTCAATCTCGATATCTCCTAGCCTCAGGCTTTTTAAATGAACCAAGTAAACGTCAGAAACAGGTGGCCCTGAGGCATTGCATCATATTGTGTTGGTTATCTGATCTATTTAGATAAACAAGATAAAACTCTGCTTGTTACAGACAACGTCCTGCGCGTGTTTGCATCATATACTTAAATTGTTGACATCACCAGAAAACAAAGTTTGTTAGAATTCTTAAAATGACTTACGACATCACTGACAACTCTATTATTCTCTGTAAAACGTTCGTAGGATATCTTATAATGATTATACTGGATACTATAAAACGATTTTTGAAAACTAAGTATAGGATAATGCATAAAATTTGCGATTTTATAGAAAAGTCAAAATACGGATTATTTTCATGCCATTTACAGCTACCGTATGTTAAATAACTATTGCGTGATATATTCGCCTTTCTTAATGAGATACATGATCTCGAATGCCCTGTAGATCATTTGTAATTAATAGTAATTGAAGTTATTTAACTGTTTAATACCACCCGATCTCAAATAACAGGATATTTCTACAAATTGTCTGTGATACCTCTGCCGATATTATCCAGTGACCTTTTCGGCATAACACCAGATACATAAGATAACAATAAACACCCTTTAAGAATCGGTTTCAAAAACGCAATAATACGCAATTACTTCATTTTTTGTATATGTATATGCGCATTGCTCTACGCATGCTCTTTATGTGCTCAGAGAAAACATTGATACAAAAAGATAAGGCGTAGTTTACAGAAAGTTGATAATTAAACATATTCTTTTTTAATATTAATTAATCGGTATACTATCAAAGAAATTGTAATTAAAAGCTCCCTATCCATTATTGTCATAAAATATATCTATATATATCTCTAAGAGGGCGCAGTAGAACATGGCAACGCGTAGCGTCTTACGATTAGCCTGCAATATTGAGGAACCCGCGACTCTGATACGTAGAACATATTATCATATCATACCTGCTAGTCATCTAGAAACTACATTCGTTATACCGTATCGATCCACCGTAAAGACGATAACCTAACTGATACTTTTAAAGAGATCTTTAGAAATATGCCGGTTGATATTGCTGGTTTTGCCTATGCTACGGCGGTTGGTCTTGGTGGAATCTTGGGTTATGTAAAATCAAGTAAGTTCTTTCTATTTTCTAATACATTACAATTTTTTTCTTTGAATGTTGGACGTGATTGGAATTATTATCTTTCAATTTCTTATCATACTCTTCCTCTAGGATTTTCTACTTTAGTTAGGCGTGTCTAAAGTTTTGGTGTGTTTGTAATTTATGTAATATAATTTTTTATATGCCTTTATAGATTCTATCCCTTCTTTGGGAGCTGGTCTTTTCTTTGGATCAGTATTAGCTTTTGGAGCATACCAGACCTCTCAAGATCCTAACAATTATAAAGTTTTATTAGGAACCAGTGCCGTTCTTGGTGGAATTATGGGTTACAGATTTTACAATACTGGTAAAGTAATGCCTGCTGGCTTAATTACTCTAGTAAGGTATGTTGATAATTTAATATAAATTTACTGCACAAAATAATTGTGTAACTTTTAATGAAAAATTGGTCTACAGCACTGTAATGGTCATCAGGCTTGCGGTCAGAAGTTTTGCTCCTCCCATTAAAGTGGACTAAATAAGAAAGAGAAACTAGTATGGTTAATAATGATTTTTACTGCAAATGATATGACATTTACTTAAAATATACTTAAGATTATTTTACTAATTACAAACTCTTAAATCATATTTAAAGATTACATTTGTAGTTTGATATATGTAATAAAAACTATTTCAGTATGTGCATGGTGTACAATTATCCAGAAATATAAACAGGACAATCATTATTATACGATTCAACATATTCAAATAGAATGGATGTCATTACTTCCTTTTTTCTCTTGCTTGAATTTATACGAACTTAGTATCGAATACTTCATTTTGATCATTTTTGATGTCACTATGACATATTTTGTGTTCCTAAATCTTCACACTAGCGACCTCATGAAGAACTATATGACTATTATTGATGTCTTTAAGAACGTTCTCGAACCAGGTAATGGCCGCTCTGGCGTGCAGGAGGTCCGAAGTCTGTTAAATTCTCGCGAGCTTTCCTCTCGCCAGACACCAATTAACGACATAAAACATCATTGAAAATCAGTGGTATGTCCGTCTGTAAAGGATAAACTGTGAACGACCGCGCAAACGAATGTTTTTTCGCGTAACTCTTTGGAAAAAACTGAGCGTGAGTGAAAACGACGAGGACTGGTCACCACATAGACGAAACTTCTACCTCTGCCGAAATTTTTGACTGATTTTTGGGATCCAGTCACCGAAAACTTCCATCATTCCGTCAATAACCGAGTGCCGACCCGCAGGGTGGCGATCTTTTGATAAGGTGAGTGTTTTAAGGTATTTCGATAAATCTCGTAACATCTGTATCAAGGTTCTTTCGGAATCACGTAAATCACGTGAAAATATCCGCATTTGTAACAATGATTCATGAACTGCAAAGGTATAACGTGGCATGATAAGTTTTAGATTCTTGACTAAGGATTTCTACCTATCGTTATCTATTGATAATTAAGATAAAACGCACTTTCGTAAATGGTAGTTTTTTTTAACCAGAGTATGACTCTCTCGAGAATCAGATTATTAACGTATGAGGTCATCAATACTTAATATTCATCCAATGTAGATTTAAGGGTACCTTAATTCTCAATGAGGTCTACCTAATAATGATAGTATGTAAATATTAATCCATATATTATTACCATATGCCATATGATGAGTGTAGCACCGACACAAGAGATATGTGGTTTTGTCAAATTGCACAATAAAATTGCATCAACTATTTAATTTTAAATTAAATTCAGTACATCGTCTTTATGACATTCTTTTTGGAGGTATATCAGTTTAGATCGGCTAGTCCAGATGGTGGCACTCTGCTCAACATTCAAATCCTAAAATAGAAGGCAATTCTTAGAGGTACCTTTTAGTTGTGCTCTGTATCATATTTCAAATGTTACAAATATTATATTACAGTAAAATACAGCGTTCTGTTATGTATCTGCTATAGAACTTATGAATAATCTGTATATCTCTTGTCCTTGGTTTCACATATTTTTAATACTGTCTATCCGTAACATTTGAAGTACACTAAACAATTAACTTGTTACAAATATTAAAAAATTTGACTAGCCTTGGCAAAAATCCAGTAAAGTGCATACTCGACTAGTTATAACCAGCCAAGAATTTTCTATCGCTTATCCACATATAAATAATTTATACATACAAATATTACAATATACAATATGAGTCCAGTTACTCATTTTTTATTATTAAAAATCATATACCCGGAGCAATCAAGCAACAATGATATTTCCAAAAGCAACTTAATATACATTGATTTTCTACTTTACCATTACTGCCGGTGTTATCGACCGGTATGTTGTAGAACTTATCAGAGCCAATAGATACGTGCGCAGATACTTGCGTCTTTTTCAAGGAGATCCGATAAAGCTGGTTGAAACCAGATGAAATTGCCTATACTGTAATGGACTTAGGGAATAATTAAATCATAAAAGCAAAACTGACAGCGCTAAAGGTTTCGTAATATGCTCCAAATATAATCCTACACTTATCAGTCAATCGAATAAAGTTTTATGGTCAAAAAGTGACACAGTAGACTCCATATATATGTCATTGTCCCGACTAGGCGTTCTAATAGAGATAAAACGCGATCGACCATTTAATATATAACAATGGCAGTTTACATTATAGTGTAGCGTTACAAGTCACTTGATACTTGACCGTACTGTTCTCTTAAAGTGACATACGTATATACTTTTAGCATCATATCGCACTGAGTATTAAGACATTTCCTTTTGCGAGCAATAGCAAAACAGCAGTTAATAATTTAAAATACATATATCATATCAAAGTAGTTAACGAGTGGCGTAGAATATTCAAGGAATTCTACGTACATAACAATTTACTAGACTAACAATATCTCAATCGAACTAGTACTTTCCTCTTTAACCAGAAATACATATACATTTACGATTTTTCCTTCAGCCACAAAAATACGAGACGAAGACATTTCTGTTTGGTTTATACAATTCTTTAGTAAACAAACGCCATATTGGTATTAGCCAATTAAATTGCATTATCGTTACCAGATAATGTGATCTGGTATCTTTTCTCTTAGGATGAAATTGCAAAATTGCATCGTTTCATGCATTCCACCAAGAACTATTTGCTTGCACGTTTTACGAGCATAAGCACAGATCTTGAGCGTCGCATCGAAGGTGCGTGAAGTTTGCTCTTCTACAGTTGTATGCTCATCATTTTTCATACTCATCTCAGGCAAAATAATGAGTAACGCAGAATATTTTTCCTCTTGCATTATCCCAGTAACACGTGCCTGTATAAACTTCACGTTAAATTGAAATGTCATATAGATAAGATAAAGCCTCAGTATATCATTTTACGAGGTGCATAGAGTTTTACTCCCTATCAAAATTGTACCAAACACGTTATAGTTTAGCAAAAAAAAAAAAAAGAGAGAAAATAGCACAAAACCGTACGAACATTAAGGTCTCTGGTTAATCACAGAATTTATGGACTCGCAGCTAGCATTAATTTTTTTTCTTATTAAACCTACTCAATTATCTCCATGCCCAATGTGCCATTAACGTGCTCATGGGTACAATAAATATGTATTGAGCTGTCAAAATTTTTTTTTTTTTTTTTTTATTAAAACTTTAATGACTCGCCACACCAATGACTTTTGACATCGTGGACAATCGGCGATCTACGATCACAAGGCCTTTAAATTCACCTGTAGCCTAGGGCCAGGCTGTCTAGATGTAAAGTTGTCCTTTGAATCCTTCAATGAGATTAATTGCCTAGATGAAAAGACAGTAGAATCATATACCTTATTAAGTCACAAGATAAAATTAATGATAATTCTATTTATCTATGCCTTAATCGTAATCCCACCTGCATTTCGAATACTTGTCCATTAATCCTTTGACTCAGATGTATTGTTCGTACGATCAGCCGGATATTAATCGCAGTGTTCGTTCTTCTCCCTTCCAGAAACGAGGTACGATAAAAATTAGAGCGCGAGAGCAGGAGGAATTTTCTCATTGTAAAAATATCAAAAGATAATAACGATGATCGAGCAATGTAAATTAGGTCTTGTCATAAATGATGAACGCCCCTGACGAAGCCTGACCTCAAAGTGGCGTGTGCACCACCCCTCTATTTCTTCCTACCATCTTTATGGACCATGTACTTCGTGGTCGTCTGATAAGACTCATTCCATTTCATATACTTAGAAACCACGAGTAGTCCGCCTGATAATACTTATCGTTCCCGTATAAATAGTGGCACGAACAGACAATTCAGGTTCAGTATTGGCAGATTCTTGGTGAAGTCTTGTAGCAGTTATTCTTGAAAAATATTCCAAGCACTTTGAGTCTCGACTTTGTCGTACGTCCGTTTATTGAATTGTACGAATTTGTTTCGTTGACATTTTTTGCATTTGTTGTTACACGTATTTGAAGACGACTGAGTAGCAATTCAGATTACGCGCAGAAATCTTACCAAGCCGTGGATCTTGTTGCATGTGTGATAAAGAAGGCACGAGAATTACGTCCTACGATCAGGTACGTTTCTTGATTTCCTTCGAATTTCACCAGATCGGACTTCAGGACGTTACAATGTAAATGCGTGGATGCTTGTTAGGCTTTTTTTTATGTTCTTTTCTTCCTCTCTTCCATCTCCGTTAATTCTATACGTACATAGGCTGATGCTGCAGACGATTCTTGTTTAGTTCGGATTCGTTATGGGTCTGTGTAATTGGCGAGTTCGTTGTTAATTAAAATTAATGAAACTAAGTGAATACATGGTAGATTGTCGAGTGTTTGGAATAAATTGATATGGATAATTCAGTGTCGTTGACTCTTTCTCATGTATATTTTTTATTTTTACTTGTCAAACGGTATACTTGACTCGTACTAGCATTTCTTAATATAAATTATTTCCATTAACTGTGCTCGGTGTCTACGATAGAAGAAATTTCAAAATACCGTTTTGCAAGTCCGTCTCGTGGATTATTTTGAGAATCCGTTTGATTCTTTTATACTAATAATAAGTACAGTAGAAATTCGTTCGAATTCATTTCTTCAGCTATCCGAATTCTAGCTTTTAATAACCGAGTGATAAACTATTGAGTAGAGGGGAGAATCAGTAAGCTCTTATTGTCCGAACAAATTCCAGTTATTCGCACTGCTTTGTCCCCTGGCAGGTTTGGACAAATTGGATTTCTGCAATATTCGCAAATTGTTCTCAAGAACGAAATCGATGAATGTAAAATAATCGTGTATTTTCGTATTTCCCAGCAAAAGCACAATGGGACTTGTATGTTTGTCTCAGAAACAAAAATCGCCAATCGGCAACACTCTGGCATAAATTCGAAGAGTCACGACCATCTTTCGTTCGTCAAATATTCTCGGCTGCGAGCAGAAAGAAAAAGCGTGATAGAATTTTGAGCCTGGCAGTTGGAGATATTGAAACTTCACGAAGCGACAGTTAATCATCGTAGATAGAAGGAAGCTATTTTTTCTTTCTCCCAGGAAATTCTATACGACAGGCCAATAAATGTCAGGCGATTAATTCTTTGCAGCGTGCTGTAATAAATTCGCATTATCTGTTAGCTTGGCACCAGGCAGTCTAGGCTGCCGGTTATCTCTGGCTGCGGCACCGTGTATTTGATAAATTTTATTGGCGATACTTATTACGCATTAACGATAACACGTGTACGATTTTCCATGCGGCATAAATTCGAGAAACAATTAGAAATCTTTCTAAGGCATTACGTTTTATCTCTGTCATTCATTAATCGTACTTTATTCGTTTAACCTGAAATTCGTAAAAATTACCCATTACTGATCTGTCATGTCGATCTTTGATCCTCCGATGGCCATAATTGATCCCCGTTATTAATTAATCAGCTGTTTACCAGTCTCGCAGGAATATTCAAAATACTTTAAAAAAGGATCATGAATTTCCTCGAATGTCATGACACAGGACGCTCACTTTGCATTTGTTTGCGTATCGTAGACGCACTGGGTACAATTATAATTGCTGTGCTCATTATATTTTATGAGATGAGATGTTTGCTCGTTTCGAGGAGCTTAACAATACCGTGCTAAAAAATGATGATCACGCAATACTGCAGAGTAGAATATCATACAGTGAAGTGACGTAGGCATAATGCGCGTATCCTGAGCCATGCCAAGCTTGATTTATATTCGTTCATAAATCCAATCTGTCCGCCTTCTCCAGAGAGAAAGTAAACGTCACTCGAGGAGGAACAGGTCAAGGTGTTTCTTTTTTTTCTATTTCAAATTAATTTTGGCAAGCATGTGCACTTCTTGTATTTGAGGTTACGTTGCACGAGTCAGATAGACTTTATGCGACTGTGCATCTAGTTTGTCATAGTTTGAAAACAGCTGTACAAATTTATTTAACGTTATCTATTGCTTTGTTTCAGGGTTCTGTCTGCGATAGACTGGTAGGCCAGTCTGTTGGTGAACAACTGAGCACCAGCGGCAACTGGAAGTTGGCCCTGAACGCAGAGCCCCCGTGGCTTTGCTAGCACCCGCACAGAAATATTATTAATTCGCCCCCCTCACGATTCACCCGCCTCTCATTGACAGCTGCCTCGTACGTGTTTATTTATAGTTATTTTTTTTAGAATTTAATTGAAGTCGTCAATGTTTGATTGTTCATTAATTTAAGGGATTTTTATGTTATTAGTTTGCTACCTAGCGCCTACGGAGTGTCGATTGTGTTCGTTAACCGTTAATAAGAACAGAGAAAACATGAAGGTAACCAACTTGGATGAACGTATCCACGTGCTGGACAATGCGTCGAACGTTATGACTGTAATTAAGGACATCGCGACGAGCGGCGTCCAAGAAGAAGCTTTCTATGTACTGGACATCGGAGACATTGTACGCAAACATCAAATTTGGAAACAGAAACTGCCCCGGGTTGATCCGTACTACGGTATGCATAATTATTTTTAAAGAATCAATTATTTATTTTTGAACTTTTTTTTTGTACGTTCAATCATACTTGAACTCATCCTCTTTGTTTCAGCTGTTAAGTGTAACGATACCTTGATTGTGTTGGAGGTTCTTGCATCCCTTGGAATTGGTTTTGACTGTGCATCAAAAGTGAGTTACGCAGGAGTATTTTACTTGACTAATTTATATATTTTTTGCAATCTATTTATAAGGGCCTGTTTTTTTCTCTTCAGAGTGAGATCAATAAGGTCCTTGGTGTCGGTGTTGATTCCTCCAGAATCATCTTCGCTAATCCAGCCAAGCTAGCTTCTCATATACGCCATGCTGCAGGTATGGGAGTCGATACAATGACTGTTGATAACGAAAGTGAATTGCATAAGATCAAAAAGCTTCATCCTGGTGCCAAGGTAAATGATGATTCCTTTAAAATTGCTTATCTATGGCAAATGAAGTATATCTAGTATTTAAATATGTTGGTCTTACGTAAACTTGAATTTTTAAAAATGATTTATAGGTTGTTCTACGCATTCGTTGCGATGCCGAAGTAGCCCAGTGCCAACTGGGAATGAAATTTGGCTGTGATCCTACTCACGAGGCTCCGAATCTTCTACATCTTTCACGGATGCTGGGACTGGATGTCACTGGCATTTCTTTTCACGTTGGATCAGGGTGCCAGGATCCACCAGTATTCCAAAGAGCTATTCGGCATGCTAGAATGCTCTTCGATATGGCAAATGATCTTGGCTTCAAGCCTTATTTGCTGGATCTTGGCGGTGGTTATCCAGGCAACAAGGGTAGCAGCATTGACAAAATGGCTGACATCATCAATAAAGCTCTGGACGAATATTTTCCATGTATGTTATCCAGGCGTGACTTTGCTATATAATATTACAAATATTATTTCAGTAATAGACATTAATTCTTGACTCATCTTTATTCAGCTGACGATGTACATATCATTGCTGAGCCAGGTCGATTTTACGTTGCTTCTGCGTTCACTCTTGCAACCAGTATTCACAGCAAGCGCGCTGTACGTGGCGATGAGAAGTCACCCAACACTATTACCCACAACATGTACTACATTAACGATGGCGTTTATGGTTCGTTTAATTGCCTCCTCTATGATCATCAACACGTCACACCAGTCCCACTCAAGGTAAGCACTATAATGAATATAAAGGATTTACGTTTAAATATCCTATTGTAATACTAGTTTTACGGATATACATCGCTGCGAATATAGTACATCATATTGATACTTTTTCAATTAAACAGAACGGCTGCGGTAAGATGACTCCTTCAAGTATCTGGGGACCAACTTGCGATGGATTGGATCAGGTTGTTGAGAATATTCTGCTACACGATATGGAACTCGGCGATTGGATTATATTTGAAAATATGGGCGCCTATACTCTGCCGGTTGCATCCCAGTTTAACGGATTCCCACTGCCCAAGGTTCACGTTGTTGCTGACGAAGGTGTTTGGTAAGTACAAACATTTGTTCTTACTTAAATAATTATCATTCTACAAATAATCTCAACGCATTGATTACATTGATTACAGGCTTCTGTTGAAGGATGCTCTACCCTTGACAGAGGATCACTTCGTTATCGGCAATACTCCAGCTAATCTACGTCTTGGCCTGGACATTGGCGGAAGCAACATTGATGGTTGGACTGATCCTGCTATTCAGTTGGCACCAACAGAAATTCTAGCTGATTCCTCATCTTCAACAGCTTCCTTCATCTACGATTACGTGGAGGTGGATCCGCTCAACTGAACCGACATTCAAAAGTGGATTGTAATCCTGTCGAATTTTCGGAGTACGGTACGAAATAGAATGCTTGATGTTGCTGAGAATGTCGAACGTGCGCTTAACAAGTTAACGGCGTACATGTCAATATACCGTATAAGCTTGATGATTACTCGTAGTCATTGTAAAGGATGGAAAGATATCTTTATCAGCAAGTACTCCTTATCGACAAGGTTACTCTTCGATTACCTTCATAATAATTCCGTGGACTCGCGGACCACTGTAAGTCCGTTTTCATGCTACCGGATCTCTTAATATACGTATAAACGAAGTAAACAATTCCTTTACACATTTTTTACAAAGCGTTTACGTCAACATTGCACAGCAATCATCTGGCATTCCATCATTATAAATCGATATCATCGGTCTTATCGAATCTGTTACTGTCTCCGCGTCACTCGTCCCAGGATACAGTTTCATTGATTACCGTAAAACTTAACGAGACAGACAGTCATAATAAACACGGATACGCGAACGAACGAATATTTCGAGAAATCAACAAATCAGTCACGAAATAGTCGAGGTTCTTGCTAATCGTAATTAAAGAAATTAATAAAGAAAAAAACCTGAATTTCGAACGATAATAACAAAAAAAAAACTGTTTAATAAACAGCGACACACGATAAAATTGCACAAAATGAAGAGTGCCAATAGTACACGACATCATTATATTATTGATGTTTACGCGTTCGCATATCCCGCGGCTCGTCGTGAAAGAAGTGCGAAAACAACAAACAAGAATAACGTCTTCTCTTGCGATCTTGTTAATCATAACGAAGATATTCGCAGAATTGACATTGGTGTTTTTTCCTAATGTAATACGAAGGCACACAAAAGGCATCACATACGCGTCGTCTACCGTGCATGCGTTATTCAATGTGTGCCTCACGTGTCGTAGATCCATTTTTTTTGCTCGGCTCATTTAGATTTTGTCATTGCTTAGCGAGCTACTGTAAAATGACGAGTCTCCACTTGTAATAGTCGTGTTGATCAATGATATAGAAGTAAATTAATTAGTGTTTATCAAGCAGACTTTGTATTCCAATATTCAGAGACGAGTATAGCATCTTTCAAAATAATGTTTTTACCACCTCTATATCTCTGAGGACCATATTGTATAATTACAGTAGCAAAATCCGTCTAGTCTGTTCGAACAAACATTGACCGTTTATTTGTTTCCTTTTTTTTTCGAATATTTATAAAACAATGGATTATATTGTGAAAGGGCTTCGATGTGGAAAACTCGTGTAATATTTGTTTGATATATTTACACGACAGAGGGGACATATTTAGCAGGTTTATAATCATGAGAAATATTGAAGGCAACACACTATACGAGTTTACGTACAAATACGGTGTCGTGCGTACAAGTTTCTCTTTATTCTTTTTCACATATTTCTTTGATAATTACGAAGACTCCGTAGGAGAGCTAGGAATTCAAAGGCATTGAGGCAGCTGTCACAGGAAATAAAAGAATATTAGTTTTCTGATTAGTTACCCTAATTGTATTATATATCTCCGCTATTGTTGTTATTATTATTATTATTATTATTACTACTATTATTGTATTAATTCAACTATTAATTTGTCTATGTACTGATACACACTAGATCAATAAAATTACTCTGAGATGTATACAAATTTATGTCTTATTCATTTTCCTACGCTGTTATAACCGTTGCTTTAGTATTCACATAAGAATGGAATGTTAGTTTTTCTAATATTTTTAAATTCCATGTTGGAATATGCAGGGAGCTCCTGGCGTGTTGTGCGGAATATTCAACTGTCTAGCTTCGATTAACGTGAAATGAAGCTGTAAGAGAATATCGCAAAACGATTAGCGGCGCAATTAAAAGATCGTAAAACAGTCTTAACGATTCCAAAAATGACGAGCTACGGCATCGGGATGCTGTGTTTCTTTTTTTCGTGGGACAGTACATTATCTCCTTTTTTCTACGGCACTTACCAGAGTACCATTCTGACGCATAATAACTGCAGCTTTCTAGTTTTTGCACGTTGAGAGGACCGTTACTCAGACTGCGTCTGGATAGCCACTTATTGCATCGGACTCGAAATTATTATTAGCGTGTAGATATTATGTTTTTTTTTTCTCTCCAGCATTTCTACTCATTGTTGGTAAGAGGAGTTGCCGCCATTTTGATGCTATCTGTGTTTTAAGAGGCTTGCCAAATGTTGCAATTTATTTTCTGGCGTTGGGTGTTTGTTCCCGTTCTATCACTTTGACGCAGCTACATTGTATGTGTAGAGATTTTTGAGAAATTGAAAATTATTTAAAGCATTTTTCTCATTTGAATCGGACTTGAATCAATTGGATATGTCATAATTTATAAGACAAATCTATTTTTATTATACAAAAAAATTATAGTACATTTGACAGCCCATTGGGTGTTAGAACGCTGAGTTTGTAAATAGCTGTAAAAATATATTGATTTGTTTTTGTTCTCAATCTAATGATGCCTAATTCGATTAGAAATATAAAAATTTGTTAAAGAAAAATTCAGTATTAGAGAAAAAGCCGTCGTCGTGTTCCTATGCAGAACTCACTGTCTAACCATTAATGCCTTTTTTCCGGCTGATACTTCGGCCGCTGATTTCAGCGTCATGCGAGTAAGAGGAAAAGTTACTTGTTTATGAAAGTGGAAGTAGAACATTCGTAGCTCTTCTTTCCGTTACCACTCCGGAAGTATCCTGACTCGAGTTACTTCCTGAATAATTTCTTGATCACGGGCGATCTTTAGCTCTTCTACGATGCAATGAAGGTGAGTATTAGAAAAGCTACCGGTTACCGCTTATAATACCGTTAATCGTAGCCGCTTGATAACCTGGAGGATTGTCTACGTTAGCATGCTCTGGAAGCGAAAGGATTTATTGTAGATATACTTTTATTCGATGAAAATGAAAGTGTTTTACAGGGGAGGTGTTTCTAATATTTTACCTGACGAACTGCAAGGTTATAATCCACAACGCCATAATCTTTTTCTTCACATTTTTCTCTGTATAACCTTAAATCATATGGTTTCTTCTTTTGTTCGGGTCTATTACGTCTCATAACAAAGGATCGGCACTCTGTCAGACTCGGAGAAAACGAAAGCGCTGCTGATTATGCCTTCCGAAGGCTGAAATCAGTATTAACGTCGACTTTTGCGCTCGACGTAGTACCAGTTAAAACTGATCGTGAAATAGCCGGTGTAATAAGAAGTGTAACGGACCGAGTTGTAAATAAGAACTGAGATATATAACTATATACACCATACTAGCCCGTAAAACTTCTCTAATTCGTTAAGCGAGGACTGCCGTGTTGTTAGACGTCGTTTTCACTGGAACGACGCCGCCATGGAATTTCTCATAGCTAGACGGACGTCCTCTCACCGTTAAAGTGACGGAATAAAAGCGTGACCGGTAAGCTATCGTGCGAAACACGTACGTAACGTATTTAGGCAACAGTCAGTGACGCTGTCAAATTTTTGTTAGCAATCCGCATAAGTAGGTGTGTTCGGTGAATCTAAGTGTATTTATATATCCCCATAACTAAGAGATACAAATAATTCGTGGAATGATATTGCGCAGTCTATGTCGTAGACAAATAAACAATTCAGCAAAAATACTCACTCCGTCGGTACTTCCAAGGAATATTTCTTTGCACTTCTTCCTTAATTGTCTTGCTGTAAATATCAAAAAATATGTAAAAATTGTTTGACTTTTATTTCGAGGTTATCACGACTTTTTCTCAGTTTATTTCTGCATTGGATGACTGATTTGATTTTTTGTTCCGAAAATTATTAATGTCTCGTACAAGCCGTTGCCAACACCATCTGGTATGTACAATCTCCTTCTGGTACCTGCACCTCATTCGGTGAAATGTCTATGGCCATTGTTTTTAGCGGAAATGCGTTTTTTTTACCTTTCCCGATTGGTCTACTGCTACAGTACTTTTCCCACGCGTTGCCTTCAAGCGCGGAATACGATCTTTGTTGAAATCAGGATGTGAATATTACATACGGCGTTTCTAATCAACTGACAATTCAGTGGACCAATCGAAATTTAGTATTCCACTATTTTACACTGTCAATAACTCCAGCTTACTTCCGACAGCTTCAGAAATGGCGGAATGACTCGTTTGTGAGAGCCAAACAAAAAAATGGAAAGAAATGGTAAACGTATTTTCTCGCTCTCTCGCCACAAAGAGTTATTGCGCAATCATCATCGATTTCTGTGATGACTATCAATACAGCGTGAATCTTACGGATCGATACGACACGATTCTATTCGCCTAATTGGAAATGGTTTTTCATAGTCATCATCGATAATGACATCGGACTACTCTGACCAGGTATTCTAAATTTTTGAAAATAATTCTTCAACGTTTTCACAGTCCTTACGATTACTCATTACGATTAGTAAATTCGTGTATCACAGAAATGTATTATTTATATACCTCACGTAGCTCTCAATCTCCGGTTGCACATACAATACCGTAACAATACTGATTCGATGCTAGATCAATAGGCTAATTAATTACTAAATTACACAACTATTCTCTTGCAGTTGGCAAATGGAAAATCCGCAATTTACTAAATAAAATCTATTTCAACATCTCATATCGCAACAATCAATTGAACTTATCTATGATTGCGAGAGTCTATAAACCGGAATGGTATTACCAGTCAATCCCGTACATAATTTCTTAGTGGTTAAATATTTCAATACTCGGTATAAGAATCGTCATAGATCCTAAAATAAAAATCATCGAAATACAATACTCACAGCCATCCAGTTCCAATATTCAAAGGATCCGGTCTGTATATATTTTAAAATCTGTCTACAAAATCGGATATATATATATATATATATATATTGAAACAGTTAAATTACACAATCAAAGGTGTCTAATCGAGCCTAGCACTTTTTTACACTCAAGTTATTTAACAGGATAACACCAGGCTCCTGCAAATCGGTTCGATCGATGCCATTGTTACTGGTAAATCGTACCGAATGGCATTTAACGTATTCAACGTATGAGTCGGCAGCCATAACGGATTTGAGATTTTAATCAGCCAAGGTTTTGGATAGAATATAGTTATACCACCCCGTATTACATTACAGATAGCAACTGTCACTAGTTTCTTACTGTGAAAGGCAGGGCACCATAAATTGCTACGGTTTTATTCGTTCGGCCGATTACATAATAATTAGTGTCGCTTCTGTGATTAGGATCAATATCCTTATCGAATTCTTTATGATTGATTTAAACGTCGATTTTCATATGTCCACGTCACACTCAAGCAATCTTACCATGTTACAGGGAAGTCTTGAATCCGAAGCATGGATATCTGTAACACCTATCCATTACGTGTTTCAACGTTTCAAATACAAGGAACTAATGTAGTCTTATGACTATAACACATTTTTTCTTTGTATACTCACATCTTTGAAGTCATGCGTCATCGCTGTCTAATTTGACAGTGTAACAGCAACAGCACTGAAAAAGGGCCTGTCACAACGGTGCGGTTGGTTAATAAGGATAGGAAGTAGCCAATCGATCCTGGGATCTGTCTGTGATCAATTTGATGATCAAATCGTGCATGACTATCAATCTGTACTCGTAAGAGCGATCAGGTACAGTAAATTAAGGTGCTAATATCAAATTACGAAGTTACTTGAATACTTTTTATTTTTCTTCTCTTTTACAGATTCCGTTGGGAGCAACTGTGAAATACTTTGCAAAACATATCGACACCCCGCTCTTGCGCTTTGGCCCCTTGCGAAAGCCTGTTTAAAATGCAACAATACGGCACTGATTGTGAGAGGACAATACCGGCATGAAAAAGCAGCTTCTCGGTAAAGCCAGTAAAGGCCAGTTTTCATAATGCTCGATCGAGATGAATCCAAGTGTAAAGTATACGTATAATTGTCGATTGGCTACCGACAAAGATAAGCCGAATGGTTAATTAATTTTTTGACTAAGCGCAGCCTCACTCAAAGAACCATGTGTGTTTACGTATGCTGCACTGGCGTTACGAAGGTCGCATCTTGAAGGTTTTTTTCATTAGTCGTTTTACTCGTGTGAACAATATTGACTTTCCCTTTCATAAAGAACATGGCGCATGGATTGTAAGAAATGATACTAGAAAAAATTATCTATGTGCACAGATGTCATGGGGCAGTAGTACACGTTGTGTACCTTTTTCATCCGATTGTAATACCTAAGCTATAACATAGTATTAGGATTAGGAACAGCGACGTGATTTTCAATAGAGAGTTGGTACGCTAATCAACATTTATTGATCTTCAAATGTATAGTCTGTGCTAGAGAGACTAGACTGTTAACTATAGCAATACTTTTAGCATAACTTACACTTTTGCTTTTATCTCCTTTCTTCTCGTATCTTATTGCTGTGCTCCAAAAGCGCCTTAAGCTTTTATAGATCATGTTTACTGTTACCTTAGCGAACATAATAATGACAAGAGCTCGAATAATAATGCTAGATTGTTTACTGGGTTATACAGTTACCTATACGCATATATAACTTAAATGGCGTCCAGTTACACTCGGCGAGATAGGTACTTGAAGTTAAAACAGAAATTAGGAGCAAGCCGTGTCCCCTTTCTCTTGCCAAGCCGAGCGTGGTATAAAATACTTTCCCTCTCACAACACGACAAGACCCGCGCGAGAAGGCAGGGCCGTTACAAAGTATGAAAAATCGGTGTCCTCTTCTTCAATTTTCCATTGGCATTTTTCCAGTAGCCGTACAATACCTTACAAAAAGATTGCCGTAGGTACCATAAAAAGTAAATGTTTTTTCTCGTGCATCAGTTGAAAGACCAGTTTTTATTAATTTATACAAACATATTTAACCTTCGTCACTTTGAAGCAAATCTTGAAGCATACAGTCGGAAAATCACTGCGCCAGCATGTCACGTCACGGTTTCCTCGATGCAGAATATTCAAAGAGAAACCGGTCTTCCTTGAGAATTTTATTAAAAAATACTACAGTTGCTTTTGTTCCTGACAGCCGATAAGAGATTGTTAAATATCATAAGAAAAAAAAAAAAATGTATCACCCAATATCATTCATTAATCTCGTCAGCCATGAACAAATTTAGTATAACCTCTGCGGGTGGAAACCGGAAGTAACCGTAGTCCATGGGCCCGGATCTGTATGTAGCCGTTCCTGATTCTCCAAGAGGCGCGTTGCCTTAGTCCCAGACTGGTATAGTCGGTAGACCAGAGGCCGTGTGCCCACCTCCCCTTCTACCTTCTAGTACGAGGAACACCAACTACACGTCATAACCTCTCTTCCTCGACGGTGCTCGACTGTGTGTGCATACAGTATCCTGACCGTCTCGGGAACTGTAATTTTACAGCAAATCACAATAATTTTACCGAGAACCAGTTTACCTGCTGGTTAACTGGAGGGAAGACATAACCTCAAAGTTATAACCATGAACGACCTTAACGAAGACGACTAATGCTCCAAGAAGAAGCCGACAAGACTAGCTATTGGAAACGGTTGTCTTAACGCATTAAGCAGCTGTCTAACCTCGAATCGATTCGTACAGTTTCCACTTATGTATTATAAATTAGCCCTAAGACTTTATTTATCAGGTTAATTTGTAACGAGCCGAAAGAAGCACCTTTGGTTATGGTTAACGGAAGAAAATGACCGACGCCGGCTTGGCAGCGAGTGACCTCGAAGAACGACCACATTCCCGAAGAGCATGCAACTCGTCAAGTACTACACAGGTACATGTGTACTAGCCTGAATATATATAACAGTACTAAAACTCCATACACACGTGATAATATAATCGACGAAGAATTCGTCAAGCGTCTTTTATTTTTCACTAACGTCAATTCCGTTGAAATCATTCGTCAGATACTTTTCTCTTGACAACCATTACTGAAGTGATAATTATGCAACGAAAATGGCGGCAAACTTGGTAAACAGCTCGCAGACTATGTACACCACGGTTTTCTTTGCCAGTTAGTAGAAAAGCAATGACGGCAACGATTTTTTGTAAAAACCGCCAAGAGATGAGGAAGTAAGTAGGGATCGGGAAGAATGGCACGACTACACAAGTCAAAATCACGAGGTAAAGATCAATTCCGTAAAGAGCGCGTGTTCCGCAGCGAAGCAGGAAAAGGGTCAAGTCGCCGGTAACTTTCCCGATTTTGAAATTGACCGGTAAGGTTCTCCCAGTGCGCCGAAGCACGAGCGAAACTAACAGCCTTCTCTTGGTACACCATGTAACAATCACAATCACTTGAGTCCCCAGTCCCAGTGTCCCCACCTCCTGCTACCACAGCGAGTATCGTCGTCCGCAGTTAGACCGAGTCCGCTCGCGCATTCGCATTAATTTTACACCCGCGGTTTCTGCCAATATAATACAATTTTTTTCCAAACTTCATCATACCCGTGCGAGAAACGCTTAAAGATATTTTAACGATTGCGTATCTGCGGATCATTCAATAAGAGAATATGTCGAGTCCCATCGTGTCCCGGTCGAAATTCTCATTTTCCTGAGAACGCAAAATCATCGCGCGACAAAGATATTAAATTTGACAAAAGTCAAAGACGAAGTCGACCGAACGACGGTTTAACAGTGGATCTGATTTTTCAGTCGTGTAGTAAGATCAACGTTAAGAGAGCGACAGAAAAATTTCTTTTTACGTAAGAATACCAACGGTGCCGTGCAAAGCCCAATGAAAGCTGTGTCACGTTTCGTAACGCGAATTTACAAATTTTAAATAATCGACAAATAATCTTCGAAAGAAAGCAGCTCCAGAAAGACGTTTTTAACTAAACATTATTTTTATTCACGCGAGACAGGCGTAATTATATTTTGTTAAATCATTGATAAACGAGTGATAACGTCAAGGCGCCAATCACGTTCGTGCCTCGATGATCGTCTTCGAAGGTTAAAAAATCTTCAGGATACGAATCTCGTTGGACTTCTAATTTATCAAATTTTTTGAATATACATCATCGTAGTGCCGCCATCAGTGTCCTCGCGTCCATTGGATATAATACTGCTTGAACTAAAAAAAAGAAAAAAACACTTTCAAAGCTATTTCCATCCTGTGATATTCGTAACCCGAACGATTCCCCCTTTCAACGATCTCCTTTTAATATTCTAAAATCGTCTTCGAGACCGTCGTTATATCGTCCAGTTTTTCCGACTTTCCATTTCTTCGTCCCAACGAGAAAGTCCTTAGCGGCAAACGTTGCTCACGGCATTAATCGTCGAGGAACTCTTTATAAAGAGAGTCAACGTGAAATAAATACCAATCATTCCCACTGGGATATTTCACTAATGGGATACGACGTTTGATCATTCTTACGTACGGGTGTCCCGAGCCCAAAGGGAAATTAAAAAAGAAAACAAACAAACGTGTCGGTAGCGTGACTCGAGGCAGAACGGGCGTAATAGTTCGCTTATGGAAGCCTAGACTCGAACCAGTCGATAAGAGCGCACGCTGCGAGTTACATTCGGAATTAGTATCGTTCAATCGGCACACCCGGTATATATTTTTTTTCACGTCAAAAGGTGCACGGACTTTTATTACCGCGAGCGGTTTGTCGCGTTTGCGTAACGGCGGGAAGAACGACGGGGCAGAGCTTGACGTTATTCGAAAAGGAGAAATAAAAAAAGAAATAGAAGATAAGTCACGACGAATTACGAAAACGAGAAGAGGGGAAAAAAAAGTATAACTGGTTTTCGTTCGGACTAGGAATTCTTACGTAAAATTTCGTATCGTCCTTCTCGTCGCGTTGATCTTTAAAATAAAGAGAAAAAAAAAAGAGGGGGGGGGGGGGGGACAACCCTCGATCTTTACCAAAAATGATCCAGATGTCCCCCCACACAGTGTGTTTTGGTGAAGTGTGATCGATAAATCAATTTTTATTATCATTGGTGCAGGAGGCTACGAGAAATCGGTATCGACTTTATAACGGGTGATCATAGAGTCCTTTGATCTTGTTATATCGCTTGCATCGATCCAAGAACAAGGATAGATCAAAGGAGTTGACGATCAATCTTCAATAATATCGATTGATTTTTGTCACCAATTAACATCCGGTTAATTACAACTGTGTGTGATATACATCGTTAATGATTACTTCGTCATTAAGAGGAAACCGTGGATCTTGGTCAGTGCAATGATGGAAACATGAAGCCCGGAGAGGATCGCCTATCCGATCAGCATCACTCTACGTCGACCATCAATAAATGACGTAAGATTTCATGAAGTTTTAAAAGGCCGACTTGTCAAACGCTCCTTTCGAGTCTCTGCTACCCGTACTAATCGTTTCTATGCGAAAAGGTTCCTTTTCTCTTTGAAGGATCGTCACTTTCGATACACCTCAAAGGATTTTTTGAGGAGCAGCTCGAACGGCGTCTGACATTTCGACTTGGATATTCCTGATGCGATTGATTTCTATTGCTAGACATTTTCTCTCTCTCTCTCTCTCTCCTTCTCCCTCTGTTTCTGTCTCTCTGGTTATAGCAAGTATAGGTAAATATATGTCGTTAAGTCACTTTTTTTTTTAATCACTGCACTCGTTAGTTGATCAGGAAGGAATACGGACTACTGGATAGGCCATGTTATGCCATCGGGATTACGTTTATTAAACACACGGAACGTGCCGCTCAAATGTATCAATGTGATTTTCAAACGATTTTCAAACAAGGAATAACGAGTGTCTCGTTTCAGTATTAAAGTACCAAGATATTTCATAATGATCAGATCAGTGTACAGTGATTGATATATTTGACAACGACGATTATCCGGTGCTAACGGAGAAGTAGTGAATAAGAGGAAAAAAAAGTAAAAGTTTTCCAGCGAGAAAATCGTGTTCCGGGTTCGTCGTGGATTTTAAAATGTCACAACTACGCCACTATGGCAATTGTGTTTCGTTCGTGAATAGGAATTCGAGACGGTTGGATTTTGAGTAAAAGTGGGAAGCTCACTGGTACCGATTAATATTACTTCTGGTGTCTTATTGAAATAGACTGCACATTCCGCCGATAGGTACCGTGCACTTTCATTTCTGACACAATCCGTAACTGTTACACTTTCCTTGCTACAAAAACCACCGAAAACGACTCCGCCGCTTCCAGACTCTCGTTTTCAATATGGCGTTAGATCCCGTCTCTTTGTACCCCAACGAGGACACAAAGAGATCCGTTCGATGCTCCGTACACTACATAGATATAATAAGACACAGTACTAGTACCGTTGCGTTAACCGATCTATTACTTAGATGCCCTTGTGCACTAAGCATAACCCTAACCTAAAAGTATGAATAAATGAAAACGACGTTGTTATTTTGCTATACATACATACAGTGTGTATAAAAATAATCGTATAGGAAATTAAGATAGACAATGATAATTGTTATTAAAGATACTAATTTCCGATGAATTTTGCAAAATTTCAATCGTCACGATTTTCTTGCGTCTTAATGTCCTATTGACAGCCTAAAGTCTCTTTTCTCGTCGTTAAACTATTATGGTCGTATACACGGAAGCAACGACAATTTTGGATTCACTTTTTTACATTCGATATCGACTTCGATTTCAACGAGGTGCGCTTTCTCGTACAGAGAAAACCTTTCGATAAGTATTCACGATGGATAGTTCGTTTATAAAGTGGGTCGCGGTAGGCATTGAATTGTCGTTTTCTCAAGATTCAGTTTCGTGTGGTTCAATTGTTCCAGACGATGGTGCATGATCGATGACGTCGTGTAAAAAATTTGATCGAATATCGAGGTGGTTTAAAATTTTGGATGTAACATTTTTAATTTTCACAATTTACCATACCGACCATAAACCGTATAAAATAACGTTTATTAATCGAATGATCAAGACGTGATTCGAAAGCGAAATAAAATCATGGTTCGACCGCCGTCGGTAAAACAGACAAAAGTTTGAACGAAGATTTGCCAATTCTTAAAAGGAATAGTTTGAGGTTGCTGCAAGTCATTGAAATGCAAAGCGTCGCCGGAAACGAAGGTAGAAAACCGTAATTTTCCTAGCCACTCGTTTGAATCAGCTGTGCCTATATCGACCCTCAACCACGGCTATGCTGGTATACGAATTGCAAAATTGAATCGACGATTTCTTGCGCACTCGAAAGTTACATCCATCCGCCGTAATTGCGACGAGTCTCGCCATATTCAATTGGCGAGGATAGGTCGATGCCGTATCGAGATATGAGAACTTTAATCAATTAAGCAGATAGCGTTACGCATGAAAAATACATTACGAATGAAAAATACCTGAATTTCGCGCGCAAGCAATGTTTTTATTCGAGAAAGAAGAAAATGTTATATTAACATTAAAATTTTTTATTTTACGTTTTATCACCGATTTCCAACGACTTTTGTATTTAACCATCGCAATAATGCTTACTGCCAAAGTCTAATTAGCGGCGATTGTACGTAAGTAGAATGCTCGAGCGGTTACTCAGCGGTGTTGGAAACTCGTTATAAACACCAAAGCGTAACGATTACTCGATTGCCAGAGAGAGAAAGAGAGAGAGAGAGAGAGAGAGGAAAAGATAGACAGAGAGAAAAAGTGGAATAAAGAGGGAGAGAGAGAAAAAATGAAAATTCCACTTTCAATAGCGGCGCTGAGGTCTCGCGCTCACGTGGACTTCCACGTGAACGTCCGAGGGTTGAATAACCGTCGTAAGAAGCTATACTGTAGTAACTACGTTTAGCACTGAGTTTTCGAATGAATGATAGAAGAGAAGAGAGACGGTAGGCAGAATAAGAAACGTTTAAAAACATTGACGTAAAATCCGTTAACTTTCTCCGCATCGATAGCGACCGATATATATATATATATATATATATAAAGTATCCATGTTTTCGACATTTCCCATGGAGGATAAGAGAAAATAAGTAAACGGAAAAAAAAGACAAATAAATAAATAAAACGATCAAAGCCGGACTCGCGACAAAAATTCTCCACTAGTTGCGTGACCAGAAACGTACACGGTCGGAAAAAAAAAAAAAAAAAAAACGAAGGGAATTCTTCGCGCCTCGACGCGAGTCTCGCGGAGACGAAAGAAAATAAAATAACGTAAAACGAGCAAAGACATGAGGTATCGATTCCGTGAAAGACTCGTTCTCTGTGCGGTCGCACCTTGATTGAGATTAATGCCCGGTGGGTAACTGAGAAGGGGGCAGAGTAAATGAATGTAAAATCTGAAAAGAGGCACAAGTAATATTGGAAGCCTGTAAATTGTACATGTAGAAAAAAATATTACATAAATTTTTTTTTTTTTGAAAATTTGCAATTTTTTCAAAAATGCATTAGTCGTATATCAGATGAATTTTCTGGTTGATGAAATTCATGCAATGGTAACTTCGTAACGTGTTGTAGCTTATGTAATATTGGCGACATTAACTACCCGTAAGCGAGTGCTTATTGCTAGTGCAAATTTCTTTAGAACATAATCTTTCTCCTCGACCGCTCCTCGGCCTCCTTGTTTTCCATCCTGCCGAGACGCTTACACGTGGGCGTGTAATCGCGACGGAGTGTAAAGTCCGTGGGATTCCAGGTAAAAAAAAAAAAAAAATTCGTAATTTCTCGAGCGTCCACAACGAGATCGTCCCATCGGGTTTCGAATAAACAACGATAAACCGTACCACGACATTAATTAGCTGCATTACGGTAACTCGTTGAAGTTAACGCGTTTAACATTTTTCCAGTATACAACTTTTAAACCCGTAAGCAGAGCCTAACGGTACGTCAGAGACGCGTCGTGGACGCGTCAGAGACGAGATAACCGTTATCCGTTAAGATAGATAATGACGATTAGAGTTTTCATCCTTATATCTCGATAAAGTTACTTGAACTAATAACACGATCCGGGAATTTTATGTCTCCTTGGTAACACCTGACTTCGTTATTCAAAGACTCAGAATAAGTCCGACCTGCGTTAGCCGTGTTAACTCACAAGCTGGCAGGCCACAATGTCTCTAAGCTACACAGTCTATACCTACGTAGGTACTACATAGTGCTGATATGGTGAAAGCTGATATTTTGTAACACTCCTGGCCATTCCATTCCATTCCATTCCGTTCCGTTCCGTTCCATTCCATTCCGTTCCATGGTACTGCTCGTTGCAGCCGCTCTCTGCCTATAGCCAGAGTTCTGCCTCTCGCGTTCACTCGTCTTGTAATCAAATGCGAACCAAGTTGGCCGCCATCGTACAATAGGCGCACCCAGGATTCTTACGTATATCATAGGGTATATAGATACAAATAAATCACTGTGGTTCCTAAGGTCCAGATTTTCACACTTTTCTTAATACACAACACAGTATCATTGCGACCGTTAAAATGACATGATTAAAAATATCATTAAATTACATATTAATTGACAAGCTCATACATACATACCATTTAGATATTCCGATCGTACGTGGTACAAATCCACTCTTTCTTTTTTCCACTCATTCTGAGAACCGAGTCAAGGTTCAGAATTGACGAGGAGAGATCCGTAGTCTGGCACATGTGTACGTACACATCGTATTCATTCATATCCCCGCTGTTACTTTGCCTCGGTGAATATCCTCGGTCCGTTGTATTGCAAACCTGGAATCATAATTCCTTTCATTCTTAGTCAATATACAGTATCGTAGTTTGTCTTTTATTCGACATATACGTATATGTATATCTGTACTGAATTCCAGTCTGCGCGATACACACTTGTCGATTTCCGCAACGTGCTGCACTTTGACCTCCTCGATCGGCATTACCCTGGCTTACAGACACCTTGGATCGGCCGTTGCATTTCCTTTCGAATGACTTTGAAAATCTGCATACAGGTGCATTGAAAATGCACGATGAGCCTTACCGATAAAGTCACGTGATCCTTCACCTTTCGTTGCCAGCCCTGTCACGCGGCAGCTTACAGGGCTCTGCCAAAGAGAATTCTCAATGCGCCAGACGAAGAGAAGAGGCAGAGACAGAGCGAGAGAGAAAATTGTTGAAAATAAGAGAACGTTTGAGTCTACCTGTCGGAAAATATGTCTGACCTTGACACGCACACCGTGCAATTCTCTTTAGCGAGATTCAATTTGTGCCCAAGGTGCGTACTTGCCTTTAGTATGTGTATCCATACGGATGTACCCCTCCTTTGGGTATACTATGTACATATGGGAATATATATATATATATATATATATACACGTATATACATGGTAATCCTGACAACCCTGTGTCTCTCTCTGACCAACGTGTCTTCCATCACTTTCTTACTTTCTCTTCCTCAAAGTCTGTTAACCGCGAATAATATTCAGGCGTCTTTTTATACTTATGGGACACCGGGAGGCGTCATCGCGCTCGCGATTTCGTAAGAAGCACAACGAATCGTTGTTTTCGAGGAATACATTTCGACTCCCACTCGTACGATGGGGCGTTGATCGAATTTGCGTGACTCGATATGTTATTTACGAGGGAATAAAATAAAATCAAAATGGCACATTACGCGTGGGCTAGTCAATCGTTCGCGCGTAACGATCTGTATCACTGTAGATAGTAAAAAAATTTGAATTACGTATAGAACCGAATGGCTCTCGTCGTATTTAATTATCGCTCGTGTGGACTCGACATTAGGAATATCTTTTGCTCGTGCATCTTATTGGCGATTGGTATAATTGTGTAATCGGATTTTTTTTTTCTCAAATCTTTTTAACTTTAACGTACACCTCGGCAACCTTCGACCTTTTCCGCTTTCACGCGTGTAACTGATACGTGCGAATTAGCATTTATCGATTAGAGCATCGCGTAAGAAGGTTCCGCGAGTTGCGTTTGAAAATTGATAATAAGCCTGTCGTTCATGCGGTACCGCTTCTTTGACTGACCAGCCGTGTTTGTATACGACTGGCAGTTGTTACTTCAGAGCGCACTGTGAATGCCGCAATTGTATTAGGTGCGTAGGGTAACGTCAAAACAGTATCGCGACAATGGCTTCAAAAATAGACCGACTTGAAAAGGATCGTTTAGAGACTCCGTGTTAATTCGACGATCCTCGGGAAGACGTGGCGAAGTGGATGACGAGCTCGGTCAGCGTTGGTACGCAATTTGCAGCTGGTGAAAAAAATTAATTGAATGTAAATGAACCTTAATGAAGTGTATAATCCGCAATGAATAACGTTCATTTTTTTATCTTTCAATTCCATCACTCGATGCCAATGACTTTCGAGGAAGACGCGTTACTGATATCGTATTAATACAAAATTCATGTGAATTTTGATAAAATAACATTGTTTAAGAAAAACTTTGGAAAGATTTAACGTACCGTCAAAAAATGGCGGAATCACGTACCTCGCACACGCTACTAACGTCACAGGAGACCTCTTGCACGCCATGCAATTTTCTAGGTTAGTTTCTATAGGTAAACCTGTAATTCTCTCGGTGTGGTAACGGTGAGTCTATGTAATTCCGTAAATGTACAGTAATTCGTGTCACACGTCTCGGCAAATGCTCACCGTACCTGACCGTTTTGCGTCTGCAATTAAGTCACACTCGGTACTGATTTCGGTATCAGAGTGAACCTCCTACACATTCCACGTATACAACGAGTAAGAGTGAGATATAAGATATCGAAAATTCAGAAGCCAACTTCAGGTTGTTTATCGCCCTCCTGTTTATATCTGCTTCGATCTCAAGTTGTAGACACACAATATACGTATCGCGCATACTCGATTACAACCTTATATTATATTAACAACGTAGCGTCTGTGCCGCGTGTTTCCAGTATATAATGACAGCATCGTCAACTCGTACGATGACGTTGATAATCATCGTCGTCATTCTAAAAGATGTCATACGTATATAGGCATTGGCGAATTTACCTACCGAGACAGGTCAATGACTTCTAAGACTGGCCCTTAAATCGCAGAAGCTTGTCACGTTGGAGCTGCTGTCTATAATAATGTCCTCGTGATCGATGCCGTCTCTAGAAACGATCGTAGTAGTCGCGACCATTAAAATTTCGAATTTATTTTTATTCCTATATTCGTATGCCGTGCGCGATGCGCGGCAGCCAGTATGGCGCGCAGACTTTGGAAGGAGTCGTGTGCTGGTGCGTGCGCGGTGCGTGAATACTTTTCGGAGTGCGGCCTACCGCAGGCCCAAGGGGCCTTAGGCCCCAGAGATATCCATCGGGGATCCTCGACACAATTTGGCTGGAACACGTCCTTCGTTTCGTTGCGTTTCACGTCGCCGTGTGTTCCATGTCACCTGACACACACAGTTCGGTCTCTTTACTATCGTACAGCCTAGTCTCTTAATCCACTGTAGATCCAGGGGTTACGCTCTCCGAATACGGGTCAAGGTTGGACGGAATCGAACTATGATTTACCTAATGGTTTTATCACTTTGTACCCTCCTTACTTTTTCTCGCATCCGTTTCCTTCGCGCGAGGGAGAAAGAATGACTGAGGTAACAAGTGTGTTATGAAAATTCGCAATTCTTGTCTCTGCCAATTCCAGTCTGTCGCGTTACGAAAGTCAACCTAGGTGTAACGATAAAATCGACGACACGATCGCTACGTTGGGACGGTCAAGTTCATTAGGCAATTTGCAAACTTGTGGCCCAGTTCGACACTCGTTTACGTGTCACTTCCTACATTGACTTTGACCACGAAACTCGTACGATTTTTCAATCAATTTTTATTTTTCATCTATCAATTGACAGTCGGCGAAACGTGCGATTTTCGACGCCGGTCACGGTTCGCATGAAATTGCTGATGGATCCGTTGCGACATCTACGTTTAAGGGCCTCAACTAAATGGATACAGGTCAAGGTGAAATGTTGCATCAAGTCTACCTGTTACCGAACTCCTTCTCGGTGCACAAATCGCATACAGTGAATTATTTTCTAATAGCAGCGAAAGTCATCGTACATAATACAATTTTGAAATGTCGTATATACAATAGCTGAGTAGCTGACAGTCGACCCGAGTCTTATGTCCAACCAAGAGTCATCGTCATTCGACTGATCGAAACGAGCGAAATTGATTCTATTTACAGATAAACGCAATGCGGGTCAAGGCTAAAATATAGACAAGCGTGCCTCTTATCGTAATTTGAACGCCAAGGTCGGTAAACTTAATTCAGCACAGTGAAAAACTGCGACAAATACGTTTCTAGTAACATCTTTTTATCGTGCTCGTACGACGGCAATCGCTAAATTATAGCCGCCACGTCAGGCATCTAGAAGTGTCCTTGCCATGATAAGTCCCGCACGAACGACTTTTCTGTCGGCCCTTCTTGCGCAAATACACGCTCTGTCGGTAACGTTGTAATCTGTTACCAATTGACATTCTTATTCGCACGTACTCCGGTACGATAGGGCAGAAAACAAGAAAACTGTAAACCCCTATCAATCCTTATCAAAAGGCCTGTAATATACATTAGCATATACACAAGTACCCGCCTGTGCATGTTTTAACGTTGATGTCGCCGCAGCACGTTTTTCACGTCGACGATGTCTCCCGTTTCTAACCAGGAAAGTTGTTACCCTTGTAGTATCGGCGCTCTCGTTGATATTTCATAGAGGCCAGGTTACCTGCAATGGAAAAGACTCTTCTCTTGCGCAACCTAATTACCATCTCTCGTGGAACAAAATCCTAGACTTTTATCAGGTGATTACGTAAGGAGGAAATTTTTGATTTTTCGTAATAGCAAATTCATAAAGAACTTTAACTAGCTGGGAATCACTCGTAAGAAGTCAAGAGATCATAATGAGAAATAATATTTTCTTTATCGATCCCACTTACGTAATACGGATTCCTACGGAAATCAGCCGACTCCTTGGTGCCAAGAAAGTCTTTGCATAAGTCTAGATTGTGCAGGATTCCCTGTTGAAATCTTTGCAAAAAAAGACGCCTATTCGAGTCTTCCCTTTTGAACGTAAAAAGTCTCATCGCTTACGTAACAGATTCTGAACGATTCAAATGCTTTCCTGTCGACTCTATACGAAAGCAATTGGCGCTTACTTTTCAGACAAGGTTTTACATCCCGATCGCGTAACCTGAACTTTTTCCTTTGTTCATCTTTCTTCTTTAAATCTATCGGATATTGTTCATAATATATATATATATATATAAAGCTTGAAATACTTGGGTGTTTCTCACGCCATATATCGTTCACTGTATTGTGGCTATATCTATATAATACATTCACCTGCTCGTTGAGGAAAAAAATGGCTGCTGGTATGTCGCACGTAAATATCGTCTAACGCTATTTAATATTTTGGCTAATTAACGTGGGAGCCGACGTGAATGTATACTATAGTGTATTGCCATTGGTGCGACAAGGGAAGACCAGTTTCTTCTTTCTCCTTATTTTTCGCTTAATGATCGGTCCAAACGTGTTTCTGAGAAATCATGGAACAGGAAAGGCCTCGAGAGCAAAATTACAATATTTACTGAATTGGTGGATAGGAGACAAATTTGAGGACGGTAAATGACTTTTCTTTCAATCTATAGTGTAGATATCGACACTCCTCGAAGTCGTTTATGAGATTTAAGAGTCTGGGAAAAATCGAGAAATATATCCTTCGAAATGGTTATATCTATTTTATTATCGAAAATCACGCTCGATCGTAGATTCACTTCTGCTAGAGATACGAGTCACTGATAAAATACGGTGGCGCCAAAAAAGCAGTATTAGAAAAATTTTTTTTTTTAGTTATTTTAATTCCGGAATGTGTTAGAAATTAAATTTGCATTATGTATTGCGTTCTTTTTGGAGATACGACGAACATGTGAAACATAACGATCGCCATGCGTATCGATGTGTATCAGATTTTTTGTCAGGATTTTCAAAAGTTAAAAATCTTATGGAAAAAGTTAACCTGGCGGATACGCGAGTCTTGTGTACCTATGGCAAGAACGAGAGAAAGAAATGTACGTGTTTAAAGAAAAATAACGAAAACATGGTTAAAATACGGCGATCTATGGCGATCGACAAGTTACGCAAGTTTTGCCGAGCGCATTTAATGCGACTTCTCGTAATAGGCTTACCGGTACAATTTCCTTGCAGCTTTCTTAGAAGTCACGCGCACGCTGGGATACATACGTATGTAGAACCATAGTGGGTCCAGTTAATTGGCTGTTTTATATATCCTTACAGTAAAGGCGTATATCGAGAACAATTGGCGATTTAAACGAATTTGGCATTTCCGACGAAGACTTTCGAGTTCTCGCGTAACTGCTGTATTATTCGACCCACGCTAGTTGGTGACGGATGAAAGAAATGAAAGACGAAGAAAAATATTAATTTTGTATTTTTTTTTTACACTTTTCTCCTTCGATTAATTTTGATCGAATCAACGCGACTTTGACTTTCCCGCAATAAATCGCGGATCTGTCTCGTTCGTTACGAACCACGTGTGGTTGATTAAAATTTTCGAAAAAAAAAAATCGAACATTGAAATAGGAACATACTTATAATATATCTGTACGATTTGGTGGTTATGATGATTTTATATGAAATCAATAAGCTGCACGGTGTCACGTGTTAATTAAGCCATAGATCATTTGTTCAAATTCAAACTGACGTATTTTGGTAATCGTAACAATTATTTTTGGAGTCATAATCACTCGTATGGTAATAATATTAAAAATCGATGATTGCAATACCAGTGCAGAGGAGCGTTGCATATATTTAGGATTCCAGTATAAATCATTTTATATATCGAAAATAAAGTAAAAAATTGTGGATTGGTAATTTTTTGGGAGAATTAGTATTTTTTTTTTCTTCTATTTTTTTATTTTTATCGCTCTTTACACTGTATATCCCTGTTTCACGGTGCGAAGATCACGGCGAGATGCTAATCGGATCTGATCAAGCTTAGTCGTTATACGAGACCGGATGGGTTCGCTCGTTATTCGTATAGGAACAGGTATGTCGGTATGGGCACCTCAAACCAGTTTTCAGAAAATTTGCAAATCTTCAGATTGGCAGACATAAAAGTCATTGATGGCAAATGGTTTAATGAAATTCCTATCTGTCCCCAAAATACAATCTCCGCTTACGCGAGGGACCGCTATAGGCTGTGAGGAATCGAGGGTAAAGATGGTGGGGAGCTTAAAAGAAAGACGTAGAATCCGTAATTTGTGAATGGGGAAAATAATTGGGATTGGCTTTGTCATTTTTATACGAAATGATTATTCGCCTTTACTTTACGTGCGATTCCTCGCGTTTGTCTCAGATGATTTGTTTTGTCTCAAAAGTAAATAGATAAGATTGATATTAGCGACCGATCATTGTGTATTTATTGATTTATTATAATTGGATTTTTAATATCATCTTTTATCCCTCCGCCATAGCCGATTATATTAGCCATCGTCGCACACTGAAGATTCATCCGTTCGACTGCACATTTGTCGGCGACCACGGAAGAACCAATTTTACCGAGAGCTACAAATCTTCCTCGTTAAAGTTTCCAAGCTATAAAAATCATTCTCTAAAATTGGGATTGGCGACAACGAGTATTCCAAAATTAGTCAAAATAAAATATCGCTGCCGTCATTAAGCGTTACTCGTATACGGTTCGTGTAGTCGTATAAACTTGACATACACAGGAAGACATGCCATTTGTGACGCTTGATTAAATTATACACAGTCGTTTGTAGATATTGCCAAAGTAAAGAAAAAAAAAAAAAAGAAAAAAAAAAGGCAGGATAATTCACCAAACGGAATCATGGCGCGCGCGTGTGCCGGAAATGTGAAAAATATCGAATAGAATCCGTGGAAAGTTCGCGATACGTGAAACACCGTAGAAACGCATACAGAAGGCGGGAAATTTGAATTTATCATTACGAGTAAAAGTTCCCATTGAATTCTGATTTATTGACTAATTTTTTTTTATACGTCACCCCGTACATGGTAATGTAGCTAAACCGCCACGTGTGTGTCCGACATAGGTAAAAGATTCGTTGAATTAAAAAGTTAAAGATCGACGAAAATAACACGTTCGTTCGTTCCACGAGGAATCAGGTTCTCCGAAACTAACGGCTGCGTGACGCGTCGGCACGATTAGGATCGTTTCGAATATTTTGTGACGATCACTGATCATCACAAACGACACGATCGATAGTCGCAAATAAAAGACGTAAAAGATTCTTTATTCAGACTATCGATTAGCACGACAGTCAAACGAATGATCGTTTTGAGTTTGAACGATCAAAAAACCGGAAGATCGACCGAGACACAAGATCGTAAATCGTCTCGATCCGTCGGTGAGAAGTTGGATGATAAAAAGCACTGAGTAACGAAGGCGTCTCGATAGATACGAGTTTTTCATAGGTACAGTCTAGAATAAAAATATTAATCAGCTTCTATAATAAATACACCATTATTAATGCACCTGTCATAATTATGAATGATAACGTTACTTTTTGTTCATGTTAATATCCCTCGCTCGTTACCAACGCAAAATTCAATGAGGATAGGAAAAATAGTTTTTCAAAAAAAAAAAATAAAAAATTTATATACCTTCGGTCGCACGACTGTACACCTACTAACCCATCCGTGAATGTTCTTCGATTATTTATTGTAAATTAATGGTAATCTCGCGAAAGGTCCCTCTTTAACCCAAGCGTATGGATACTCGTTCTACCGGGTGTACTGAAAAATAAAAAAAATCGATTGAACTCCAATATCCAGATAGATACGCAACGTTAATGGGATCGTTAGTCTCCTGCGTATAAGACGAATCCTACTAGAAGCTTTATTATTCAGAATCATTCCACACGTTACGTTATTATCAACGAATAATATATTTTCCAATAAATTATACACGACCTATACAAAAATCAATAAACCCGAATAAAAACAAGTAAAAAACCCCAAAAGTCACAAAAACAAAAAAACCGAGTGATATTATACAAAAATTCCCATCGCGTATCGGATCCTAATTGCGAGTTCACAATCCGATGACCTTCTGGCCGAAGGTGAGAATAATAATTCGTCTATGAAATTCATCCAGTAGCGATAACGAGGATGCTGGTTCCATGTATGTATATACATATAGAACAGATACTGCCTGTCCGTACACAGCAAATGAGATTCGCCAACCGAAGTACAAAGCCATGCGTATAACCGATAAGATAATGACTAAAGGAACCATAAATACTCGGATGATAAAAAAAAGTAAAATCCACTTCCGGGCACCGCAAAACCTTGAACCGTAGCCTCAGCCATGTCGGTACGAGAAAAATGCATCAAGGCGTCAAGTCCGAGTCCTCCCATCAGCCACCTTGCGAGCTCATCAGGGTCATGATAGCGAAGCACGTACCTACGGAGATAACTACTTCACAAAATGGCCGCACCAGGTCGACCCTCGCTCCTTTGAGTGTATAAAAGAACGTAAAATAAGGAACATAGCAAATATATGTTCCTAATTCATTGTGAGACGTGGCTATTATTTCTATTCCGGGATGAAAATCAATAAGAAACGTGTAAGAATAGCTCGGGATGACTGCGAGTGGCAAAATTTATCTAGTCGGACAAGAGACACGCGAGACAGGAAGGAGAAAGAAGACTCTGCGTGTCCTCCGTGTAGTGGAAGGATCAAAGTGAATCCTATGTAAATGATAATTACGTGTCATGTACCTACGTTAATACATGGACGTGCGTGTTCGTCTGCAAATCCAACCTTGGTCATTGCTCATCTCGTTATCACAATACGAAATCTTGGTTTACATATGTACACGCATATGTAATAGAACGAATGGCACTTTGTCTACGATGCGACAAGGACCGGACCATTATTATTATCATTGTTGTATACGTCACGCGAATCTTTATCTTGCTTGTAGCAATTGGGAATTTCAAAAAAAAAAATGTCAGGGTGATATCGTTCGTGACCTACTTATCTGGACATCCCTGACTCTTGTTTCATGCGAATATATTGTATATCATATATATATATATATGTATACCTTTCCCATAAGCATTCGGTTTCTAATACATTGTAGGTATATGAGGTTAACTATGTTGATTGCCACATGGTACTTTGCTGGACTGATTAATACACAAAGTGCAACTGGTGTCTGTATGTAGCTTATGATTCTATCTTGTTCGAACGTCAGTCTTGCTATGGTTTGATTGTCCTTGGGTTATCTAGAATTTCTTTTGGTTTCGATCAATATCCGGCTTTGGAGATATCCGATCTGTCGTTGAAAGAGGGTCGTGATAAATCGTTGATAATTGTATACTATGTACTTGGTAATAGGTAACTGAGCAAAACAACGCGAGAGGAGAACAAGGTTCTTTTTTGTATTTCTGTGTACTGGATTCGTATAGGAAAATTTGACACATGTGACTTGTACATTTAAATGACGTAATCCGTAAGTGAGGTTATAACGTGTTTCGTATGATGTTGCACCTTATGGAGAAAATTGGATTGTCCTTGCAGTATGGTTTCTTTTCTTTTTTTTGTAGAAAAAATAGATGTAGGCAATGCAATCACTGTAGGCCTCAAAGCAATCCCGTCTCCAGCTGTGCAATCGACGTAAATAGTTTCGCTTTACAAATCCGCTGTGTAATTTTGTTCCCATTCATTTGCCACGTAAGGTTACTTGGTAGGCGACACTTTGTATATTTACGAGGGAAAAGGGATGTATTAAAGAAATTGTTCACACTGTAAAATTTGGACGATGAATATTATAGGTTAAAAAGTATAAGTTGTATAGTCAAGTATCATTACTGTTTACCCTGTCACTGCGACTTGGCAGTCCTTGAGAAATGATTCTTTTGTAAAGTAATCACGACAAAGTGATCACAAAGAGCTGACAGAAAGTGATCTATTCATAGTCAATCTGTAGTAAAGATAAACGAGAATGTATGTGGTAGCAGATACGTATTCTTGAACATTAATACCAGCTGGAGTGGGTAATAAGTCTGAGGCGTATCAGATGTGTTTATTTTTAATTGGCAAACTCACAGACAACAATCTTGTCTGAAATAAATAATTCATCCAGCAAGAATTTCAGGCATGAAAAAAAAAAAAATTAGAATAAAAATAGATCCAACCTCGGATTATGGCAGAACTAAGGTGTATACATTAACAGCGCCATTAACGACAAGAAGTCGAACTACATGGATTCTTGTCGAAACCATAAACGATCGCGAGTTCAAGATCCTTCCAAGGATACACTACTTGCTGGTATTGACTTTGTACGACGGTAACAAAATTTCACGATCGATCTGCGTGGGTAATTGCGAAGAAAGAAAAAATTGAAACTTTATTACTAATACAATGACATTAGATACTCGTTCGATACAATCGAGTAGACGTAATAGAAAATAATATATAATGATAGAGACATTATTTTATTATATGACGATGCGAAATGTTACGTAATTATAACTTTATACTCAGTCACACGTATGAAAACGTGCAATGGGTAGCTCGAAGCTCGTTGATCGAGATGCAAATACCAATCTAGTATGTATGAAGCAAATCGCCTTGAGGTGCTGTACACGATCGACGTGATCGACAAGATTGGTGTATAGCAAATCGAGTGAAAACAAGAGAAAATAGAATTGTAAAGAAATCATGGAATATGGTGTATGTTGTATGTATGTGTATATTGATCGATCTTTCCTTAACAGGCTTGGGTCGATAGACCTTCGCGAAACCGGATGTGTATTTTCGTTACTTCCTGTCAAGTCTGTCCTGTCAAATGAAAGTGCCCTAACCTCAATGCTACTATCGAATCTTGCTGTTATGTGGTTACAAATGTCCATTATTTCCTAATATTGACTAGTTACTTTTTACTATGTCTGTAAAGTTTTATATCGATAGATACAGGGAGGAACTTACTTCGCAATCGTTTGGCTCTCCTTGGCTGCAATTGGCAAAACCTGTTGCCCTTTACTTCACATCGTTTCACTTTGCTTTGAAGATCCCATTCGCCAGTATCGATGCACCGATAGTTAAAGCGCGGCATTTATGTACGTGGGACTTACTGAAGATGTTCTTCTTTTTTATTTTTATTTCTCTTGTCTTACGTATAATTCTCTCGTATCCCGAGGATGCCTTATTAACTGGTAATAAATTACTCACGTAGAAGTTACCGTTCGTTGCTACCGTAATTACTGTTGGTGTTGATACCGAATACTGGATTTTTAAATAACTCACAAGCGATCCGAGTAAGATAGTTAAAGTGATGATGATTGGATTCCTAAAATGATTTGTTAAAATATAAGTGAAAATTGATGAATTTAATCCTCGACTGGTTGATCGTTTGTTTTATATATGCGAGAAAGACGGTTGGTTGTAAATCACTATTTTCGAGTCTCGTGTGTCTATTCTTGGTTTTGAAAAATGGTCAAGAGGTGACTGACGACTATGCTAATTGTACACATATGGGATTAGCGTGTGGAGATCGATTCGTGCACGTGCGTGGACGAATACGTGAATTATGGGTTAATCGTTGTTTGATAAAATAGAAAAGTTCCCGCGATTCTTTCAGGTTTTCGCACTCTGTCAACTCACAATGGAACGAGGGTGGCATAATTGCTTTGAAATTTACATAAACTACTCGTTTACGCTCGTAAATGACTTTCGATGATCGAATACCGAACAGCAGACACCATTTCATACAATAGCCACTTACAAGATAGGTTTCTGCCTATTGTTCTCGCACCTTGCAGTAGTACACATTATGACCGCCAGGACTCTGGAGTCACTTTCGACAAATCGCGCAAGAGGGATCTTTTGTTTTCACGAGGCCACAAGAAACGCGCGCAGGAGGACGTTACCAACTATGTGAAAAATTATCCTGAACGAAAATAGACGACGGGAATAAAGACAAAGGGGAAAGGAGAGATGAAAGTGGCATAAGATCTAGTATCACTTTGAAATCCGTGAAATAAGATTTTTTTTTGTATCCGGAAAACCGCATTTATTTCATTCCAACAAGTTTTTCTACATACATTCGATACTTATGTGTTGTGACTGGTGGTGTTGATACATTTTCTTTTATATCACAAAAACGTCCCAGTCTCTTCTTCTCTTTTGCTTTTCGTGTGCCATTTTATAAATTCTCCAGCAACGTTCAGAGCTCCTTATTCGCGCTCGGACTGCTTCGCGTTAGTTTAATGCGATTTAAACTTTCTTTCCGGGATTGTCGCTGTGTGGCTGTCACTGGCACTTTGTGTATTCTTATTTGCTGCTCTGTAACGAGTTTTAGTTCCAGGCATGCGTGAAGCCATCGCGACGAAGGTTAGTTTCGATATTTCATTTTCTTTGTGTGGGCCGAGCCGTCGGTGCATTGGCTGTGACTATTAGATTACGCAACTCAGTTTTCCTTTGCATGGAGACACGTTACGCGTTTATGCACTTACGAAAATTAATGACTGTTATCGTCTTGGGCGACGATAATGATTTTTTTAATAGTTTCATAAATTTCGAACTTTCGAATTTTTATACACATTTTTTTGTAGGATCTCTATCGTAAATTCAAATGATTATCACGTAATGGAAGTTTATGCTTTCTAAATTGCAACGTAAACTTTGTAACGTGATGTCACGTGCATTAAGTGAATTAGTCGCATGGAATTCTTATGATTCAGACATTAATTATTGCTCATGGTAATTGCTCGACCTGTATCCTTCAATTAACGATATTAATAATATTTTTATTATACTTAATAAAATTTCGCTTGAATCGTTGAGAATACTTTAATTTATAGTCTTTTTTATTTTACTTTGTTTCAGCGATGTGGCGCGGCCTATCAGAAATATTCCCACGCAAAATGATTCGCGCCCTTGTCCTTCTGTGCACGGCCGTTCTACCTTTCGCACAATGTCACAAGGTAAGCAATTATTTGCCTCTGCTATTCGAAGTAAATAATTTCTATATTTAACTTGTCTTCATTTTTTGTCCTTTCAATCATTAAATATATCATTTTCGGAAACAATATGAATTTTCTCAGTGCCATTGAAATCGTATAAAATATATGAATATATGAATATATGAATGACAGATGATTAATACTGACCTCCAGGATGACTGAAAGTAAACGCATACAATAGAGTTACAAGCTAACGATCGCATTTTTCGAATCTATTCTTATGCAGACTTGCAATTCTGACACGTGGTTGCGTGTGTCGTATCGAATAACGGAAAAATATGTAATACTCGCTGAAAATATATATTTTTAATAATACATCAGCTGGCTTCGTATCCAAAGTAAATTAATATTTCGACAGACCTCCTGGACTATTTAATATCTACGTGGGCTACGGCGTTGGAAAAGAATGGAAAGCCTTTCTATACCCGAAATTACGAAAGTGCCTTGGTTAAATGGAAAAAAAAGTAAAGGGACAAAAAGTCTGGTAGAAAAGAAAAAATAATTAGTGCAAAAGAGAACTAATCGTTAGTCGATCGATGTCACATTGCTTGCTGTGAAATGAGTCTTATAAAAGAGCGCTCGGTTGCTACACAGAATAACATTGGCTCGAGTGCGCCAATTATCGGTCACTTTATATAAATGCCTTGGCAATTAGACGAGTTGCTTGAATAGCCGAGAGTCAAGCGAGTCTAAAATCGTCGTGATTTCCCGCAATCGATCGAACGGGCCGATCGAATCGATTTGCAGTCAGGAATTTCACTGCCAATAGGCAATGCTTTTAAGAAAAACCAGACTTTAAATCGATCGCGTTTTAAAATCGGAAGAGAAACCAGAATATCTAGACGTGCATTGGACAAGTAAGCTAGCGAGCAAACAAGCAACTAGCCAGTCAGCCAGCCACCCATGTGGCTACTATGGACTTGTCGCTTAGAAAATCGAAGTCACTATTACCTTGTTAGGCATCCCCATTCGCTACGTACTACTGAAATCAAACTCATTCATATGAAGTAAAATTAACGTTCCAGCAAAGAAAAAATGAAATTACAGATTATTTAAGCAGAATTATGTAAATGTTTCTGTAGGTATAATAACAATATAATGTCTTAAATTCAATGGCAGCCCTTGCAACGAATTTGCTTTAAATACTTGTCACAAAAAGTATCATAGGAGTAAACGACAATCGTAGGACGAGATACGTTTGAGAATATACAAAATATTTTTAACTCTGATAACAAGCCAAAGACCTTGAGTTATTGTTTAATCTCTTAGAAGATCTTTAAGAATATCGAATCTATGTAAATCGGATTTACAGGCCTTGAGCATTTGTTGAAACACTCGTGGACTGTTTTTTCAATGTCTCCGTAGTAGCTACCACGTACAGCCTATATCTTCTCAACTCCCGACTGCTCGCCTGCCTCCAGCCTGACACAAAGAGGGAGTTAAGTTTTTCTACCTATACGTACAGCTATACCGACTGCGTGCTCGCAAAATAATGAAACCCACTAACGTTAATTCTGCCTAAAATTCAATTCGACACCTTTAAAGAGTCTCGCATCGGATATTGCAAGAGTGAAACACCGTGAACATCGGCAAAAGCGTGTCTCCTGGTTAACGAGGCTACAAGACACTTTTGCTCAACAATCAAACACGTATACAACTATCTCCCAACATCCAGCCAGTCTACCAGCAGTTATTGCATTGTACCAGTAGGCGAAATCTCAGAGATTGCTTCATGAGAATGAACCATAGACACGCGCCAAGTGGAAACAAAGACGTCGAGTGGGGCATTGGGTCTTAATTTAGTTAGTGGAAAATTATCAAGAGACAACTCGTTAAATACAAGCAAGAATCACTCAATGAATCTGACTCATTCATAAACGTCTTCATTTTTTCAATATACAACGACCATACAAGCACCGTTATTTACTAGAATCATTTATTTTTCAGATTCACGAACACATGACAACAGCCGAGATGCTGTCGGTCTTTCAGACGGAAGGACACGAGTCTGGTAAACGAATAAGACTTATAGCTAGTAAATTGTCTAATTCTCTTGGAGTTCTCAGCGTCTAATTTCTCGCTGTCTTTTTTTTCTTCAAATTTTTATTTCACTTCGACGCCACATTACCGTCGTCAAAATCACGCGAGGCGAGGTGCGGCAGACTACGTAGGTCATCGGTCAAATGATTCATGCTCAATACATCGATACATACCTGAATATATGCACATATGATGGGGCAGCTATGTTAAAGAAGGGACACGGTACCAATGATCATCATCCGTTTTTTTTTTCTGCGACACGAGCGAAAATCGTTAATTTATCGACGTGAATCATACGCATGAATATTTATTTATGTGATAAAGGTCCTCTTGGGCGTTGCTGACCTCGCCATTTTTTTTTTCTTCTCTATCTTTCCATACTCACTCGGAGACACAGGGCTATCTCAGCGCCTGAAATCACGTAGCTTAAAAATCTCTTGTCTTCTTTACCATCCGCGTCATCCTGTACTCTAGAGATCTTCTTTGCGCGTACAGATGTCAGTGCGCAATCCTCGTTAACGTTTCTTGCGAGGATATCTATGGAGAAAGAAAAAAGTATCAATAGCATTTTCAAAGCTATACCAAAATGTCTGATGTTCTTTTAGACCCTGACCAGTCGACTTTGTCAATTGACAATCTCGTCTTGTGCATAAACCTGCATTCGTCGGTTCGCTGCAGTTTTACTGTTGATATCAGCACGTCTGGTGCAACGTCACGTTATTCAATCAGCAACATCCGAAGACCCTCGTGATCATGAATAACTATTAACAGCATAATGTCAGTCAACAAAACTTATACTCAGTTATAAAATGCATACACAATTTTTACAGTACCGTCATACGACGTGGTACCAGTCTTGCACACGCTACACAGAAGGAGCCCAGAAATAAAACAGGAAGTGCATCTCAAGGCATTCGGGAAGGATATTAATTTATATCTCCAACCGACCGACGGACTGTTCTCCAGGAAACAATTACCAATGTGGACAGTAACCAGGAACGCGTCTCTTCCCGATGGCCTGCATTACGACGACGTGCCGGAAGTGAGTAGAAGAAGCTTGAAGGACTGAACAAAAATTAAGGGGCCGGTTAGCCTTGGTCATTGATTCACGTACGGTTCGTTATTATACAGACAGTATCAAAGTTACAGCTTTAAAGTAAGACCTTTGACCCCCATAATACTATTCTTATATATTGTCTATCAAAGGGGGTCCTTGTCACTTAAGAAGGGCCTGTCGTAGATGACACGTGCAGAAATAGAGAAAAGTTAATGTTACACGATGTAGTAATACATTAATCAATATCAATCAGAATAATCAGCATCGATTGACTGTCTCCTTTTTCTTTTTCTCTAATTTTTTATTCATATCATTACTTCACTTTCACAGGCCAGCATCGCAGACGTAGGTGATATCTACCAAGACGCCAACAACATGGCGTCCATTCTGCTACACCAGGACGCGAATGGGAAAGTACTTGTTGTAAGCATCCATTCTTTCTTAATGTATCTTACGACATCGTTCCATTATTACAGGCGTCTTTCGTCAAGACGACTGGTCGTCCCTCTCGCGATATAATTACGAAGCTACTGTCGCTGGAGTTTATCGTAACGCTCGCAGGTCGCGGAGCAAACAATCGTCGACCATCTTGGGCTTCTAGGCTACGACCTCGTACTCCTACTTAAGCATCGTCCACGTCGGCTACGTATCTTTACCACCAGCTGTTTTCAGTTATATCTATACACCCGTATATTTCCACAGGAAAAACTTGACTGGCGTCTTAGGTTATTACGGTACTGTCATCACGCACGGGTCGTCCTCGTGACCGCGAGTTTGTCATCCTCACTTTCGTAATCGGGGTTCCGCACGGAACCGGCCGGTGAACTCGTTCGACGGGAATTCTACGAGGGATCGTTTATTTATTTTATTAACTTTTTTTCTAATAGATATGATAACCGTGTGCGATCGAATTTTCTGGGTATTCATTACTATCTTGATAATCGTTAGTTTTTATATCGATTTATTCCCATGGCACAGTGTCCGGTACTACAATCAATTCTCGCACGTTCGTACACACTTTATATGACTTATACCGACCAGCACCTAGGCAAGGCACGATCTGCGATTTTTATCAAGAGATTTGCTCGCGCGGATAATGAATTCTGCTTTGGGATATAGCGACCCATCGGTTTCTACGATCAAAACGTGAATACCCTTTTTTTTTAACGAAAGAACCATTTCAATAAATATTCCCGCTAAGTGGGTTGGCTGTTTTCAACTCCTTTTTGGCACCATCGAATTTCAATTATAATAACAAATTGGACTATTTCTGAATGATTTTACGTTACCTCTTTCTTCTTTTTTTCTCTGAAAATACGTACTGCTGGATTTTGTGAAAAATTTTTATTACAGATATTTGGATAATTAACGTTTTTATATTTAATTAATATAAATTGCGTAATTAATGAAGCATCCGGTGCCCTAGCACAGACAAAGAGCAACGTGCAAATTAATATTTCCAGATTATAATCACGCACCATATTTAATATCGCGACTCTCTTCGAAAAATCAAGAATATAACCAGGAGGATCGTTAGTATGAAAAAGAATTTTGCGAGCGTCTCACGTTGTTCCAAGTTCGCTAAGAATAGTAAAAAAAAAAAAAAAAGCTAAAATTTTATTATCAATTTGCATAGGAGGTTTTACTTGGTAGAAAGAAATAAAAATGCAGAGAAAAAAAATTGCCAACCAAGCAGAAATATTTACCGCGCCTTATATTCATAAGAGCTATTACCGTTACGTAACGAAATTGTAAAAGCGTTGTTCTAAGTGACCCCTTAGCATTCTGACCTTTCGCTTTCACTCTCTCTTCAATCTGACCAATGCATCTCTCAAAGCCTAGATTAAATATAGTTGTGCGACTGGAAGCATCGGCATCGAGGAGTAGGCGTAGCTAGAGATTACGAGGAAGAAAGTACCGCCATAATATATGGCAAGGTTGTGACGTTGAGACAAGAAAAAGAAAAGGACAAAATAAACTGATACCATGCTGGAACCTAGGTCAAATGTCTGAATGAACTATAAATGCCGCTAGGAGAATTTACTCGTAGATTAAATTCCACAAAGACCCAGGTAGAGATATCCGATCTAAACTGAACTGGCTGAACCGGAAGTCTTACACTGCTGTTCACTTCAGATCCGATCTACATTGCTAAGGATCAGGCAGTAACGGAATTCATTAAAACCTTCGATATTGTATCCTGTTTAAACTCGTAAGGCGATTAACGCAAGTAGAACCGGATATCAATTTACTATAGTATTGTTATACAAACTGGTCGTATGCGCTTTTATTAGTATTTTTTGATTGTACGACCAGTTTGACAGCAATGACAATATAAGTGACTCGATTGTATCCGGAATTGATGTGTATATAAAGATATTGATTTCATTCCAGGAAGGTAACATCGGTTCGGAATTGGTGATACGTCCGTTACCAGAACGTGTGATAAACGAAGTCGTGAGCAAAGCTGCGGGTCTTCACGAAGCCCACTTGTTGCCAAACGTCACGAGAAGTAAAAGAAGCCTGAAGCATACGAATCATCACATAGTCTTCAGGAGATCTGCTCGTCCCGTCGACGATGAGTACAGCGACTTCAGTGAGTTTCACAATGTCTGAAAAAGTGGATAGGGTGTAAATTATGAAGGATTAATAGAAATCTAAGTTTCGAATGTCTCAACAAGACTGTTTGAGAAACGAATAACAAATGAAAGTTACTTTTATCTCCTTTGTGATGATTCATTAATGATCCGGTATCTTGCTTCTTTTTGTATTAGCGTTCATGGAACCGGATCATCTAGCCAAAAGGTTCCGATCGAAGCGATCGATCAGCACCAGATCAAAACGCGAAGCGCCATACGTGATTTACCCGGAAATCCTATGTATTGTAGATTATGATGGATACAGGTGAGTTCAAAGACACTCGACAGACCGCAGGACAACGTGTTAAGTAAGACTCTGATGGCAACTGTTCTATTAACTGAGATTGGATCACGATTCAATGGCAATGTCATTCACCTCAATTTGTCACCAGTGATATTTTCGATATCAATATCTAGCTAGTTGCCCTGCGGTTGTTCGTCAGCCATTTTGCGGTTCTACTCGATTACAAGAGATTTTCGTTTTCTGTGTTGTTGCATTTAAAATGAGCTACGAAATATTTGCAAGCGATTAATCGTCACTTTTTTCCATTCGCAATATCCTTATGAAAGATGGTAGTACGCAAAAGGGGAATAGCGAATTCTGAAGAAATGATGAGAAGTACGACAAATAAAAGAAGAGCAAAAAACAATACGAATTTTTCTTTCAGATTGCACGGCGGTGACAATGTACAGATTAAAAGGTACTTCGTGTCGTTTTGGAACGGCGTGGACCTGAGGTACAAATTATTGAAAGGTCCGAAAATACGTATCAGCATCGCGGGAATAATTATTTCACGGGTAAGATTTCAATGTTAATGGACCGAGGAGTGGAAAAGAAACCTTGCCACGTTCACTTTCTCCGCTTCTCGGTCTCGCTCGGCAATCTCCGTGATCGCAGAAGTAATTTGCTTTGGCAGTTGTAAGATTCGTAGATTGTCTTCGAGAATACATTCCTCGTGCATGCATTCGGCCGTGAAATATTACAATGGCACAAATTGAATTAAACGATACGAACGCAACAAAAGCTTATAAGATATATTACATTATAAAACCATAAACGTTCGACCGTGACGAAACATTTTTTTTTTTTTTCAAAATTTGAGCAAACCGCCGCGCTACAAAGAAGTTGCGTACAAAAATAACGTTACATTATCGTACAACAGATGCCATTAATACTAAATAAATTACTTATAGTATAGATACAGTTTTTGTTGTTCTTTACAAAAATATATTATTATCATATTTAATCTTTATATTCTACAGCCACTATACGACTTTTGCTTCTATACCGATTTCTTCGTACAATTCATTCTTACCACCAGGATAATTTTCTAATATGCAGTCTACGATCTCGGTACAGATTCGTTTCCTTTTTGAATATTCACGGGAATAGTCATCAAGCGTAGTCTCAGCCTTCCTCTTGGATTCGCTGAGGTCTTCAGTGCCTGTGGCATCCATAAGGTTGTCCAACTTTTTAGTAAGACTCTTCACTGACAATTTTAACGTGTCACGTTGCTTAAGAGCCTCTTCGAGGGTAAGACTGGACTTTAAAGACGTCAGAGCACTTTCCTTGGATCTGATTTCCTTTTCAACTTCCTGAAGTTTAGCCTCCACTTCATTTGCATGTGCCTGCAATTCCTTGTCGATTCGCATCAACTCCTCAGCATCGTACTTTGAGTCCTGTACGATGCAGTATATCTTCTGTTTACCATAAATCTTAAACAACCGATGGCAAATTTATTATACAATATTAAGCACCGTAGTGGTGAACAGATACTGTGACAAGACTGACTGGATCCTCATGTTACTTGTATACTTACTTTCTCAAACACCTTCCCCATGCTGACCAACTGATCCAAGGCTTTCTGTACAGCTGACTTTCCATATTCATTATGAAGATTCATCACAATGTCATTCACGCTATATGGTCTATTTTGTATCTTCAGATACTCGCATACAGCTTCCGTTGCCATAACGCGTACTGTCTGAGGGGATGAAAGGCATGATAATTAAATCAGAGATAATTTGAAGAATTTTTGCAACCTAAATATATCTCATACGTTTCAGGGAAGGGATGCCACCCCTTATCTGGAGAGAAACCGTGTGGGACGTGATGCTATAGACTCGGCAGCTGCGCTGACCGATATGGGAAAGTATCTCTTCCGGGAGAGGCGACTTCCGGTCTACGACATTGCTGTTGCCGTCACAAAGTAAGGGTTGTCAGTCCTAAAACAGAGAATAGATAAACAATATAAATTTACGTATCGAGATAGGATAGATCCTTATAAAGATTTTTAAAAGGAGGACTTCACCAATGGCAATGAAGTGTTCTTCTTCTTGTGATGGAGAATTCATCTTAGCCATGAGAATCTCCCACGATTTGGCTTAGGGTAAATGATTAATGTCAAGTTACTAGAAAAATAATAGACTGATCCACGAGACATACTTCAGACTGTTAGACATTTTAAATTTGCATAACTAAATGGACAAAGGAACTGTTACCGAATTTCAATTGGCTATGAATGTCATGAAATTATCCTGAATACAAAACCATCCAAGTATTATTTCGTAATTTTTCAAGAGGATACCCTCGAATTTGAAGGTCTCGCCAAACGATTTGGATACAGGTTAAATGCAGGATATACATATATATACGCACAACCTTCAGCTAATTATCAAGCATTTTTACTCCCTACTTTACACGAATCTTCAAGAACCGTCAAAGCTGATGAATTCATACTGTCGATTTTTTTTCTTTCCATTTCGAAAAACAGGTATGATATGTGCCGTCGTAGGAAAGGCGGACGCTGCACTAAGGGAACTGCCGGTATGATTTACAGTAATAGCGATAATGCTTTTTTTTTCTTATTTCATTAATTTTTTTTTTTATATTCTTATATAGCATTGTCTGTAAATAGTCTCAATGTCCATGGTATGTTCTAATGGGTTTCCTAATACTTGGGATCAAAGTAAAAAGAGACTTTCCCTACTCGGAAGGACGTTAAATGTTGCAATCTTATGTCCAAAAGCAATATTCCAAATTGTAACGATACAAATTAATCGACGCTACATACGATCCAAACGTTATTAACGAGGAAGGAAAATCTCTTTTTGGAATTTTGATTAATTTTTTTTTTAATTTTAGGGTGTATATAGAATTTGGTAGTAAGCAAGGCGAATCCTCACTCGTCATTACGTTTACATATGGGATCCAAAGCACAAGTGGACACAACTCGTTTACTCGCAGATGAATATTCACACGTTATCGAACACTGAAACGCGAACACGTTCACATCCGTCAACATATAATCTTACACAAGGATTAATAAATAGAACGAGATAAGCCTGCAGAGTCGTGCCACTTGTGATTCGTATCAGCTTATATATCATGTATCACGTACAACTAGCCCGTAAAAATATATCAAGCAACCAGGGATCGTAGACTAATAAATTAGTGGTGCGTGCTTGGCAATTTTAGTAATTCCATACGTATATATAATATGTCTAGAACAAACCTACGAAAATTACAGGATAAAATTACGCGAGAATTATTAACCGGATATTGATCCGTTTGACAGTCACAGCTTCGTAGAACAATGTGGTTATGAAAAACGAATGAAATCAAATTCTTATTCCTTGCTTACGGAAATGTCCCAAGACCCATTGCAGAATCGAGTCTGAATATTTATCAATATTTAATGTATTCATGGAACGTGTGTTGTTAATTATTCGACGCGCAATATCTTCATTAAATTACGCTACGACACGTTTGACACGACTTCTACGACGAGCTTTTGAAAAAATCGCCAAGACTCATTGTAGTCAAGGTCCTTCGAGGAATGTTTATGTCTCCGCGTTAAGAAGCTCCTTGGTCATAACAGAGGAGTGACGCTTCGCAGGAATTGTATTGTCAAATATATTTCAACATCCTAGAACGAAGACAGAGAAGCAGCCGGGTGTTGTTGATAAATGAAGTCGATGAAAAAATGTCCATTTTCCTTTGTCTTGCTAATTCTCTTTCTCTTATTCTCTTCCCTCTGTAGTGTCGCATGATCGAGACTTATTTGATCTTTGTATAATTTTTATTATTTTTCTCTTATTCTATGTTTATCGTTCAATTGTCCCGTGACGTGGCTGCGTACAGTGACCGACCGTGTGACATACATGATAAAGAAAATTTTTGTTGTTGCATTGCAGATTAGATATGTGCAGGAGGCAATATGCGAATGACGTGTGCAATAGAGGAACCGCAGGTACGTTTCTCGAGTGAGAAAAACCGAATATTATTGTCTCTCGTCTTTTTTTTTTTCTCTTACACAAAGTGCACCTTTTATGTGATTCTCTTTTTCAATCTTCGCTCTCTCCACTTTCGTCTTATCTTCGAAAGCTGCTCTTCTTCCGCACCTCTCGCGGTCTTATAAATTTTCCCTTTTACGCCGTTAATAAGTTTTCGTTATTTTTCTTTTTTTTTTTTTTGTTAACTTCTCTCTATACTCTATTCTTGCTGTGTCTTCTTTTTTTTATTAATAATGAACGCTGTGTATCCTACCTGGCAATGTCTAATTTTCAAACTCGTACTTTTTTTTTATTTTTCATCAATTTCTTTTTTTAATTACGTTTCGTACCTCGCACAACACTAAAAGCAACAAGTACTCTCCGCTAGTCTTTTTCACTCTCACCTCTCTTTCTTCTCTTCGGCCATCATTTTCACTTTGCCAATCAGTCGGTACTTTCAAGAGCGCTCGTCTCTTGCATGCAAAATCCTTACCGACACGTACATATATACTTTTCATACGGCCGAAAGTACAGACATTCGTTCGATTAGACGGTCGCACTTAAGTTTATAATTTTCTACGATACACGAGAGACATTGATGTACATATATTGTCGCGATCGAGATCAAAATTGATATTTGAATTTTTTTTACGACACATCAAATTTCTTTCGTACGATGACGTAACGAAAGGCAATATATCGCAATGACGATATGTTGTTTATTTATATCACTGTTTATCGTTATCATCTATTGTCTCCCTTTTTATATATATGCACTATCTGTACCCTGTCTCTACTGATTTACTCATGTTTCTCTTATCTTTGGATGCGTTACCGATAAGGATCGCGGGTGGTAAGTTTTTTTTTCTTTTCCCCCGAAGGAAAGAAAAATGAAAAGTACTAAAGAATAGGAGGGAAAATATTACGAGTTCAGAGAGGATTTTCAAGCGAGTGACGGATACCGAAAAAAAGTTGCGCGACGATGATAATAAAATACCAAAACAGCATCCGACACTTGGGCTTGTGAATTCTCGCAAATCGTTGTTACTTCATTAATGAAAAATTAACACCAGATGCATGCCGCTTGCGAGAGCTGGTAGTCTGGCTTTAAATAATAATAAAAATAATTATTCAAACGAGCTAATTTTCTCATCCAAATCGCATCGATTACCTCATTTCTAATATCAATAATAACAGTGGCCAATTAACCAAAGCGAATAATTGTGTCTCCAATTTCATTATTATTACATACCGTTCGTCACTCGTATACAGTAGAAGCGATACATGACATAAATAAAATTCAATGACGATTGATCATGTGTGAAACCCCCAATAAAATTGGAGACACTAACGAAAATCGTTGCTCTGGTATTAATTTAACACCCCATATAATTAAGCTTATTAATAACAAAGGAAAGTAATAGAGTTGACAGTAACTGTAACTTTGAACTAGATTGACCCATTTCCCTTTTTGACTCTAATAACAGAAATTAAGACAATTTCTCTATACGCAGGTTTCGCCTACGTCGGAGGAGCATGTGTCGTGAATAAGCGATTGGAAAAGGTTAATTCGGTCGCTATAATCGAAGACACTGGTGGTTTTAGCGGGATCATCGTAGCAGCTCACGAAGTCGGGCACTTGTAAGTACCCGCCAAATTTAAATTTTATTATATGATAAATTATCTATGAAATAAAACTGAAATATACTAATTTACAGACTAGGCGCAGTGCACGATGGGTCACCGCCTCCTAGTTACCTTGGAGGACCCGGTGCAGAAAAATGTCGCTGGGAAGACGGTTACATAATGAGCGACTTGAGACACACAGAAAAGGGTTTCAAATGGTCGCATTGCAGTGTGTCATCCTTCCATCATTTCTTGAAGTAAACTTATTAGATTGCATGATCTTCTTAACACCACGTGACGTCATACCCAGGAGGAATAGTAATTGTCATATGTTGTTACAGCGGCGATACGGCGACCTGTCTTTACAATGCGCCGCACGAGGACGAGGCGCTGCCTAGGGTCTTGCCAGGAAAATTATTGTCCTTGGACGCGCAATGTCGTAAGGATCGCGGTACAAGCGCCTGTTTCGTAAGTTCGTTAGTTTAGGTGTACAATTTAAAATAGACAGGACTTAACGAGGACTTACAATGTCTACTTTTCACTTTTCTCTTGCAGAAAGATGACCGCGTCTGTGCTCAGCTGTTCTGCTTCGATGCGGGATCAGGATATTGCGTTGCGTACAGACCAGCTGCTGAAGGCTCCCCGTGTGGAGATGGACAGGTAGGATAAATTTTTTTTTTTTTCTAAGAGTAACAATATTATTTTTAAAGAAATATCGTACTCTATGGTATTTTGAATTTTTAGTATTGTCTAAATGGAAAGTGCGTGGCGGAGCACGAGAATATTATCCCGGATTACACTCAGAACGTACCGACTTACGTACGCCGGGAAAACGCCTACAATTCCGCGACGCAGAATCGTCCGATTTACGCGCAATACAACAATACAGAGCACAGGTAATACCACAAGCATAATACGTAAGGATAAATGTATATAATTTGATATGCATACTGCAGTTTTGTATAAGAAAAGAAAACTAGGAAATCTATTCGAATTGACAGAGTAATTTTTGTGTGATAAAACGAGGTGCTATTCAGTCACTGCAGTTAATTTTTCCTGTGTGAATGTAAAAATACACATTTACCGTACTTATTGGCTACGACGCATTTCTAAAGAGTATAAAATGGTATCTTGTAATACTACACAGGTATCCATGGGAAGCAACAACGTACAGCACGTCACTGACTAACTTTAAAGTCTCGTCGCAATATCCAAATTTTTTTACCTCGACGTCGACGAACGACAATCCCTACAATCGTCTCCCGTCCTTCTCCACGACCTTGCGAGTTAACGCCCTGGCGTATAACACGCAAGTTACACCGCTGTCTGGGCTCACATCTAACGTCCTGGACAACTCTATTAATTATAGGGAATATAATGGCTACGATAATAACGGTTACGTTAGCACCGAAACCAATCCAACGAACGTGAGAGGCCATAGTTATTCGAATTACTATAATCTCTACTCGACGACGAATCCCCCGTTGAAAAGTGGTTACGCACAGAACGATGTAAATTATCCGAAAGTAACTCCGTTCAAATATAAAATTCCCGTAACGGTGGCGTCACTAGTGGCAACGAGCGACGGGGATCAAAATGGCCGTCAAAGTTATGGTCATGGTAAGAAACAAAATGTGACTCAAACGATAATTATCCTTCTCTTTACTTCTGCCTGGCTATCTCTGTCTTTCTCTTCTGATTTACTTCGATGTGCGTGTACATGTTTACCTTCTTCTAAATCTTGTGATATCTTATCTCACTTTTGGCTATAGAGTCCAACTTATTGGATGTTCTTCAAAATTCTGCTTTGATCCTCCTTTTCTCTATTGTGCGCACTCGAAACTTCTCGCAAGTACTGCTGCGAGATGATATGGCTAAATTATTCAATTGTCTTGGACGCTCGTGAGACAATCTGTGCGAAAATTTGGTATGTTACGTGTTTACGGTGTGCCTATGGGGAAATTATCTGACGCAACTGTGACAATGGGGACTAATGCCGGGACAAATGACATATACGACTTTTAACAGGAATATATGTTTGCTTGGGTATTTTTTGTTTTTACTTATTTTAGCTAATGGAGGCTTCACACGATCGTCTGTGTTTTTATTCATTGATCTACGTGTATCATCTTACTTTCTTTATTTATTGCTTCCTCGCACTGTACACTCTCGATCGCTCCTACATTTTCCTTTATCATAGCCTATACACCATAAGACAGTGAAGGCGCATCTGCATTAAACGTCAAATGTCTATAACCGTCCAAACGAACATTGTGCTTCGACTGCACTGAAACTTGCACTAGAGCCAACAAAAATGGATCGTTGCAATTTGCCACCAATAACAATTTATAAGATCATGCATTTATTCCTCGTTTCAGAAACAGGGGACGGTGAATGCACGGATGTGGGATCGGATTGCGCGGAGCTAATAAGCAGGCTGAGAACGTGGCTGTGCCATTTGCAATCTGTGAAAAATCGCTGCTGCGCGTCCCTCAAAGCACTTTGCGCCACCTAAATGGGATAATTGGCGCGCGAAGGGCTTGAAATATTAAACAAAAAAAAACTTAGGGACTAAGTTCATTTTTTTTACTAAACTCGTCAATATCGTCTCGCGCAGACTAATAACGAATGGACTTAGATGCTCGACGGAAATTCGAACGCTGCACTTCCCATGAGTCTCTCGAGGCTCTTGACAGGCCAGCCGTGGCTTTCAAAATGGAACTTTACTCGTTACTAGAGATTATGGATAATTTGAGTAATACGAATAACGTTACAGTTGTAATCCGTCGTCGTGGGGACCCGGATACGCTGGGCAGCCATTCAAGAGCTAAAGAACCATCCGTCCAGCTTCTTTTATACGAGATATTTATTCAGTTAAAAAAAAAACGTTGTTACCACAGGACAGAGTGATATAATATTGTTTTGCTATTGTCGCGGGACGCGACAGGCTGCGAGGATTGGAGCTTATGCGAAATACCGTTTAACAAAATCTCCATGTAACGTATAAGGAAACGTAATGTATGTATCATGAACAAATATGAGATACAAAATTGTCACCGAACGTACAACGTATCTAGATGTAGCCTCGGAATCTAGTTTGATGAGATGAAATACCCAATTGGACTTTTTATTCAGCGGCGTGCATCTCCGCGAATACAATCAGAGGATACTTCGTATTTTGAAGTATTATTATATCATAAACGAACTGTTACCCTATATTGACTTTGATGCTTGAGAAATTTTGAAAATCACATATTTTGACCATGTGCTATTTATGGTTTCGAGAAGTATCTCTATGCTTCTTACAGCATACGTATGAATGAAAATGTATACAGTGAAATTGTTAAAATTTAAAGTTATGTGATGATCGGTACATTTGCATCATACTGTGCAATGTATTGCTATCTAGTGCACGCGATACTTTATTGGGTCTTTAATATAATAAGACATTCTGACTCTGAAACAGGATCAAGGGATCAACACAGAACATGTCAATACAAGCTTTCCCAGTGACTCAGATTAAAGTAGACTCTATCACGCCACACATACAATGTAACTTACTTCTTTAATCACAGTATGTTTTCTTTAGGAAGACGAATAATTCATAAATCATAATATTGTCACAAATTTTTTGATTACATGGAAAATTATGATAGTAAGGATTCATTGTTATATGCAATGTTAAAAGTCGTATTGAATTAATATTTTTTTCCTAAAACAATGAGCGGTAAGCTAAATCAGGACATAAATTCTCATTATAACAATGATATTTCAGGTCATAAAAGGTTTTGCTAAATATGCAAGAGCCAACAAGGTTTGTCTAATGGTTGTCTTCTTAACTTTGAATTTCCTTAGCGTCAAATAAGTCTTGGGTGATGTCTACAATAATTTGAAAAAGGAAACCCAAATCTTAGTTTATACCTTTCAATAAATCAACCATAACTGAAAGGTTTTCCAACCATGAGACAATCTAACCAGATGTGAAGACTGTATCCTATGTAATTTGAAGTGTTCAATGTCACTGAATGGAAAAACGCATAAGAATTACTTATAAATGTAAAGGAAACTAAAAATTTTCTTAGCAACGTACTGTAATTAAATACAATAAGTAAATAGGTAGTGATGTAAAAACAAGATGAATAAAGTTGCATAATGTCTTAAAAATGTACGGTAAATAAAATAAACAACTGAAATTAACATTTATACTATTTATATTTTCATCATGCTCTATCCTATAAAGTTCTACACATAGCGCCAGTGCTCATGAAGAGGCCCTGAGTCACAATTATCTAAAGAAAATAAATGGTGACAACCCACTTTTATAATTACTGGCACATTTACAAAATCATATCAAAAATACAATACAAAATACATAAGTACATACCTACAGCATAACAAAATCTCTTATCCGTTACCACACTTTACGTCATTCAACGACAAAAAATTGATATATAGTTTAAAAATAATTGCAAAAGTCGTGTTTTTTATACCAACAAATTATTTGTATACTGTCAATTGTTGCTCTTTACCACATACAAAAGATAAAACGATGCAGAATCAACAAGTATTCTTTGAGACGTCATTAGATCCACAATATGCTGGAATAAGCTGCTACCGTAGAGACCACTTGCGGGAACCGGTCGAACATCAAATAAAAGATCTGTTACCGACGTCACCAAAATATTACATCATTCCTTAAAAACTCACTGTAGTAACTTCTTCGCTTTGTCATATTTAGGTGAATATACTTTAGTAAATAAACAGCAGTGCACCTGCTCTTTACTGATATTCAAATTTACCGATAACACTGATAGTAATTTTATTATCGCGTCAAGTTTTATTCAAACTTACGGAGACGTGATATGACTTTTTTTATTTGAAGAGATCCAGTTGATTTGAAGTATAAAGAGCCATTGTAAATCGTGAATTTCAGAGATAACACTTTGACAATGAAAAATATTATTTAGAGCATTGTTTGTGCACGTTCCGAAATTTACTGCCAGTACTGCAACTAACGCTATGGCCTTATTCATGCATATTTATCTGAGGCAAATGTAATTACTTTTGCATTACTGTCAGTAACTTTCGGAACAGACCCTTTGTAACGCTAAACTAATCTTGGGGACTGGCACGATTAAGGACTGATTTCTACTACACAGCTCCGTTCATTTGTAAGATGCAAGTACGTCATTGAGTAATCGCACAGTTAAATCCAATTTATACAAGGAACTATGCTGATGACATCAAACCTAACCCACAATCATCAATGGCCGTAATATTGCATGGGCATCTTTAAACTCTACGAAAGTCTCATAAACGTCGATGAATAATAGCAATTTTAATTTTTTAAACTATACGTAACCCTGTACAACCAGACGAGAATTAAGTCTCAAAACATTACGATTAGAAATCTCTGGTCAGTGACCAGTCAAGTGTGGGTCAAATTGCATTAGATTATCCAGTGCTACATATTGACATTCTTTGATAGTATCCACTTGTGTGACATGAAAGTAATTAGATAACAAAGACTACACGAAGATCCAGTTTATACTATATGACAGTAATCACTTGTGGGCGGTGCGTTACTTATTGCGTGTATATAACTGAGGTTCAGAGAATGTCAGTATGTTTGAAGTTCACTGTGAGAAAAGAGTCTTTTCCTAAATGGGTAAGAAGGATTACCATGATCTTTTACAATAAATGCACACAGCTACTTAATATTAACTATATTATTTTTTAAATATTATTCAACGTGGTTAATACGTTCTCCTAGTGATGAATATTTACAATAAACACATGCAATGGATATTGCATAAATTGCTTTTATTTTAAATATATTGAATATTTTGACTAAATAACATACAGCGAATAGATGAGTTGGACAGTTACTGAAAATTACATCTCTCCATGCTTCCTACATCGTTACGAAATAACACACGACGAGCAATGTAATAAATTATTTAATTTAATCCGGCAGATCTGTGTACGAGGATCGTCAAATGGCCTTTTAAGAGGAAAGATAATTTTATTTATAACTGCTCCAAAATAATATAATTATTACTGTGCACTTTTCAAAAAATTAACCGCTTGTTATCGAAGCACTTCATGTAACTTAACCCTCCCCACGAACCCCGCTCATTCGCTGATCAGTGTCGATTTATGGTAGCACTATCAGTGCGCATACGCTGAACCTACCGCTCAACTTATGGGTCAGCTAATGCGAATCTCCACTGTATTCTATACTTATTCTAGAAAAATATTATCGTACAGAAAATAAATTCTATACGAATGTACTTGTCACACGGTGTTATGAAAATTGACTGTATCACAAATATGCATAGAACGAATGACGAAGATAAATTCATGCGCATGCGCAGTGCTGCACTACTTTCATTCTGACTGCACTACTACTGCATTCAACTGCATCAGGATTGGTCCACAATTTTTAAGAGAATTTTCATACTAATATGTCAGATTTCAGGAGAGTCACTGCGATATTACTGTTATTAATACTGTTAATAATAGCTCTTAACAATTTTGAACACGTGTATTGAGTGAAGGCGGAATATTTATTATTATAGTAAATATATGGTCATTACAATTTAGATTATTCAAATTTAATCTTATCTCGTAGATATGCTTACGATAAGAGCTGGCTTTTCACCAACCTTGTACCTGCTATTTCTACCACACTCTGATCTCTTTACATTCAATAAGCATTTCGATAACGATTGATATTAGTTTCGCTCGAGACTTCTCAAAGAATAGCTTTAATGACGTGACGGCAGTCTGCGCGGGCCTCGTGTACTAATACCACACCGACCATCAGACGTTATTAACTGCTGTCAAGTACTTTGATATTTGAGACGAATATGGTTGAGTACGTTAAAGTCTGCGGCCTCTTCCACGCAACACGTAAGTACTCTGACAGGAAATATAATTTTTTAATAACATAATCAGCCACCGTAAAATCGCTACCAGAACATAAAATAGAAGTATTTATCAAACGTTCGATTACAAGTTAAAAAATGAACGCCGATTAAAAGAAAATTAGAAAAAAAATGTTAGGATAAATAAATAACGTAAATTCGTACAATTTTTCTCAATTGCGTCATACGTGTTATAAGAAAATCCATGACGTCAAACCATATCCATTATCTCACGCAAACAACCAATCAGCATCCTACCGATAATCTTATTATGGCATAAAGGTCAATTCTTTTAAATTAACCCAATTAGAACAACTTCGTAACCCTTCATGTATGGCGGCCTAACGTCACCAAATAAGTTAGGTTAACGTTGCGCCAAAAATTCATATTCAAACTTCTATGACTTCTCTCGTCGACAGTTTGAACTTCTGGACGTATACGTTGTCTAGGTATATTGTGACATCGTTAAAAAAAATCATTCCCAATAATCTCCACCGATATAACTTTCGTGTTCTTTTGTTTATCGCATACTAGGCATTTTTATCATTACCTACAAATATGAGAAAAAGTGAAAATTGATTCACATAGAGAACTGATGAATAATTCCCAATAATTCGTTACACGTAATAATACTTGTTCGCAGGGAAACAACTATACATAGGTGCAGCCGTTTTTACGGTTGTTATTATTTTAATAATTGGCCTAGCTGTTGGACTTTCTGGCAACGAAGACGGTTTTAAAGGAAGCGACGCTCTCAGCAGTGCACCGCTTGTCGATGGGTAATAAAATTATTTATCAGCTTAAATTTAATCGCTCAATATATATTGCATGCATTCAGTTAGATAACAAAGACAGTATAGTATTCGTGAGATTGTATGTTTTACTTGATCTATAACGTTTTCAGACACAACGACTTGCCGTACAATCTTTATGTATTGTTGAACAACAACTTGTCGGCTTTTGATTTCGCTCAGAATCTTAGCGAGGATACCGTATGGGGCAGTGCTAACTGTACCTCGTGCCATACGGATTTATCACGATTGACAACAGGAAAAGTAGGAGCCCAAGTGAGTGTCTTGTACTTTATTTCTCACGTTTAATTACTGTACAGTGGACTTTATTCTTTTATTCATTATTATAAACATTATTATTACAGTTCTGGGTTGCGTACACATCATGCTCCTCGCAGTACAAGGATTCGATACAACTAACGCTGCGTCAGATTGACGTGATCAAGAGATTGATTAACAAGTATCCAAATAATTTGGAACTTGTGACCAACGCCTCTGATATAGAAAGTGTTTGGAAATCTGGAAAAATTGCCTCTATGATATGCATCGAAGGTGGACATTCTATAGACTCGAGTTTGGCTGCTTTGAGACTCTACTACGAGCTCGGTGCTCGGTATCTAACCTTAACTCACAGCTGCAACACGCCGTGGTGAGTATTGTGATAAGATGTAAAATATTGATTAGACACAAAAATAATGAATATAAATTTATTTGACAGTTGTATTAAATATATTCCTTCTAACCTCAAAACGAAATTTTGGTTAATCTTTATTTTTTTCATTACAGGGCCGATGGATCTCCTATGAATGACAGTTCTTTGCATAACTTGACAGATTTTGGTATTGTTAGTTGAAAACTTTATTTAGTTATTTACTAAGCAATTATTGTATATATATTACGTATGTTGTATTCTTGTATGATTCATCTAGACAGTGATACATGAGATGAACCGATTAGGAATGCTCGTGGATTTATCTCACGTTTCTCACAACGTCATGAGACACGTCCTTGCTGCCACAAAAGCTCCTGTTATTTTTTCCCATTCGTCGGCCTTCGCAATTTGTAATCATTATAGAAACGTTCCAGATGATGTTCTGCAATTAGTGGTGAGTGTATATTTTCTTTATAATCATATATTCTGTAATGTAGATTATAGACAGTATGAAGACATGTTAAAGTTACGTATACATTGTATACCTTTTCAGAGAGAAAACAACGGTATTGTTATGGTGAACTTTTACAGCGGCTTTGTGAATTGCAATGCCTCGAGGAACGCGACATTGGAGGACGTTGTTGGTAAGTAAAACAAGGAGGCATTGGGTGTCGGGTCTCATAACGTAATTCAATAAATGATTATCTTTAGAAATGATTAGAAATAATTATAATTTGCAGATCACATAAATTATATCAGAAACTTAATCGGTGTGGATCACGTCGGTATTGGTGCAGATTATGATGGAGTAGACGAGTAAGATTTTTTGTGTATAAAAACGATTTTACGAAAATATATACCGAGAGCGTTCCTAGGATAGAATTCAAAAATAGTTTGCTTTCGCGCCACAAGAGAGCAGCAGGTGCTCGTATTGATTCGGAAGATATGGGTTATTGATATATACAGATATCTATACTCAAATTTCAGTATGCCCGAAGGATTGGATGACGTTTCGAAATATCCTGACTTATTCGATCGACTGTACAACAATGTAGATGATGAACCTTCCTGGAGTCAGGCTGATCTTGAAAAGCTAGCTGGACGAAATTTCATTCGGGTCTTTTTGGCTGTGGAAGCAGTTAGTGGGACTTGAAAATTAATCTTTCCACTATTGTTCCTTAATGTCTCCTAATGTTTGCTCAATGTCCACAGGTGCGTGATAGTTTGTCATCGGAGTCACCATACGAGGATATAATCGATGGACAAGAACTGTATGACGCTCAGTTATACGAAAACTTGACACCTGGACAATGTCAAACTGCCATTGAGTAAGTTTGATAATACATAAATTACACAATACATCAAGTGAGACGCCTAACTTTGTGAATTCAAATATTTTAATCGTGGTATATTAAGTTAATTGAAATCACAAAGTTGTGTGTCACTCACTATTGCAACGTCATACGAAAGACATGTTTTACGAAGAAAATCTTTTTGCAAAGCAAAATCATTTTCGTTTCGTTCCTTCGTATACCTTCAAATTGATATCCTGCTGTAACATATATTATGCTTCTTAACATAGATGGAATTCTGTAAATACCACAACAGATGAGACAATTACGACAGATTCAACTACCACAGATTCAACTAGTACAGATTCAACTAGCACAGAATCATTAAATTCAACAACAGTTGGTTTGTGATGATAATGAAGATGATGCTGATACATAATTAATAATTAAGCAAGTACATTACCATTTATGTATATGTCACATATTTTGTTAAAAAATTAAAAATAAATTATGTCCCAGACATATATTGTTAACAAAACCCATTAACAATATACTCATATGCAAGTGTATCGATATTTAAATCATGCTGATTATTCATATAAAACTGCACTGACATTGATTTCATGCTGATCATTGTGCACCTTGATCAAAACATTAAAAATACCTACTTCAATGTTCGATAATATACTCATATACTCGTACCAGAAACTGTTTTATAAAGCGCACCAACAGCGGACTACGTGACTGCAAAAGTCGTGAACCTTGAGCAGATTTTGCTAACGTGGGAGAAGATCTAATCCCGCCAGCTACAGTAACATTAGTAACGTTGCGCTAGAGCACAATTGCATTACCAGAAAGCTGTGTAGTGATCGGTAGAGCAGTTGCGGTAAATAATTACAGAAACATTAAAAATAATTCCTATAATGAACGTTTCGAGCATGTACTTTGTCTTTGCATACATCCTTATACACCTTGTCGAACGTCGCCTTTGTTACAATGCATTGTTCAATTGGGGTAAGTTCTGATCATTAAGTTTCAATTGAAATATATAGACAGCTACCTAGAAAAAAACTGTACTAAAATATCATATATCAGATACGTATGTATTAAAATTTGAATATTTCTCGTAGATCGTTTGATAGAAAACGAAGAAAACATTGAACAGTTGGTCGCCAAGATACGGCTGAAAATTTACACTGGGTTTGTACAAAAATTTCATTCTTCATTTTCATCATCCTAATTCTTATTATTTTACAATATTCTAGACGGTCAGACGGTCATTTAAACTCGTATGATACTTCAATTGCTTATCCTGAGAATATTCTTCATGAGATAGATTTTGAAAAGCCATTAGTTATCTATTTGCATGGATTTCGGGAGCATCCGTCCAACGAAAGCGTACAAACTGTAGTCGGAGGTATATCGTATACATTGAGTATAATAATAACAATAGACTCATGATTCAAATGCGACAATACGAATAAAACAATAGTCTACAGGAAACAATATTACAATCAAAACTAATGAGAAATTGTGTAACGTCCATTTTGTCTTCCTGTAGCTTACCTCGATAGAGGTAATGACAATATCGTGCTGGTTGATTGGAGCGATTTGGCACTCGAAAATTATATAACTCTTGTTCTTAAAACGAAAACAATAGGACAAATAATAGCTGAAGCTTTGAAAAAACTTTTGTCCTATGGGATAAACGTTAATACTTTACACGTCATTGGGCATTCGTTAGGTGCACAGATTGCTGGATTTATTGGAAAGTATAGTAACGTCCAACTTCCAAGAATAACAGGTACACGTTATTGACATTTTGCTAATATTTTCTCTCTAATTTCTTTATGGCCACAAACTTCATATGTTAATCCAGGTTTGGATCCGGCTAATCCAGGATTTTATATACTGAATCTGCAGCATATTGATAAAACAGATGCCAAGGTCGTTGATATTGTTCATACAGATGGCGGAGTCTATGGTGCTCTTGTGCCAACTGGATCTGTTGATTTCTTTGCTAACGGAGGACTTAGACCTCAGTTAGGATGTCCACTTCTTGCAATACCATTTACACCAGACGGTAAGTTGAATTACTTATTGATTCTTTAATTTACAGTATCGTACATTTAGCTTGAATGTCATTTTTTAACAGATTTATGTAGCCACTGGAGATCCTGGCGTTTTTATGCAGAATCTATTAAAAACCCATATGCTTTTATCGCAGTAAAGTGTACGTCTTACACTGATTTTACTTTAGGAGTATGTAAGAATAATGATAAAATATACTTCGGATACGTCACTCCTCATAATGCGTGAGTATAAAAGAAAAATATCTTTTTATATGAATTATCATAAAGTTTCCTACGTATAATTTTATATCTTTTTTCAGATCGGGAAGCTATTATTTTAATACCAACGCGCAGTACCCTTTTGGTCAAGGAATAGTATGAATCTGGTTATATGTATTAAGCAACTGTTAATGTTAAAATCAATAAATATATTTTGATGTATCATGCATCCCATTTCTTACATGATTTCCAGAATATACCTAAAGCATTTTATTTATTGACAAAGCTCCACAAGATTCTCAGTTCCAGAAATATCAGTAAGAAGAATTTCCCTGGGAAAAAAGATGATTAATGGCAATTAAAAAAATCTTATTTAAACATTCGCGTATCATTTGGCGTTAATTATATTTACTAAATTCTTCACTGGCATTAAATAACTTACCACATGCTCTTCCTCATGATAGGGTAAACAACCGGAGGAAAAAATCCATTGAAAGAAGTTGCCAATGCTAGGGTGTAAGCACCCATATTTTTCCATATAAGCCAATCGCCAACAAAAAACTCTGGTAACAAAACATCTCTGACAATGCAATCGTAAGCGTCACAAGTTGGTCCCCAGATGGTAGACACGAATTCTTCATTACTTGCTTTCTACAACAAAGGAATCCAAGAACTCGTGTCGAATGCGAATAATCTTGAGTGAAATAGAGAAATAAGCCAAAATGTCATTCGAGGACGATACTTACTTTATCTAAGGAAATCGGAAGTCTGCTTCTTATGTTAAGCAGCTCCTCCATGAAGGAACCATATACGCCATCACTTACGTAGTAGACGTGCTTTTTCTTATCACCGTCAGTGATAACCTTTTTACTGTGCAAATAATTGACTACACTAAAAGCGGACGTTACATAGTATCTACCAGGTTCGCTTATGACTTCTATGGCTGGATCCAAGTTCTTCAGAGCTTCGTTAACGACTTTAGCGTACTGAGCAAGATAATTGAAAGTTTGACAATACGTTTATACGCGTTAGCCTACCAAGGAGGTAATATTATGATACAGATATTTTTATAGCAATTTGACATACTTCATCTAATTCAAATCCTTGTTCGCCAGGAATTCCACCACCGATGTCGATCAATCTGACATTCTTACAACCAATTGACTTGGCGATGGCTATCAGTCTTTTGCAAATTTCAATTCCATGTTTATAAGCCACTACTTCACCGCAGGGACTCCCAACGTGGAAACTAAAGCCATACAAATTCATTCCAAGATTTCTTGTCGCCTGGATCAAATTAATCGCTTCTTGTTCAGGATCACAGCCGAATTTTGCACTCAGGTGATATTCATAGCTCGGTGAAACGCATTGAAAGCGAATGATTATTCTGTGGAAATTAAATTTACACAATTTTATAAAAATACTGCATCAACGGAATGGATTGGATCTCCAGATTGAATGTTATATCTAGTACAGACTTTGCATCTGGAAATAATTTCTTGATCTTAAAAAGTTCCTCTTCGTTATCGACTGTCATTTTACTAACATTGACTTTTCTGGCAAATTCGATATGGGCTGGTATCTTTGTAGGATTTGCAAAAATAATCCTATCTCCGTTCACACCAAATTTCATAACTTGTTGTATTTCGTACTGCAATGGTAACACTGTGTTAAACGTCATATAATAAATAAATGGAATACATAATAACACCTTCAGATAAATACCTGAGAAGCACAGTCAAAGCTTGCATTCAGTGCGGCCAATACTTTAATCACAGTAAGATTAGGGTTACACTTCATAGCTAAAACATAAAATATTTATAATCGATAGAAATATTGGACATACAAATATAATTAGCTATTATACATACCGAAATGCGGTACTACTTTTGGTATCTTAGAAATCCAATTCTTATGCTTAGTTATCACATCTCCGACATCTAAAATATAAAATGCATTCCCCGGTTTCTCAGTGTCAATGATTTCTCTGATAATATCGAAATCATCCTTCCAGTCCTCGTATATTCTGACTTCGTTAAAATTGGAAATAGACGTCATTTTGGATGCACTTGATTGTCGTAAGATCGTCTTGCCATGTGACAACACACGATATCGATACCAGTAAGACAAGTTTTGTATTTAGCTACTTCTGAATACGCAGGAAATGTTAGAACCAACTGAGAAGTTCTAGAAACTACTGAAGTGCCACAAATATTCCATCAGACACTAAATACATTATCTCCTAAGTGGTTAACTATACATAAATATTGATAAGCGTTAAGTGTGACATTCTCTGATATTTCTTTGCAATAAAAGAATAGATAAGAATATTTGTCAATAATATACAGTCGTCTCCAAGACTTGATTGTCATATACATTTTTGTCAGCTTTGTGAAAAAATACTAGAGCATGTAAGCATAATGATAAAATATACTTCGGATACGTCAGTCCGCACAATGCGCGAGTATAAAAGAACAATATATTTTTATATGAATTATCATAAAGTTTCCTACGTATAATTTTATATCTTTTTTCAGATCGGGAAGCTATTATTTTAATACCAATGCGCGGTACCCTTTTGGTCAAGGAATAGTATGCATCTGGTTATATGTATTAAGCAACTGTTAAAATGAAAAAATTTATTTTGATATATTATGCATTCCATTTCTTGCATGTTTTCCAGAATATACCTAAAACATTTTATTTATTGACAAAGCTCCACAAGATTCTCAGTTTTAGGAATATCAGTAAGAAGAAGTTCCCTAGAAAAAAGATGTCGTTTATGGCAATTCAAAAATTGTTATTGAAGCATTCGCCTATGGTTTGTCGTTAATTATATTCACTAAGTCTGAACGTTGTTCACTCGTGTTTGCACTAACATTGCTTTAAGCAGTTTTTAAGCCTGAAAATAATATAGGTCTCGGCTGCATGGGATAGGTATGGCTTGAAATAACTGGTCAGTAAAATATTCATCCAATACATAAAAATATCATGAGATGAATACCTAAGAGACACAATCGAAGCTCGAATATTCTGACTTCGTTAAAATTGGAAATAGGCCTTGTCATTTTGGATGCACTTGACTGATACTAAAAGCGTCTTATTACGTGAAAAATCTCGATATACTAGTAAGTCAGATCGATTTTATGAAATTTTGTATTTAGTGACTTCTGGATACATGGGATGACGGATCCAATCAGAAAGTTCTAGAGACTACTAACTTCTCAAAACTAATCCATCGGATACTGAATATCAGGATACCTACACTGTTAGTATTTTTTAAGTGGCTATGGTAACTTGTACTGTTTCCTCGACTCGCCAGCAGTTGAAGGGAAAAGCTCCACCATTACTGTGCAGCAAGCAATACGCTTTCTTTCTAATACACGGTGAATATTTATTTATGTCATTAAACAGGCCGAAACCCAATCACAGGATGAGAGTTATCACCCAAAATAAGCAGTTGAAAAAGACGCAGACAAAATGATGAAAACCACACCTCAAATTGTATGGTGGAGAAGTCATCTAATCAGTCGATTCTGAAAACCCAAGCCCTCGATGTTCTCGTGTATAGAAATAGTCGAATATTCAATGCGATACAATATATTCCTTTTATTACTGCAATTTCATAGAAAATACAGTTTTACTTCTACATTCTGGAGATATATGTATGCATCTGCAAGTGGATGTATATACTACTCGTAATATATAAATATGTAAAGTCGTGCATGTAGGGTGTCCCATTTCTAAAAATATGTTGAAACAAGTTAAGAAAAAGGTTCTTCAAAAGTTTTACGTTTTCGAGGGGAAATTACGATCTAATTTCTATAATCTATTCTAAAAATCTATTTTAAGAATTTCAAAGTGCTATGATTTCAATGTTTCTGAGGCTAGAAGTAATTCTTTTTCATTGGATTCGTCTTGATATCGACTACAGTTATGTGTAGGAAACATGACAGGTTACCATTTAAAATAATGAAGTTGACTTCCACGTGACGGAAACGCTTCCACGTAAAAAATGGACGACACGAACCTCGTATGTCCATCTCGAAACCGTAAAATTGTATAGGGAACCTTTTCTTATAAGACCTTTTATCCCTACTTATTTCGACATACAATGGAACTTCGATAACTTGAATCTCAAGGGAAACGAAATATCCTTCGAGTTATCGCAGTTTCAGGGTTTTTCAAGTTATAGTGGTGAAGCATTAGACAATTCGAAGATTCATAGACTTACAGAGGTTTTTGACTTACAGAAGTTTGAATTATCGAAGTTCCACTCTGTTTTAAAAAATGGGATACCTTGTATATATAACCTTCAGCTTCGATTTAAAATTATTACAGTCACTTCGTATTTCTTTTTGTCAATAGACGTGAATAGGAAGTGTAGCTTTCTGCGCGGCTTTTTTAAACCTAGAGCAAGAGATAGCATACTTTTTCTATTCGTAGTCCTTGGCTTAATTTTGCGCTGATTAAAAATGATTTATCTTAAAAAGAACATCTTTGATAAATATCCTTTGTTACTTTATATTGTATATCAACTCTAACGTTCGTTTCAGTCTCAGCAAAGTGAATCAGTCAATGGCGTAGAATACTTGCCAATTAAAAATGTATTACCGAGTTAAACGAATAAATCATTTTATGAAACACTCAAGATTATTGTCGAATGATTAAAAGTTAAAGTTTGGTATAGCGAATGATATCTTATTCGTACTGGCGACGAAAATAGACATGTTTTACAACGATGACTGAAATGTAGTTTTTTTTTTCAGAATGCTGAAGAACTGTATCTAAAAATATACGCGTGAATATAAGAAACGCGTGAAGTACGTTCTTCTTCTAATAGTAAGATATGATTTCTTAATTATATGCTAAACAAATCAGCCCTTCGTACAACTTATATTATTTCTTACTAAGGGCTATTATATTCTTGTTCATCTTTATTGATAAGACTTTTTTCCATAGCGAACTATGTCATTCATTGTTCATTGAGCCATAGTGTGAATACAACTTATTTTGTAACGTAGCTGCTTCAATAACATACTGAATTCATTTTAAAAAAACATGCAGAGACAAAGAGCTTTGCGAAGAAAAGAAATATTCTTCGCTCTGCATTTTAAGTACATCATTTAAGTACTTTCTCATTCATATCTATGTATTAATTGTAGGCGCGAGTAATCGCAAGTTTATATTACGAAAGAATGTGGTATAACAGCATAAACTTCAAAAACTTTAACGCTATAATAATATATAGGATGCTTTCCTTCGGATGATAAGTGAAGACTTATAATGTAAGAGGATATGTAGGAAAAGAGAATTCACTCTCACGATCTAAAGTATTCTTCTTCGTGTGAGGATAAATATCGACCCTTACATAATATACTCATAATTACTGACCCATGTGTAGCATGCAAATATGTGAAAGAATATTCTGATTAAGTAGTGTATTAATGAATGATTTCGAGGCGACGAAAATAAATAGGGATTACTACACTTGGAATGTAGAATGAACATGTTGAGGAATGTTAATTAATAGGATGATTTAATGCAAATCATTAAACTGTATCAAAAGGATACCGAGGCACTATGTGATTCCTTGGACATGATATATAGTTTCTAAATACTCTTACGTACGCGTAATGTATTATCGCATATACTTGAGTTTACTATTCCTATACTCTTTAAAAAAATATAATCCACAGCTCTCTGTTTGGTTGAATCAACTTTTTCACGTGGCAACATTGCCTTCGTTATAGGTAAACATTAATTACATAGAATACGGTACGCGATATAAAACCTGCTCATAATTAGCTGCCAGTTATTAATAGTCAAGTTATACTGCTTTTCTTATTATCATATATCAAGAAGAATTTAAATAACCGTATTGATTAACGCTACGCACTATCTAGAAGTGTAGAACTCCTTGATCCTGACTAAAATGATTATGGTAATGGCGAAGTGGTTGAGTTACAGTGGTAAAGGTTGAAGTATCGTTATGTAAAGTAATACCCGTAAGATCAACTATGTCATCAGCTTCGTCATCACTGCCGGTTGCTGTACTTTGCATAGATTGTTGACTTCCCGATGACACTTGGCTATTACGAGAAAATGAACCTCTTCGTGGTAAGGCTAATGTGCCACGCTGATTCGCGGGTTTAACTGTGATTATAAGATTGGAGGAGTTTGCAATCATCATATCCGTTACCTAGTACATGAGAATATGAAATAACAACAGTATGTAATTTGTGCATCGATAAAAGAATAAATTTTTGATTTGGATGTACCACCAATTATACTAGTAGTCATATACGTGTAATGAAACAAAGGTGTACCTGATCGAGAGTTTTTCCTGCCACTTCAATTCCATTGACTTCTAGTACTTCGTCATTTACAGCCAGTAAACCCGAACTTTCAGCTAAACCACCAGGTACTACACGACTGATGAACACCCCTGGTATTTTTTCAAGACCACCACCTGCAGATAGTGGGAGTACTTTAAAGCTTTCTCCTTCTTTGATATAAAATCCTAGTGGTTTGTCAGAACCATGTTTTAATAGACGAACACGACGACACGTTTCAGGCAGAATGTCAACATCTATTATTGCTGAGACCTAGAAAGAAAGTTTTTAAAACCCATAAATATAATACTAGAGTTACTACTATTTGTGTGTAATTCTGAGTAGTAAATATAAGACGAACATACTTGTCGGAAATTGTGGGGATTAGAAATTTGTAACGGCTTGGATTTTCCAGGTGTTCCATGTAAAATACTACTAATCAGATTGCGTGGTTTTACTGTTCCATATCCATTTACATCTTCAGTATTGTCTTCTGTAAATAGTAGTATGAGAAATATATTTACCTTAAAAATAAGAATAACAATCTGCACATTGAATATACGAAAATGTACCAGTTCTTTGTATAAAAATTCGGAGCAGTGGTTTTGCCGTGGCTTGTGCTCTAGCAAAGTTATTTTCATTATTGATAGGCAATAAATCCCCATCTATAGGATCTGTATACCAAATAAGAAAATTTGAATCCAAGCTAATGTCATGTTTCTCTGCTAAACAGGTCCTGAAGTCTTCGTAATTGATAGGCTCCTTGCGTTTCAAAGAGAATCTTATGATATCTTCATTAAACTGTACAGGGAATAAGCATTTTTTGTTAATATTAATATCATTAAAGAATACTGACTGCACTTTCTTTATAATCTTTCCAACATCAAATGACCTCTTGTTATGAATTATAATCTTACCTTTGTTTTTACCCTGATAAAATCAGCATCAGGATGTTGAAATTTATTCTTAAACATGATTTATCCAGATACACCTTATTTCTTTGATCGTTATAAGAAGCACATTTTCTTAAAGTGAGTAACCTTCTGTGACGTCAGGTGTACCTGCTACCTGGAATGTCAGCTTATTCACCTTTAAATCATCTCGTTTTCTCAATTTCGAGAGAAACGTGTCACGAATGAATGCGTCCTAACTTTCACAATGACGATGAACTACTCATTTATTACAGAGAATGATAAAAAATAATATCAAGAATATACGTCGTCCAGCAATGACAGGTACTTTGCATTCTCTTTACTTACAACGTATTCGACGCCAAAAAATATAACTTCAAGCTGCATTTACTGTACAATCGGGTACGCGTATAACCGTACACAGAGAAACTTTACAATGCTATTGGTCGATTGTACGAGGCGTTACGCTGTATTAAACGTTTAAAATAACAGAATCATACATCGTAATAATCCATTTATATGAACAAATTTGATTATGCAATGATGAAATTATATGTCATTTACTCGTGTATAACATCTTAATCAGTTATTATGATAGAAGTAACTGTTATCTAACTACTTTCGTCACTTTCGAGCTTACTATAGGTGGTTTCCAATTACTCAACTTGTGTCGACTTGTGTCAATATGAAGTCTCGCTATTCGCTGGCCCCAGTAGAATATTTTCGAAACGACCAATGATATTGCACTGTGTCGCCACAGGTTAGGTATTGGAAAGCACCCTATGATTGCAGTAGAATTATTCTGATATGTAAGATGTGATTAAAGGAGTAATATCATTCTTTTTAATATTCAATGATATGTCTCGGTAACATTTATTAACTTGATTATACAAACAGGTGGAATAATCTGTTGTTTCTGTTATTGACGTCGAATAGTTAAAATAGTTTTAGCATCACAACGGCCAACGAACTTCCGAGTAACAAAAATACTCGGAGACGCATTTCTTAAATAAGAGATATTAGGCACCAAGCTGTTTTAAAAAAATGCTTTTTATATTTTAAAAATCAATTATCAATTTGAATTTTTATCATTGATTTTAGATGGTTTAAAATGCGTTGCAACTCTATTGTGGAGATGTTAAACTATTAGAAAGTATAATTTTTCTCGTGCACGCGTTTGAACACAATCTGGCGAGCATAAAAAACCTCCATCTACCGGTGACCACGCCAATGAAATTGTCAGTGATTCATGGAGTCGCAAAGCAGGTTCCGACCGCTCTAATATTTAACAATTCTCTATAATTATGCTGTAATTCACACATATTAGGCGACATTATTCGAATCTATAACGCGAGTATCATTAAATTGTCTGCCAGAATCATCGTGAGGAACGTATATCGGGTTCGACACTGTGCGCGACACGAAATTGTTAAAGTGTGGTCAGCAGCAAAATGGCAGCGTGCGACTCTATCGCGGACGACAGTCTTTACCCGATCGCTGTTTTGATCGACGAATTGAAAAATGAGGATGTTCAGGTAAATGAATGGAAAAATTTCGCAATTTGGCCGTCCTTTGGCAATCACTGAATACTACAGGGCTACGGGTTTTTATCCGCAAACGGAATGGCTAATTTACATTGTGTATAGAGACATGGATAAGAACTGTTTGAGAATGCTGTCATAGTTATTATCTAAATGTCATTAAAGTTTAACAGATACACATTTGGAGTGAGAACCTTCTAAATTTCTAAATGTGTGAATAGCGTATTTCTGTGTTCAATATTTTAATTATTTTTGTGTGTAATAAATTGGTATTAGGTGATTCCAAAAGAATACCTCATACTACAATATTGACATGTATGTTACTTAGTTACCAGTACCATCTAATTTTAAATAAAAAATTGTACATGTGTACAGTGCTAAGCATTAATTTATTTTGTTACAGCTACGATTGAACTCTATCAAAAAGTTATCAACCATTGCTCTTGCGCTGGGCGTAGAGCGTACTCGCAGTGAACTAATTCCATTTCTGACAGAAACCATATATGATGAAGACGAGGTTCTCCTTGCACTTGCCGAGCAACTCGGCACGTTTACTCCCCTTGTTGGTGGACCTGAATTTGTACACTGTCTTTTGGTAATTGTACTTAGATAAATTAAAAAGTCTTTTATTTTATATTTGAGCGTTCTCTGTAGATCAGTAAAAATTCCAACTGTATATATATTTCTTCTATTTTTATTTTTCAGCCTCCACTGGAGTCTCTTGCAACAGTAGAAGAAACAGTAGTACGTGATAAAGCTGTTGAATCCTTACGTAACATCGCAAGTCAGCATAGTCCTGCTGATCTACAAGAACACTTTGTTCCTTTGGTACAACGTTTGGCTTCTGGAGATTGGTTTACGTCGAGAACATCAGCTTGCGGATTATTCAGCGTTTGCTACACTCGTGTCAGCCCTACGTTAAAAGGTAACTCACATAGATTTGTCTTAAACTAAATATTACACTACACCGATTATTTAGTATTGTATGAACCAAATGTTTGAAACATATTTCAGCTGAGCTGCGAAATCATTTCCGTAATCTATGTCAGGATGACACGCCAATGGTTAGACGTTCAGCTGCATCAAAGCTAGGAGAATTCGCAAAAGTTGTAGAGGTCGGCTATTTGAAATCAGACCTGATCCCAATGTTTGTCATCCTTGCCCAAGATGAACAGGCAAGTTCGGTTCGTTGATTACCTATTATTTGCCCCAATCTTTGTAATCAGCAATTCTATCGTTCGTATATTTGAGTCCTCTTAGTATAGTCACTGCAGCAATATCCCTTGGTATTTTCTTGAATAATCTTCAAGCATCTCTTCCTGAAGACAGTATTGCTACACAATGAACGAGTAATGAGTTTAGAATCTAATACTTCATTTCTTTAGGACTCAGTTCGTCTATTAGCTGTTGAAGCTTGCGTTAGTATTGCTACTCTCTTGCAACAAGAAGATGTCGAACAATTGGTCATGCCAACTCTTCGAAATTGCGCATCCGATCAATCGTGGAGAGTACGATACATGGTTGCTGACAAATTCACTGATGTAAGTTATTATCAAACATGTTGCGTGTACGTAGATTTTTGTGTAATGAGACTTTAATGAAATATTATCATACGTAGCTCCAAAAAGCAGTTGGTCCAGAGATAACAAAAACAGACTTGGTACCAGCGTTTCAAATACTATTGAAAGATGCCGAAGCTGAAGTTCGTGCAGCAGCTGCAGATAAAGTTCGTGACTTCTGTCAAAATTTGGATCAATTTAATCAAGAGTCTATCATCATGACAAACGTTTTACCCTACGTAAAAGAACTTGTAGCAGATCCAAATCAACATGTTAAATCAGCGCTAGCGAGTGTTATTATGGGTCTCAGTCCGATTCTAGGAAAACATAAGTTAGTATCAATCTACATACTTTGGTAATATGACATTCTATCATAATACGACTTTAATGAACTTTGCCTTTCTATATGCAGTACTATCGAACATCTGTTACCCTTATTCTTGTCTCAACTAAAAGATGAGTGCCCGGAAGTGCGTCTTAATATAATCAGTAACCTTGACTGTGTCAATGAAGTGATTGGCATTCAACAACTATCGCAATCCCTTCTACCTGCTATTGTGGAATTAGCTGAGGACTCCAAATGGCGAGTGCGACTTGCCATTATCGAGTAAGTTAATATATCTTGATAGATTCTTAATAAAAGAAAATTCACTCAATTACGTCTATTACGTGGCTTCAGATATATGCCGTTACTAGCAGGACAGCTGGGTGTGGAATTCTTCGATGAGAAATTAAACTCGCTCTGTATGACCTGGCTAGTTGACCATGTTTACGCAATTCGAGAGGCTGCTACGTTAAACTTGAAAAAACTCGTAGAAAAGTTTGGCCCAGAATGGGCACAACATACAGTGATTCCCAAAGTACTGGCCATGTCTAGGGATCAAAATTACCTTCATAGGATGACGTGTCTTTTCTGCATCAATGTAAGTTAATACAGAACTCATTAAGCAATTCAAAGAATTCTCATGAAACTTTAATTTGATTTAAGATGTTAAATGTATAAGCTATATGTTTATTTCTATCCATAATCCTTCACTTCTGGTAGGTATTGGCTGAGGTGTGCGGACCTGAAATAACGACAAAGTTTATGCTCCCAACTGTTTTGGCAATGGCTAATGATAATGTTGCCAATGTCAGATTTAATGTTGCTAAAACCTTGCAACGTATTGGGCCCTACTTAGAGCCTAGTGCAGTTCAGACTCAAGTAAAGCCTGTTCTTGAAAAACTAAATACCGACGATGACGTCGATGTGAAATACTTCGCTTCAGAGGCAATTTCTGGCATTGCAGGTAATCTTTAAACATTAATTTGTTAATTAGCTGTAATTTGCACGCAAAGAGAAAACCTAGAGTGCATAATTATCCTTCCAAATTTATATAATGCATTATACATTTAGCATTGCATGGAATCTGTTTTTCACTGGATACGATATGCACGAATATTTCCTTTTTTTTTAAATCAGTAATTACAAGAAATAAGTATAATTGGAGAGTAACACTGATCTTTTCAACGTTCTAAACTTTGTAATGATTTACATGCTTGTATTCACAGAGATGTATATATATATATATTTCTAATCTGATTGTTTGTAAATAGGTTGAGGTTGAGCAGGTCATCGGCAGCATTTACCATATACCCAACAATATTCAACAAATTTAAAAAAAAACGAGAATACAACCCGCTACATTATTTCCACCTAATACACGCGGCAAATCAATAATGTTAATACACGGACAAACAAACGCCGACGACAGGAGTTAACAAACAAAAATTAGCAGTTAACGTTATATGATAATTTAAGTTCTGTTGTATTTGTATGTCTCTATAATATTATACTAATTATCAACCACTCGATTCAATTGGTATCATGTATCCCTCGTACATACTTAAGTAATTGTCTTAACGAGTAATGATTAATAAAGAGAATGACTCGAAATCATTCCTACATTTAGATGATTGAACAAACGATGAAGCGTTGTTAAAATTTAATAATACCAAAATCCTATTAACACGTTCCGTGCCGCGTAAGACACCACTGATGAATGGTGAACTTTTTGTTTAAGTCGTTTGAACTTTTCATCATTAAAGTCGGAAGCGTGGCTTATCAATGAACCACGCGACGTAAATAGAAAATCGCATGAAACTGACGCGGCACGGAATGTGGTAAAAACTATCCAAATACAAATATTTCCTTCAATTTCCAAGGAAACGGAAAATTGTTTATAAGAAAGTGGAAAAGTAAATGTACATTTATGTCACTTCTTAAATTTTATTTAGGGACATACCGTCAGATTTATACATTCCTCAATATCACAGCTTACCAACACATTTTCTCCATTTCTTTAAACCTCTCGCAACAATGTTTCGAACGTGTCGCTAAATAAATCAAAATAGATTTTGTCATCGATAATTAAGTTCTTTCGACCATCAATTAAACAGGATCGGCAAATTTACTGTTTTTTAGCGAAACATAACTTCATCAAAAAGAAAAGTGTGGAGCAATGATACAGTCAATCGTATATGTGTTTTCTAAAACTTAAGATACTATTATCATTCTTCAGAATGTTGCATTGATCGCTACTATATCCGGCATGATTTCCCTCTTCAAAAAAAGTGTGCCTATACATTAATACCGTAGAGAAATGTTTTTCATTCAGTCTATAAAAATGAGTAGGAGTCGTATGCCGATGTAGAAAATTTTGTTAGTCTTCCGATACTACAACTTCTAAAACTCAAAATGGAATTTCACGAAGATAATAATAAGCACTTGAATAAACTTTTAATCCTAAAACTGCACAGTTTTCAAAAATATGTTGCTTTCTCTTCCTTTTCGATTATCGTAAACGGTTTTTTTTAGGTAGCACAACCATGAATAGCTATCGATGAAAATAATACGTCTGAAACTGTATGAAACAGTATCGTTACAATCATCCCATTTAACAAAACGTCATTCGGTTCAACCTTATGTAACGACGTAGATGAAATTCACTGAAATACTGAAAAATGTTTTATCCAGCGCTCTGAAGACAAATTAAAAGAGAAATACATAATGAATCCGAGAAAGGGCGCCTTGCGCTCTTAATTAATCCTCACTTTTAATTCTATTCCCAATACGAATATCTAAGTTCATCAATACCGTCTAATTCATACACAATTTTCATATATAATAAGTAAAATGTAATCCTACACGTTAACACGATCCTATATTAATCATATGTACATAATATATAATGATATTTTTACGTCTAAGAGTATTTTGCAAGTCGAAGATCATATATTGTAAGTTAATTGAAATAAGATTCCTTATACTTTTTTTTTGTTAATCGCATATTATGTAGGGTGAAAAATGTTAATGGCAGGATCAAACCTCTCCTATCCATTATTCATAGTGATGTGGAATTCAATATCGAATTTCGATATATAATTTTGTGTTACTTGTTATAATCATGGGTGTGTGCCGAAATTTACTGACAGTACTGCGAAAGTAATTACACCTCTCACTATCAGATACGTATGGATGAATAAGGATACAGAGTTGGTCCCAGTACCGGCAGCAAAATTTCGGAACGTATCCCATTTTAACCGAGTGCCAATCTAAACCAAGAAAAAACTATCACTTTTTTATTTACCATATATCACCGACTGACAAGATACCCCGTGGTTAAGTGCTATTCTCATTAGTAATGAATCGTACGCTATTATTACAATCTAGATAACTTATGCATACTATATAACATTAAAGAACAGCTCGAAACATCATACTTATAGTAAGTGTAGTTAGAGTCGTGACGATAATTCTAAAAATGTACCATCTACCAACGTGAGCGTTGGTAATACCGATCTGTCTAAAACTCAAATCTATATTTCTTATTTTATTGACTATTTGAGTTCTGCGATATCAGCTACGATTTCTGGTTCCTCATTGTAACTCCTTCATTGGAATTCTTATGACTATGCTTGTTTTTTATATGCTTTGTTACTTCAATTCAATTAAGATTACGACGTAAAACGCTCTAAATAGATTGCACTCACAAAACGGTGTTCAACGGTAATCAAACAAAATTCCGAAATTTAAGCTAGCACTAGAATTTCATACTGTCACATTAGCAGGGCGATCAACGCAAAAATAAGGAAACTATTCAAGATAATAATACAATATGTAATGATGATGTTTTTAAAAATCTTGAATATCCATATGTTTCAATGACTTATAATTGTAATACCGATAAAGTTATTTTCCAAAACAGAAAATAACTCGATCATTTGAATTTCCGTGGCATTGTCACTCTTTAATTTATTTTCCTAAATTTATGTATGACACAAATTGTAGTACTTGGCAAGAACACAATCGATCAATTGATCGAATGATAAACTCGACAATGTAATTTATTTTGTTTGTAATTTAAAAGATACTAGTCGCAGACATACGTCGTACATATATCTTCTGTAAATTTGGCTGCAGTTTCCTTACTTAGAGTCATTGACAGTCCAGGGCTTATTAATTTTGTTTATCTTGTTATACATGATAACCTAGCCTCTGACAATACAGCAGCATATATGAATCCGGTATCCTTAAAATTGTCACTTATTCTTTTCTTTCTTATTTCCCTTACCCTCTTAGCACCAAATGAAATTGATCCTGTACATTGTGGCCTCGTGAACAGTACGATTTTATTAAGTCGTAGCTGTCTCAGATCTGGCTAAATCTACGGATACCGTATGACTTATTGTATTTACTTGTTCGCTGGGACTGCTGTTCCCGTCGACGATGTTCAACGATGATATTTTAGCACGTTGATAAGCTACAACCGTGTTGACACTTAGGAATCTGTGAACATTACAGAAATCACCACACATGAACTAATGTCTAAAAAAAAGATAAAGTAACAATGCATAATAAAAAAAATTATCCTTGGAAATCAACTTACTTTATGCAGACGTACATGACCAGCAAAGCAGTACCTGCTGCTAACATTCTTAGTATGGGGCTTTCAACTAATTGAATGAACAACCAGGCGCCAGCATAAGAGCCACACATGGTTGTGACAATAGCAATTGTTTGTAACCAGTGACGAGGTGTCAAACTATTCTGCCAATCTAATCTAGTTGCTCGTTCTACGTTATACTTGGTACCGCAAACTTTACAAGCGAGATTATCGACGTTCATTGAACTCTGTAAATTAATATTGAACGTATATAGTGGTGTATAAAGTCCGGGGGATTTATCTTTCTTTGAAAATTACCTCAACAAGCCATCGACGTAAACAATCGTGATGGACAGCGCTAACGTCACCTCTACACTGACAAGGCTGGATGAGACATCCAGCATCTTGTCTCTCGCTGTCATAGCAAATCCAACAGTCTTTGCTACTGATGGAGGTTCCATCTGTGACATCTGGCTTTGTTAAACTAGTTCTTTCCAGTAATTCTATTTCCTTCGGGTTTTTCGTTTGGTCAAGATCCAGTCTCTTCAGAATTCGCTTCGGGTTCAGAATCCACAACTGCTCTGGGCTACGACATGAATCACATGACAAAATACTAAATAGTGATCAAGTTTATAATTATAATTACAAAAAAGTTGAAGGAACATACCTCATGCAATTCCATAACACACAAGGGAACCATAAAGCGACACCTACTTCAATAACTCGAAACACAACGTCATGCCAGTTTCTGCTGTATAGTGGGACTCTGTAAAAAAAAAAAGATATTTCACATTCATTAAGTCATTTAATGAAATTTATCTTCCCACGCTGGAACTCAAAAGCTCCATGAACACTTGCATAATATTCAAAGTACATACTTTGTTTTCCAGAATTCACTCAATGTCTCACTGAACAAGAATCCAACGATTATGAACAACATGAACGCTTGGGATAGCAATCCAAATCTTGACTGATGTAATTGCGAAGTATTCACTTGTTGTTGAATATTTACTGTTTCCGCAGAAGTTGTAGCAATTGGTTCAAATAACTTTGCTGAAGCTGGATCTTCTTCATGGAGTTTTGGATCCAGAGGTGTTCGCTTATTTGTTGCAATCGATGTAACTTGATACTCATTTAAAAAGCCACCACGCACCTGTAGCAATTCGTAGAAATGATTAATCAGATGAATTAAATTTCGCATGCGCACATTAGCACCACGTGACACTTTACATTTAATATTACGACGTTCACTCACCTTGAAGAAAACTTCTACGCCGTATATCAGAAAGAAAATCACAACAATGAATAGTAATACGGCATAACAACCATTGAAGATGTGCGTGTAAAAGCTCTGAAAAGAACAAAGAAAATATGCGTCGTTAATGGAGCCCATTCCTCTCCAATTAATTATGCCCTTCGGGTATGATGATTAATAAATTAGAATACACATACTTGATCTACTTGAGTATTCATTTGTGCAGTGACAAATTCAGCGAGTAACAGGGAATATGTTATTATGTTGAAAGTAACAAAGCCCAAAAACGATTTCGAAAGAAACTGTGGCTTGTCCCACCGAATATCTCTTAAGTGGAAGACTTCAGCCCAGAAGCATACAATTAATGATGATCCGCTCAGAAGAAGTGGATAATAAGCAGATAGTAAGCTCCTCGACCAACCTTCCTTAAATGCAGTCTGGAGACAAAAAATATAATAATCGTTATAATATTATTATACTACGGTATTAGTTATTTTACGATTATTCTATAAAATGCAAATATTCTTACTGGTGAAGTGAAGTAGGCACCACGAATCATGGATGCAAGAAAGACAACGAAATACAGTACTTTCTGAGTGGTTACACGACAAGCTCTAAGGAATGATGGGGCTTTCATTTTTTGCCATTCAGCAACAATGCACATCACTAGTTGTGTTAAGCAAACAAATGCCAAAATGAAAAACATAGTGGCAAATGCAATATAGTAACTGAAATTTGGTACATGGCATTCCGTTCCATCAAATTGGATCTATAAAGAATAATTGATATTGAAATAATTATATGACTTTCAAATCACTTCAGCAGAATTAATTTTTATAACAAGACGTTACCTCACACAGGCATGTACCATTATGGCATTCACCATGACCAGAACAATTATCCATTCCACAGGTATTGTTCCAAGCCATCATGCCAAATTTTAGCAAGAGGGATAATGGATTTTGAGTACTCAATGTGATCACTTGTTCCATGATCACCAGATTCAATCTGGACTGCACGAATGCAGTCCCCTGAAAAAAAAAAAGAAATACTTTTAACTTATGCATTTTTTAAACACCATGTAACTAAGGGGATAAAATAGTCATTCCTTATTTCCTACTGATATTATAGTCATGCTGCGATCGCTGTCACAACTATTATCACATTATGTCAGATGAAGAATAACTGATTTTTTATATTCTACCATGTGATGTCTGGTTATGGAAATAAATATTTTATTCTATTAAAAATATTCAACTAATTTCCAAACAGTCTTAATTAATTTAATCATAGTCATGTTAAGTGCTTTACAGTTGCTTTTTTTCATTAGCTAATTTTATTATCCGATAGCACAACCCAATCATATTTCCATATGTGATTCATACATTATATAGATAATATATAATAAACCAATAAACAGTCACCGACGTTATCAAACTTAACGTTTCTAGCAATTTTTGTTAATACGGAATTGCGAAGTCATTAAATTTAGCAAAAACATCATAATATAGTTGAAATTTATCAGAGTGTTTTCAATGCTCTTCAATACAAAGAATTTCTTAATTATGTGTAGCAATTAAGACTGCCTTTCAGTTAATTCCAATTCAGTAAATAGAAATATGGCACATGTGACAGCGCCATTACGCTTAAGGCGAGGACACTTTTGACATTGTATTCTCTTTTATGTATTCGTACTCTAATAAAATATTTATATTCCTGTATTCCTCATATCCAAGACAAAGCAGGTGAACTCGGATTCAAATAAATTAATACCTTTTTTTTTCGAAAATAACATACAATAAGAATGAAGTAATTTCATGTTTGTTAAAACATCATAAAGCCTATTCATTTATCTTATGTTATTTTTCCGATTTTTAATAGATTCAAATGGGGTATAACCAAATTCTTCATACTATATAGAATACCATATTATTACTACTCTTGCAAAATCATCAAGAATACGTAAGAATGTTACAAAAAAATGCTTCTATGATTAGAACTGATTATACAACAGCAGCCTTAACGACGATGAAATTTTCTTTTCCTCAAATCAATTAATATATATGTAAATCCATACATTATTGAGCTAGCACCGGTTACAAAATAGCACAATCCTATATGTAATACAATAATCAGTTACTGATTTTAATTTAAGACTCGATCGGTGGTTATTTTTTCTTAAGGTCGAATAATCGTTTCTAAACACGACGTAAAATTTGTCTGCTGTACTCAATGTGTACTTCACGTTTACTAAATAACGAAATATTTTTCTAGACGGTGATAACATTATCAGCTTTTTCGTCGCAAAAATTAAAAACATCACCTAAAAATTCTCATACGCCTACACTGTTTTCTCCAGAGATACGAGATGAAATTTTAAGGATAATCAACAGATTATTCATTCAATAATGAAGCTGATAATCATTTGGTGAAACCTTATCCACTAAATACACACCAATGTAGACTCTCACGTAAGAAAATCTGCCCTACAGTAAAAAAGAAAAGGAAATTTCTGTTTCTAATGCAACAGAACAATCTGTAAGCCGTGCTTTCGCTCGTAAGATAACGTATGTTAAATACAAACAAAAACTGAAAATCTACATAATTAAAGATAATTTATATTCGTATAAGAGTAGGTTAGTTCTTATCTGTTTTGCCATTTAAACAGTCACAACAGTGTTAGAGCAATTGCTGATGTAAAAGAGTTTAGGATAATGATGATCAACTAACAAGGTCTAGCAAAAGGAATGTCAGTTTGCCACACAAAGAGAGAAATGCGACCTACTTCATATCCATTTATCTCTTGGAATCTTACATGCTCCTGCAAAAGAACCTTTATCGAAAAAGTAACCAGTTACATAAGTCTGACACTCGTATTCTCCTATGAATCATACGTACCCTGTTCGCTTGTCTTATTCCACTGTCTTTAAAATATGTAACGTTTGTTTTTATAACGTGTAAGGGCAACGGTACGATCTGAGTGCACGCGTACTCGCGAACCCTGAATTTCACTTTACATTCGTCAGCTGTCGCTGTCTCTCTAGACTTTTTCACATGAATTGGCCACTGAGCTTTTATTTTTAGTAACTCTATCACTAGATGGTTGCGCGTCGTTAACGAATGTTCTTCAGACAATGATATTGGCTCAGGAGAAAATGTCACGTGTAGAAAATAGTCGTTTTCAACACAGAAACGTTCGTTATCGTGGCCTCGAGAAGCTTCCCGATTATCGTTCTCCTTCTCCTCGCAAGTAGTGATGGGTCTTTATAGATCTCTATATGTTGGCTAATGTTGACATGTACCATTGATAATGTAAAAATTGTGAGATATGACCGCTATCATTTAGTTTGCTCTGTGGTAAGATCTTCCATCTTGTTTTACCTACTAAAAGTTACCGACGAAGATGGCTACATCATAATTGTGTTCCTTTCGCGATCACTAGAAATATTTGGAATGCAATTACGACATTTAATAAGAAAAAATACGATTTTACGTTTAAAAAGAAAGAAATATCTTTATTGATTTTATATATCGTACGTATTCAATGATGTTCTTATAAGCAAAACATACTAAGGTTCAGTTGGTAAAGCGGATAGCTTCATGATAAAGACATTACGATTTAGAATTAGAATGATATTTATGGTTTTTTTTATTACGAGAATGATATTTGTCATCTAGTTTTTCCATGTTTCATGTAAATTTGGTGATTTTGAATATCATTTGTAAGTTCTTCGTGTAATGTTTTCTATTAGCATCACTAGACTACTGATATCAATACAGAAAATATATAGGGAGTTCTCCCGTGTTGCACTCTGTCGATCGTTGCGTAGCCATTTTTCTACTTGTTCCTCGAGTAGATCCTTTTTGCACAGTTTCAAGCGCTTGTAATAACTAAATAAGGTACGTTAAACAGCTAGAAATCATTTCACACAGCCTCAATTAAATGAATAAGAAGAAATAAGTCACTGTTCTAGATTGTCATTACATAACATAATTGAACAGAAAAAATCAAATAACGATTTTTGGAGAATTAATTTACAAAGCTCTCCATATTTTAAGTTTTGTATATCTGAATTTATATAACAAGTATTTCACAGGAAAAACTTATTCCATTCGAACAAATAATTATAGATTTTACTATATTAATTGTTATTCCAATGAATAATGCTCGATAAAAACGGTTATGTGCGATTTAGTAATTGTTCATAAGTTCTTTATAAACGAATGTAGTTTATTTATTCTTTAGGTATAAATTTGATTAATTGCTCTGTTCCAGATGACTGGCAAACTTCCCAAGCCTGAACTTAGAAACCTTCTTATAAGTAATACTAAGAAGCACCTTGTAGCAATGGTGGTTGTATCCATTTCGAGTGCTTTAGCATTTAAGTTTTTGGTTGCTGAGCCAAGGAAACAGAAATATGCTGATTTCTACAAGTAATATCATTTGATTATTTTTTATTTAATATTTTTCAATGTTTTTTATAAAATAATTATAATTCTTTTAGGACCTATGACGCTGAGAAGTCTCTCCAGCGAATGATGGATGCTGGTCTAATGCAGTCTGGCCAAATTTAATAAACACAGCATTTCCCATGAATGTAAATAGTTGAATTAACTGGTCTGTATTATCCAGTAGTTGGTATCATTAAGGATCCAATAAATTAATAAATCTATATAATTTAATTTTTTCAAGTTCTTATTGCTAATAGAAATAACAGACATTTCTTATGACGGATGCTCTATATGTATTTGACTTAGCCATTTGGTATTAATGTAGAAGTGTATCTTATTACAAGCACGTACAGGATATTTGTAATGACAGTGATGAAAAAAAAGTTTGCGATCAGATATTTACATTTTTACTCAACATCTTTTAATATAAATACTGAAAAGCATAATTTACAATACTCTTAAACACGTACTTTTATATTTGCTATAATTCATTGAGAATTGGTCTGAATATTATAAAATGAATGAATGAAATAAGTTTCCCAAAACCAGGTGAATATGAATTTTGTACATATATGCTAAGTAAATGGCATGATATTATAAACATAATATGAGGATTAGTTGTGCAGAAATTACTGGCCAATTTAATACCAATTGCGATTTTAAATAGTATCATTTTTGGTTCATATTGAACAATGTTAATTGTATAACCAATTTTAGAACATGCTAATTTATAAAGGTAAGCCGTGAGGTTACCTATGTCGCTACGAGAGATATGCCATGCGGCGATTAAAATTATGAATTTTTAGGTAGAATAGGGAAAAGAAATCTCATGGACTTGAGTAATATGTCATTAGAATCATAATATGCGGGTAATAATAGGATAGAAAAATATTGGAATAAACGCAACCAAAGCATTTAGTCGGCTTTCGTATGCATGGAGGTTAGGTTGGTTAGATGTTTAAATGATTGGCAAGATGGCGCCCTACGAGTTCCCAGTGTGCCCCGCGCGATTGATTTGCGCATGTCAGTTGGCTGCATTGCAAATGGCGGCTCCTTGTTATTGTTCATGGCGTTTTATGACTTGTCCCTTTATATTGCCGATTATGTCGAGTTTTTTCGTGATCCCTACCGCGCGCCGTGTACAGAAAGTGGAATAAGGCTTGCGCGGTGTGTTTTAGGTTAAGATTAGTGCTCTGGTGGTGTGTCTCGGTGCAATTCGGACGCGAGAAATCCCGCACGAAGTCGGAAAGAAATGGGGTAACGTTAAAATTTTCCTGTGTTCATACGGTATCAAATCGCTCTGTGTAAAGGCCCCCGTGAAGCCACTAGGGCCCTGTGCCCCTATCACTGAACCCTAATTCACTTCGGTAAGCACGTATGAGCCATGGAGGAAGGAAAAAGCCGTAAATTAAAAAGTTTTGGACTTTTGACGGGCTATCTTGAGCATGCTTGAGCCCACTTCACGTACACCTCCCCCGACGGACAAAATGGTGGCCCCCCGATATCCAATGGTCTGGGCGCCTTATTTCGCCGAAAATCCCCCGGAAACTCGCCGGAACAACCGTTTTTTTGGGCAAAAACATCCCGTTTTGAGCAATATAAAGAACTCAACTTCGCGCCTAGTTCAAAAATCTGTTCTATAACCTATTTTCTGTGGTATAGAAATTGAGCCCCCGTCTTGTGGCCCAAAAGATTTTAATTGCTGTTCGGGAATGGTAAAGCTGCTTCTGGAATTGTTTTATTTCCATTCGCGCGCGAATTTCACGAAAATCGACAGATCGGATTATCCCTTACCAATCCTATTCGAGAAGAAATTACATAATTACCATGAAATTGTCATCAAATTATAACCTAGTAGTGTACGTTGGCCCCACTTTGTGTTTATGCATCATGTTTTTGTGATTGTTTTCACTTCTGCGACTATTTTCGGGATGCACCATATCTTCGATCCTGCTCATCATTTGATATTTGATCGATTAATACGTGTCAATCCTTACGCGGAGTTGCCTTTTTAGTTCATTTCATTTATGTTAATCAGTACTATTTTATCATTTTGATTTTTTAATTTTATCATATAATTTCTGAAATTTCTTGAAATTCACGTATTACACCCACCTGATTTAGGTAATAATACTTCAAAATTGATATGTGCTACAAAGAACTTGGAAATTTATTTTATGTGTACATTTTAACTTTATTTCTTTCCTTTCCCATAAGGGACACATTTTTATCGTGGCTTTCTACACACTGAATTATATCTGTGATATTTGTATGTTTTGTTTTTCTGGTAATCAGAGTATTATTATATATCTCTTTTCTTAAACATTTTCTTCTTTAAAATTATATAGGATTTATGCCAAATTTTGGAGAAACATGTAGTGTACATTGGATTAACATTAAGACGTAAAGTTTTATTCTCTTTTTAATACAATATGGAGGTGAAAACTTTGTTTTCTTTGTATTCTTTAATTAAATAGTTTTTTGTTATGATATTTTGTCTTACACATATATTGTATAATATATTGAAAAGATTTTTTTAGTTACGATATCACTTACATTAACTTATAGTAAAAAAGGATATGATATTGATTTATTGAAAGCTATAAAATAAGAAACACAGTTCTGTAAATGAATAACTGTTGTCCATATGTTGGAAGATTAAGTATAGAAGTTTGTTTATGAATGTTTCTTTAAAATTCATGATGTTCCAATTTTACATAACACAAGATATAAAATACAATGCTTTTAAATCCAACTAAACATTTAAATCTACTGACGGTACTTAAAGTGTGTGATAGTGCTTTTCTATAAAAATTTAAAGGCAAACTGTCAGTATTATTTTTCTTATTTGGAGATTAAGAATAAAATTAATCTACGATGAATGCTCGAGTCACCTGAAAAACTTATGCTGTAACTAATATAATGTTGTTTTTTATGAACAGTAAGGAAGATTGTTAGGAAGGCAGTGCGGGAGCGGTGTGGAGCCGTCGGTTTGGAACCGACGAAAGAACAGCTGGGCAGCCAGAGAGTACAGTGATACCCTGAGACGTCCCCAAGCTCCCGGGGTAGTTATGTGATTGATGATTGGTAAGTTTAATTTTTGTATTCAAGACATATTATTTGGAAAGATATAACCTTAAATTATTGATAATGTTGCTTATGAGTAAAAACAACTTATTGGAAAAACAAATTATCATATACTTTTTTTTGTACAATAAAAATTACAGTTTTTATTTAGTACTTTTTTGCAACAGTATTCTCAGATGCATTTTGTTTTCTGACAAAGAATTTACATCCTTCTGCTATAGTAAATAACCTAAAAAAAACTTTCTTTGCAGAAGTATATTAGAATTATACACAACTTTATGCAGTTACAAGTGTGTGTTATAAAACTTTGCATATACAAAACTTAGGTATGCGTACATTGATTATGACATGTGACTTCTCGTATTGAGTATATTATTCAATTACTCTAATGTAAAAATTTATAAACTAATTATGTAGCAAGCATAAAATGTAACTTCAATACAACGCAAAAATTGACTTGTACAGGAATCAGGTAAATAATTTTGTATTTTAGACCCATTATGATATAGATTCAAGATTTTTAATGCAGTTATCTTAGAGATCTCAGAGTTAATCCCATTTTAGATATATAATATATTTAAAAGTGACTGGGATACATATTTTTATCAGCATCTCGAAACATTTTTGTGATTAATATTCACAACAGATATGGCACGGGTACAAGCATTGTAATAAATAATTCTATTGTGTATCTATTATAAATTGTTAGAAGATATGTACGAGCGAAAAATTATATTGCAATTCCAAATGCATAGAAATTATATTATTTATCCTATTCTAATGATAATAAAGTCACAGCTGCAAGTATTGCAGTACACATATACCTCAGGATCAGTTAGCGTACAGATATCATCTGTACTATGTAATTTAAATATATATTCTTGCTCGGACATATTGAGTTATAATTACAATTAAATCACAACATAGTTTTCGATTTGTGAAGAGATGTTTTCAATTTTTCGTTACAGTCATGGCGGCAGACAGCGATGGTGATCTGATCGAGACGGTGGTAACGTGTGAGGGAGATCTCGGGGATCCAGAATTTCCACATAAGTTTAAGGTCATTGTAGATCGCCTGAAGTCTCTGCTCTGCAAAGGTTCGTTCTCAAACTTTTACGTAAAACTGTTTTCTGCGATACTAAAGCTAATCTAATTTAACAATAATCGATATGACCTGTTAAAGGATGTAAAATTTACTACATAAAATATAATGGCTATAAACAATATCAGTATTACGATAATAAAGATATCTACCATCAAGTCGAGCATAAAAATCATTGTCATTGCTGTTTATAGAAAATGGCGAAGGGCTCAGAGTAAACAAGGTAGAACCATGGAACTCCGTGAGGGTGACGTTTTCGATACCGAGGGAGGCTGCACTGCGCCTACGAGAGTTGGCTGCTCAGGGTTCACCAACTCTCACGCAACTTGGGATTCTTTCGGTCCAGGTTGAGGGGGATCAGGTACTTAGAGTATTTTAAATATTTTAGGTGATAATTACATAGCAATGGCATCTCTTATATTACTATCATAATCTGTAGGTGATATCGCTGAGGATAGCTAGTAGGTTCGGTGGAGAAGCACAAGAAATCGTGTTGCGCTCCGGTCCTGCTCAAGACGATGGAAATAAATTGCAAAGCGATTCGAGCAACAGTGCATCGAATGTCGACAACGATGCAACGGCTGCTATACCAGGTCCTAGCAATTCTTCAAGCATTTCTTCAACATTGCGTAGTGTCGCTCAAATTATAACAGCCGGTAAGTTTGAATCTTGGAGCAACATAGCTTGTCTTAAAAGCTCTTTATTTTTCCTTACGACGATCATAGCATGATAAGATGATGGCTTAATAATAAGAATATTTTGTTTCAGGTTCGTCGTCGGAGAAGGCACCGCAATTTCGCTCACCGAATGTCGTAGCTCCAACAGACTGTGATCCAATTCCACCATTTCTCGCGAAAACAGTTCAACCGACGGCCGGTGGTAGCGGTGGCGGCATCGCCGGGAGTCAGCAGACGACAAATCCCAGCGCTTCGCCCAGAAACAACTACAACGGTCCATTCCCCTTTGCCAGCATGACCCATGCTGCGCAAGCTATACATAACCGCGAGTCCCAAGCTAGTACCATTAAGAACACAGTGCAATTTAAACATCATACACAGCCGCCACCGCCTTATCCCGCTCAAGACAGTTTGTCAACGGTCACGGCGTTAACGACTGGCCATACAACCACGCAGCCCGTTTCCGTGGCCGGACCTGTGACGAGTCAGTACAAGTCTCCAACTGCCATGGCCCCTAGTCTGTCGCCAACCAATGGTAGCAATCTAACGGCCAGTTCCAACGGCAGTGGCAATCAAGTAGCTCTCTCGAGCCCTCTGCTCGTGAATCTTCTGCAAAACGATGGAGGCTCCCATCCAAATAACGTTATGCCTGCTCAGAAGATGCTACCACCTGCTGTTGTGGATAATTCTGGTATAGCTAATCGCATGAGGCCCACCAAGAAACCCACCGTCAGAAGGAAAGAGATGCCATCGACCAACGATTCGCCTCCGAGTCTGGATTCGCTGAGAACGGAAGATCTGATCGGTGCATCCTCAGTCATTCCCGATTTGGCCCAAAGTCCCGGTCCATCAGCATTCGTAACTGTTAATGTGAATCAGCCATCGACGGTGCCTCAAGGTCATACAGCTAACGTGATCGGTGCTGCCACACACAATATGACAGCCTCGCAATCAGTACATCAAGGAGCAGTTGCTAACCAGATGCAAGCACAAACGCCAGCATTGCACACGCAAGTACAAATGACGCAGAAGTTTCCCATTAGGCAGGAGTTGGCTTACAGACCTTCTCAGGTGCAAATGCAAAATCAATTGACTGCGAGACATCCAGTTAATGGGCAGCAAATTAGGACTCCTTTGCAGCAGCGACAGCAATTATTATTGCAACAACAGCAGCAACAGCAACTTCTGGCTCAGCAACAACTTGGACAGCAGGGTATTAACAGTCCTCAGTTGATACAACAAGGAACGACTGCTCAACAGCAGATACTTCAACAGCAGAGCTCTCCCTTGCCGTTGCAATCCATTCCTGTTGGGAGTCAACAAATACTGCCACAACAACAGCAGCAAATGATGCAACACCCCGCTGCTGCAGGGCTGAATGTCGCTCAGCAACGGTTAGGTTTTTTGGGTAATCAGAGGCAGCAAACGCCACCACCTTATCCTAGGCAAGGAGGTTCGCAGCAACCGCAACAGTCACATTTGGCTCAACAGAATCAAGCACTGAACGTACAACAACAATTGCACCACAATCAGCTAAAAAACATGAACGTCAATACGGGGGCGACAAGCGATTTTCGTTATGGCCAGAGTCAAAATATTCTCAGCAGAAATTATCAGGGTGCCCCGGGCAATGCAAACGGAACGACGTGGAACGCTCAGAGTAATTCAATCCCACAAGGTGCTCAAGTGAACACTACTCAACGTATGCCCGTTCCAAACCAGGCTCCGAGTGCCTTTCCACAGTGCGGACCTCGTTTAAATCACGTGACAACTCAAAACGTGGTTCCGACAACTGGCATGGCAGAGGTTCCCGTGCCGCCACAACCCGAGGCAGATCCTCCTGAACCAGAGTATACGTCCACGGGAAAAATAAGACAATTTCTAATAAATCCGCTAACTGGACATCTTGAACCCATGCCTAGCGAGAGTTCCGATTCTGAGCAGGAGAGTGCTGTCGATAATCAGGATGATTTCTTTCCATTTCCTTCGCCATCCAACGACCGGTCGAATTCCATATTCTCCGACGACGATGCAGACAGTAATTTTTCCAGAAGAAACGACACCACGACAAATACCGATCAGTCAGACTCCGAAACAACTGTCAAGTCAACAGCCAGCGAAGGGAGTCTGAAACACAATAGGATCAAATCCAGCAGGGACAGCGCTCACAGTCCTATGCCCGGCGAGAAAATTAAGCTCAGACTAAAACTAGAAAAATCAGAGCCAGTAACGCCTGCTTACAAAGTGGATGTTTCCTTTGTTAATACGCCGCCTGTCAGGAAAGCTGACAAATCGATGAATAAAATGTTCTCGGGGAGCATGCCGAACTCTGGTAGCGGCGGGGATGAGCCACGTGTACCTCCGTTACACATTTCGTTGAGGGGTCGCAATGCTTCTGTTGTGCAAATCAGGAAGAAGAAGGAAAAGTCGTTGAAAGAGGGCGAGTCTGAATCAGCCACCATCAAGAGACGCGGTAAGCTGAAGAAAATGAAGGAGTGCACGGACGGGAACAAGTTGCTGCAAAAGAAATCATCGTTGAGCATGATAATAGGTACATCTTCAGCGTCCAAATTGCCTTTGTCCAACTCCACTATCGTCAATAGCGCGAATGCTGTTGCCAAAATGAACAGTACGCTTCAAACAGTTGTGACCAAACCCAATGCCTTAAAACAAGATTTACCGATAGACGTTGCAAGGCTGCAAACTGGGATGACTAAACCGAGTTCCAGTAAAAGCAGCGATGTCGATGATATACCGTTAAACAGTAGGATACCATCACCCTTAAAGCACAAATCTACTATTTTAAATCAGACTTCAAATACCCAGCAAGCTTTAACCAAGAGTCAATTGGAGACTGAAGTTCAAAACCACACGAATGAACATAAAATTGGCGGAGGTAAGATAATATGTGTTATGTTTCCAAAAGGGGATCGTCCTATCTTTCCTGTTAAGTATTATTGAATAGCCGTTCACAAAAGTCCCAGTTGAATTTAAAAACTTTGCCACACTCTATGTACACAGGAAATAAAAGTTATTAAAGATTGATCCATGTATTTTCAGGATCATACATTTCGAATTGGGTATCAAGGGCGACTGTACGATCATCCTGGACTTGGTCACAATTCCTTACTTTAGTTCATTATCGTAGTTATGTCTTTCTAATTTGGGTTTTGTATTTACAGGCAAGACGAAAAGAAGAGATTCTAAGAAGAAATCAGAGTCCGGAGATGGTTTGCATCGGGAGCAGAATCTACTGTCTGGCGGTAGAATTCTGGATAATCAAGTTAAGTGGAGAAAACTTAGTTACAAGGGCGAAGCTGGCCAACCCGGTAAGAAGTCGGATTCGATTCTATCCGGAAGCGATCCGAGCACAGTCAAGAAGGTCGGAGAAATCAGGAGAACGAGCGACAGCGATATCAGCAGGGCTACAGCTGAAAAGGCTAATGCCCTGGGAAACGTTGCGTCGCGGTTGACGGAAGTTAACGGCGTCAGGAAAGACCTCGTCAGTCAAGAGAAGAGGAGACGATTGAGTTTAATGGACGAAAAGGATCTACATTTAACAGGTTCGTGTTATAATGAATTTCCAATTCTGTTTTAATTACCTATGACTTTATATTTACTCGACAATTGGTTAAAAATTATTTTCAGAATCTCAAAGCGTGGAGGCAACGCATCTTCACAGTCAGAAGGCCGTTCCGGACAATACTACACCGAGTGCAGTCCCAAACTCAAAAGTGAATTCGAATTCGTCTTTCGATAACGACAGCCCCGCAATAAAGAGCACTAATCCGCCAACGCAGAGCACTCCACATCCACCCAGCAATCTTGAGAGCAAACCGCCACCTTCGCACGGTGAATTTACAGCCACGAATAATCCCCAGCAACCTGTAAACAGAATCGTACAAGCGAAAAGTAAATCGGATATGGAGAGGCCTATTGTCAAGGCAAACTCTAATGCCACCATGAAGACGCAGAGCGTTAATCAGAAGTTGAAGAATCATACAATAGCAAAGAGCGACGCGAACGCCACTATCAACAGGCATAAGGTCGAACATCAGATTCATAAGAAGGTTGTTCAAAATCATGTGATCAAGCAGGTCGAGCGCATCAGCGTAACCAATAAGATAGAAAATGTGCAAAGAGTAAGTTTACTCAAGACCGCTCAAAATCCGACGATCGGCAATTCCGGGGAGCAGCACGGGATTAGGACACAAAACGTTGATTTGCCTTCAAGCAAACCGACCTTACCGATTGGTGAAATCAACGTAACCGAGGCGAAGGTGAAACAAAAGTTACTGGAGAATACAAGTGTACCCATAGGGATTGCCGTGGTGGACGCGAGTACGGAGAGAGTCGGTAATGGAGGTGGTGGCGAGGATTCTGGAATAGAATCGATGGACGCTCTCTCGGAGAAGTCGCCAAATCAAGGTGAATCACCTTTGCACAGGCCGGCGACAGAGTCTGTAACGCAAAGCAACAACTCAAACAAGAATGCGATCCAGGGGGAACCTCCTCTTCAAACCACCAATAAGAACGTGCCTTCCTCGACTAGCAGTAGTGATATGTGTTCAAATTCGCATTCGGAACTTCTGAAGTCCGGTGATCCGAAGAGATTAAGTCCTGTGTCCGCCGCGAGCTACCTCGAGAATCGACTGAATCACGATATGACGCTGACTAAGTCTAACGAGCATATCGTGAAAGGTGTGTCTAGTGAAAAATCAGTGACGACGACAACGGCGACCTCGAAAAGCAGCGAGCATGGTAACTCAATTCCCGGTGCCGAGACGAATGATAACGTTAAAAGCATCGCGAATCCGTTGGTGACGGCTTCTACGACGATCGTTACAAGCTCTTTGCCGAGCAATGCGGGTAGCGATAATACTAAACTGTTGCAATGCGCGAACTCGCAGGTCAAAGACTTTTCTGCAAAAGACAATTATGTCGTCAAGACGGTGAAATTAGAGAGTACCGTTAACCAAAACGATCAGGGTAAGACGGACGTGAATCACGAGCTGTCAAAAGTTATTGAAAATGCATCCGAGAACGATGCTAAATCAATGTCGGAGAGTGATGTCGTTGCGATTAAATTGAACGACGGTACTCATAGTCAGAATAACAATGGTGTGCCTGTAATTCCGAATCACGTCGCGTATGCTAAAGTCAAAATTGAAAAAAGCGAAAGTGCCCTATTGACAGAATCCAGTGTAAAAAGCGAACATCCGTGCTCAAACCTTCAAACTTTTAATTCCGAAGTTAAAGTTGAACCCAAATCAGAAGTAAAAGTGGACGACACGAGGCAAACCGATCGGTTGGACGTTACAAAAACTTCTAGCGTGTCCCCAAGTGTAACTGCCTCTGTTAAGTTAGAATTGTGTTCGGATCGAAGCCAAAAAGCTAACGTACAAACCCATCAACAAATGTCCATCAGGGAGCCGTCGGTTAATCTTCAAAAGGTAGCTGACGAGCTAGTGAAGAAAATGGTGAGCGAGGCAGGTGAAGCAAATATTAGCATCCAGTCTCCATTGGGTGAAGATCCTCAACCAATAAGAATAACACCGCCTCTCTATACATATTCAAATCCCGTGGTGTTACAACGTGAGGAGACCCCCAGCCCGGCTGCGCAAAATGCAGATGTCGAATCGTGCGAGGCTGATCATGCCAAAAGGAAACGCAGAAGAAAACAAGAACTGGAGGGTCGTCAGGACGTAATATGTATAGAGGACAACGATGAGAGTCATTTCGTCGAACGACTAAATCCAAACAGCACTGAAGATTACGTGAAACGACCGCCGAAGTCGCTCCTCGAGCAGCTCTTGATAGAGATCCCAAATGACAGTAGCGAAAAGAGGTCTTTGAGGACGCGGTCACAGAAACTGAACAGCCCGGACATCGTTAAGACCCCGAAGAGCAGTCCTCACGGCCCGAACAAGTTGGAGGAGCGACGCAGCATATCGCCGTACGCGAAAGCCAGTCCGAAATTAGGCGTTTCCAAGTTATCGCCTAACACAACGACGGTCAAAGCGGGAAAGCGAAAAAGGCAGGAAAGCGAGAGTTCGGTAGCGTCGAGTACGGCTGACGATCCCCAACCAAGGCCAGGTAAACGGAAATGCTCGGAGAACGCTGCAGAACTTATTAAGGCTTGCATGGGCGTAGAGGAGAGCGGTCCTAATAAGAAACAAGTACCCGTCAAGGAGGAACAGTCAAAGAAGGGGTTCAACATATTGGCCAAGGCCAAGAAAGGTGTCTATCCTATACCTTCTTTTGTAGAACGTTCAGCTAACGCCTCGAATTTTTTTCTTTTGCCTACGTTACCGATATCAAATGGGATGCAATTTGTCGGGTAACATCGGGCGTCGATTGAATACCATTCCTTCCTGTAACCGTATGCCTTCTTCCCGGAGTTTCCACCCAGGATATAAATAGCTGCGGACTCCTAGTGCTGAACCCTCCGCTAGCGAACGAGAGTGTACACGGTACCAGGACAGACTCCTTATTATCGAACTCCATTTCGTATATCCTACCGAATCGCCATTGTTCGAGGCTTTTTCAACCCAGAGGACTTCCGTATACGTAGTATCACCAGCCATATCCCACTTTTGCCCCACGCTCTACCCAGGCTCCGTTCCTAATTGCACGGAATACCTCATCAAGACGTAATATCACGTTTGTACATAGATAACTTAGCCCAGGATAGCGATGTGTGTTGTTCGTTCTATGATATGTCTTAATGTTAGTTACAAGGCGCTTAATACGCCCTAAGGATGATTTTTCTACATTTGCTTATAACTTTTTAGGTCCTATCTTGGTAGAAGTAGATTCATCGGACGACGAGCCGCTCATCGAGATTGCAGGGAAGGGAAGAGTGCGAGTGTCTGATGAGACATCCGCAGCATCTCCAAAGTCTAAGGATCAAAAGTAACTATAACTATTCATATCCCACACAAATTCACTGAAATACTCCTTCCGATTGTCTTAACTGACCGTCATCTATTCTACCTATGGTTTCAGAACGAATACGGGCAGTACAGTAGCTGGTGGACAAACCAATTCCAGTAACATAACGAATTCTAATGCCAGTAACAGAGTGCAAAGAGAGAGCCGATTATTGACTACCAAACAACCTGCTACCGCAACCACCGTTACTGTAGCAAAGGAACGGCTGCGTGGCACATCTGTATCTAGTAACGAATCCGTCGGGGAGGTAACCACCAGAAGATCCGTTCGACAAAGCACAGCTTCACCGTTAGCAACGCCAGCAAGTAACACAAGGGGTGCTTCTAGATCCGTAGACGATGTTAATAGAAGAAAAACTCGTAGCGGAGCTGGTGAGTAATATCACACGTATAAATGTGCACATTCCTTCTTCCTTCTTTTTTTGGACTTCCGTCGGCTTAGAATATGATCGTCTAACTTATAATTTACTCAATACACCTTACTATTTTCAAAATTCTTCTCTATACTAACTCCTAAAAGTGGCCGGTATTACATGTTTATTGACTGGCAGTAACATTATTAGAAGATTCTTTGACACATTTTTTTTATCTAACCGATTGGAAAGTCTTACTCTTATCTCTAACCTTCTATCTTGGTGTGTCGTACTTTAATACGAAACTTACGCACTAACGTTCTACTTTAATTCAAGACACCTCGTACAGCGAGAACGTTGTTTTAGTGACGGCCGAGACGGCGGAGCAGGCAAAACGGAGGCGAATATCCCGAGAAACCAAATGACCTTCGGGAAGCGACCTTGACAGCGATTAGCTAGCGTCGCTCGTCAAGGCCTATCCGTCTGGTTGTCTGTCTGTTATCAGTGTTTATTCGATCGCCGCGTGGCTGGACCCCACCTGGTGAATCTGTATGTGTCAACAGCGCACAACATTGCTATACAAGTACCATAGAGTATCGAGGCTAAGAAAGTCCTGGACGGTGGAAATCTGTTGAATTTTTATAATAATCGTACGAGGCGAGCATAGATGTTCATTATCATTATTATCTTCTTCGTTTCGTATACATTATTAATACATATGTCACACCCATACCTTAATAAAACTGTCGCGACTATATCTTTCTTCAAATCGTTGAGAACCATTGTAATTCGTTGTATTTACGTCACTGATGACCTCTGTCCTTTTCTTGAGAACCTCTCTCACGTGGGATGTTGAATTTAATGATTCTGTCATTCCTCTTTCCGCCGTCAAACATTCTTACGTCTGATGGTACTCTCGAACAGTGACGTTTGGTTACTTGGAGATTAATACAGAAGGATGTTGGCATCCAAAAATCCGTTCTAAGTAACTAAACTAGATTCAAAACTGCCGAGTCAATCTAAAACTTTCTTTTACCATTATTTCACTGTTGCGTGTCCTCTCCTATATTACCATTTTTTGAATTAACGTTACGACGACATTTACTACGGTTACTCCTTCCTCGATCCTCGAAGTTTCCCTGATTTTGTAGCGGTTAAAACGTAGTTAACGCTGCGCCACAAATTATAAATGACCCTTCGGTCGTATTTACAATGTGCGATGCAATAACGTATAGAGGATTTAAGCACCTTTTCAAATAATACTTATCGCTAATGTAAAATTTGACAAAATCAATTTCACGGTCTTGAGCTTTCCTTCTTATCCATAAGATATTATGGTGATGATTAAAACGATCGTATCTCTTTTGAACCTCCGCGAAATTATTCTGATAAACGTTATCGCGTTAAATTTGAATCTTTGAGCAACTTGCTAACGAGGACTTGCACACCAATATTTCGTCAGTAACTGACATAGAATCCTTATTTGAAGTTCTTATTCTCGAATCTCCTTCCCTTCGACCCCTTCCTCACCGTATTTCGTACTCGTAGCAATTGGTAAAAGGAAGCCCAGAATCGACACGTCACGTATGAATCCGACTGTACTGCCGTAATATATTGTATATTGACTTGTACGTTTCTCGCGATTAAATGATTTTATTAGCTGGTGGAGCTTTAGGTGGCTACTATGGACGACCAACCTGACAGACTATGTTTTGATACGTCTTGCTCTACTGTACTTTCATTTATTTATTTCGTTTCATTTATCCTTTTACGGGTTTTTCGCTTCTTTGTACATATCCGTCGGGACTGTGCGTCAGTCATACGATTCTGAATGTGCCGGTCGCTACTTCCGTATAGTCTTTACGTACGTCGCTTGAGCAAATCAAGATTCAAGAGCGACACAGTTACTCTAACGCTACGTCTATCTACGTCTATAGTTACTTATTATGTGAAAGGATAAAAGCATTTGTTTAAATATTTCCAGTACGTTTGTACTTTTGTATCGTTATATGTATCCTGAAATTGACTAGCTCGATTGCGATTCAACTCTTGATTTCCCTTCCTTTTATTTTTTCTCTGTTCTTCATCTTAGTTTCGATTAACGACCTTGTCCCGATAGCTGGACGTAAATAATCGTGCTTTCAGTGATTTATTTTCTCGGACAATAGAACGCAGTCGCAAGCGATCGCTGTTACGACTTCTTATTTTTTATTTTCTCACGATCGACGAACACAGTCTGCCGAGGGAAAGGTCGTCTCCGAGTTACGGTATAGCAAAGAGCTGGGGTATAGGGACATTAAAAAAAAAGAATTTATATTATTTATGAAAAACAAAAAAAAGATAAGCGGATCGTTTGGATAAATCATGCATAAATATACGAAACGGATAAGAATTATTATTATTAAAGAAAAACAATGAATACAATGTTAATTTGATAGGTAATATATGAATGAATATATTTTGTAAATAATTTCTTGTAAAGACACACACACACACACACACACACACACTTGTACGCGCGCGCGCGTGCGCACGTGCCACACACACCTACACACGCACACCTACCATTGTACATATAGGAACTGTTTAAATTTTTATTGAATTAGTGGTAATTGAACTCGTGCAACTTCACTGTCATTATTATTAATTATTATTCTTCGCGATCGTGTAATTAAAAGAACGTTTTAATATCTTCCTCTCAGCATTGTTCAACGCAAAATAAACATTTATATATATGTGTGTAT